>JAWWEX010000117.1:3505273-3523515 GCA_035583215.1 Arremon brunneinucha | reverse complement strand
CTCACCTGGATCTGAGCAGGGTCACTTGGATGATTATTTCACTATAATTTAATTTGCCCCATCACAAGGGTGATGCTGATAAAGCTCTCACCTGGATCTGAGCAGGGTCATTTGGATCATTATTTCACTGTAATTTGCACTTATTTTTGCCCTATCACAGGGGTGATGTTCACAAAGCTCTCACCTGGATCTGAGCAGGGTCACTTGGATGATTATTTCACTATAATTTAATTTGCCCCATCACAAGGGTGATGCTCACAAAGCTCCCACTTGCATCTGAGCAGGGTCATTTGGATGATTATTTCACCATAATTTACATTTATATTTGCTCAGAGAAGCTGTGGCTGCCCCATCCCTGCCCCAGGCCAGCTTGGACAGGGTTTGGAACAGCCTGGGACAGTGAAAGGTGTCACTGCCCGTGGCAGGGATGAGGTTTAAAGTCCCTTCCAAGCCAAACCAGCCTGGAATTGTGTGACTGTGTGACTGTGTGATTCCAGCCAGCCCTGCAGACAGCTCCCCAGGCCAGGAACAAACTGTCCCGTGCTTCTGTTTGCATCAGGGTTTTTTTGGAGCCAGGCTGTGCCCGTGTTTGGGTGTGGAGATGGGTGTTGCAATGGCTCAGCCTGCACAGATGTTTGTGTTACCTTTGGAAGAGGCTCCAGGTAGATTCCCAGGGACAGCATTGTCACCATGACCACCAGAGCCACAAAGAAACTTGCCACCTGCAAAGAGGGAAGAAAAATCACTTCTGCAAACAGCAGGGCTTCTCAGAGCTCCCCTGGGTGAGGTCAGGGGCACAACTGGGCACTGCAGCATTTTATGGGAGAGGATGTTTGCCTCTGAAAACAGGCAGAGGGTTTGCAGATCTCACAGATAACCCCAAACTTCCCTCGCTGCCCAGTCCAGAGTGGGGCTGCAGGTTGAGAGCTCTGCTTCTGTGCCCAAATCAGGGCTCAAAATGGGCTTGGGGAGGGAGGAAATTCTGCTTTAACAGCAGCAGCCTGAAGCACTTGGGTGTGAAACTTCTCCAGAGCTGCACAGTCAGGCTGGCAGCTACAGCACTTTGTGATCCAGAGGGAATGCAGAGAGGAGAGGAGGAGGAGGAGGAAGAGGAACTAACTTGGGATTTGGCTCCTGCCCCATCCACGGCGAGGGTGACAGAGAGGGCACAGCAGATCACGTGGATTTTGAAGAAGGATCCAAAGAAGTTGCTGCAGCCCAGGGCCAGCATTTCCTGTGGAGATGTGGAGAATGAATCAGAAAGGACAGTTGGCCTTCCTGCTGACACACATGGCAAGAGGGCCTGAGGCTGGTTTATGTGGCCTGGGCAGGCTCTGGGTTCCTGCAGTGCATCCCAGACTTTTTCCTTCCAGTAAGATCTGGGCCAGGCCCTGGTGCAGCAGGGAAACCTGGAAGCACAATTCCACATAAACACGTTGTCATCTGTTGACACACTCAGGGCAGGGCTCCATGCGGTATGTGTGGCTGTTGTTGAAAGCTGCCACCGTGCCAGGGATGACAAAAGAGGATTATTTAATGGCCTGCCTCTCTCTCAGAGTATCTGGGTGACACACCAGGAATCCAGGTCTTTCTCTGCTCCCTGAGCAACGCACGCACCTCAAGCTGCCAAAACACTCAGTCTGGAGGGGGAGCAAGGCACAGAGCCCAGCCTGAAGCTCCTTTCCCTCTTCCAGCCTCTCTCCAGCCCACAGGACGGGGCTCTGCCGTGTCCTTTTGCCCCCTGCATGGCACAAAGCCACGGAGCCTCCTCGGGAGCAGCACGTCTGCTCCGAGCCCGGCACGTCTGAACGTCTTTGTGAGCTCTTCCCTTCACGGCTGACAGCAAAGGCACCAGCCCCTGGCTGCCCCAGCCCCACCATACCTGGTTGGGGTCCACGTTGTAGCCATGCTTGGCTGCCAGGGTCCTCCCCATGGCCAGGTTGATCACGTAGCCCACGATGGCCAGAGAGAAGGCCGTGCCCACCATGTCCTTCCACTTGCTCACCAGGGGCACGGTGGGCTCTGGGAACCTGCACTCAGAGCACAGGGGAGGGGTTGTGGCAGTGTCACAGACACCTTTAAGTGAAAATCCTTTTCTTTAGGGTTTTTTCCCTTCTGAGAAGCTGAAGCCTCAGGAACAAAATGTAAACAATGGTTCTCTGCTGCTGTGCAATGCAACAGGTGGATCTGTGATTAATCTCCTGTAGATGTTTAGATTTAGTGACCACTCACAGCAGAGCTGGCTCTCGCTCTCTGTCCGAGCCACAGATCTTTGTTATTCATTCTTCTCTATTCTATTCTTAGCTAGCCTTCTGAAGAAACCTTTCCTTTTATTCTTTTTAGTATAGTTATAATGCAATATACATATATCATAAAATAATAAATCAAGCCTTCTGAACATAGAGTCAACATTCTCGTCTCTTCCCTCATCCAAGAACCCCTGTGAACACCATCACATGACAGTGCTGGTTGAAGGGCTGGAGGGTTCAGGGGTGACACAATCCCTGCCCACACTGCAGAGGATGGGGGTGGTTGTGTCACAGGGCATGCTGACACTCCAGGAAGGGGATTCTGGGGTTGCAGGGAAGAGTGAGGTGTTTTCCAGGCTGGAGGAGGAGGAGGAGGAAGGAAAACTGTCTGGAAGGTGAATCAGAGCTGCACAAGCTCTTACCCCATGCTGATTTTCCCCACTATTGGCATCCCGTACTTGTCGGGCATGTTGAAGCTGCCGGAGATTGCGGTGGCCACGATCACCTGCAGGGACAGGGAATGAAGGGCTGTGAGCAGGGAGAGCTGGGCTGGCTCAGGGCATTCACCCTGCCACGCTCCCAGAGCTGACAGAACAAAACCAGCACCAAGTTTGCGTTGGGCAAGGCAAGGACAGTCCCAGCAGAGCCATTTTCTTCACCCTCAGCATCACCAGGATGCAGAGCAGGGATGAGCATGGGGCTGGCCCAGTTTCTGACCCCAAACCATGTCACACTCACTGTGTAGATGCTCTACATCTACAGCAGGGGCTGTGAGGCCAAGGGAGGCTCCAGGGACAGCCCAGGTGTCACTTACAATGATGATCTCCATCGGGATGGGCATCCGGATCTTCTTCATGTACTTCAGGTTGAGCTCCTTGACAAGGATCAGGAGCACAGAGCTGACCAGGGCATAGACCAGGGAGGCCAGGTTGGTTTGGGGCAGACCTTTACAAATGTCAATGAATGTCTGGAGGGGAGAGAACAGGAGGAGGGGTCACAGCGAGCCAGACACGCTGGACGACATGGACAGAACGACAGACAGCACTTGTTACCACAATCAACACCCTGAGATGTGAGCAGTGCTAAAAAGGCTCTGCTGAGGGGTCAGCCCCCAGCCCTGGGCCTGGCCTGGGGATTTAATGCAGTTCTGGCTGCATCAGCACAGGATGCACCCATGGAAGACACAGGAAATCCCAGGAACGGCCAAACCTGCTCAGAGGAAATGTTCCTGCTGCTGACAGCTCTGCAAGACTCCTGCTGCAAATCAACACAGCTCACACCCCCCAGATCCCAGTCCCATTCCAAAATTCCTCACTAAAACCACAGGCAGGGCTCAGATAGTGCTGGCTAGGGAGCACAGAATTCACAGAATCACAGAATCACCAGGTTGGAAGAGACCTTCAAGATTATTGAGTCCAACCCATTCACTGACACCTCAACTAAACCCGGGCACCAGTGTCACATCCAGGCTGTTTTAAACACATCCAAGCTCAGATAATGCTGGCTGAAGAACACAGAATCACAGAATGACCAGACTGGAAGAGACCTTCAAGATCATTGAGTCCAACCCATTCCCTGACACCTTGACTGAACCCTGGCACCCAGTGTCACATCCAGGCTTTGTTAAACACATCCAAGCTTGGATAATGCTGACTAGGGAACACAGAATCACAAGGTTGGAAGAGACCTTCATGATCATCCCACCCCCAACACCCCAGCTAAACCCTGGTAGCCAGTGTCACATCCAGTCTGTTATAAACACATCCAAGCTCAGATAATGCTGGCTAGGGAGCACAGAATTCACAGATTTACCAGGCTGGAAGACACCTTCATGATCATCCCAGTCCAAACACCTCAGCTAAACCCTGGCACCCAGTGCCACATCCAGGTTGTTTTAAACACATCCAAGCTCAGACAATGCTGGGTAGGGAACACAGAATCACAGATTTACCAGGTTAAAAGAGACCTTAAAGATCAAGTCCAACCCATTCCCTGACACTTTGACTGAACCCTGGCAACCTAGTGCCACATCCACTCTGTTTTAAACACATCCGAGCTCGGATAATGCTGGCTGAGGAACACAGAATCACAGAACCATCAGGTTGGAAAAGACCTTAAAGATCAAGTCCAACTCATTCCCCGACACCTTAACTCAACCCTGGCACCCAGCGCCACATCCAGGCTTTGTTAAACACGTCCAAGCTCGGATAATGCTGACTAGGGAACACAGAATCACAAGGTTGAAAGAGACCTTAAAGATCAAATCCAACCCAACCCCAACACCTCAACTCAACCCTGGCACCCAGTCTTGTTTTAAACACCCCCAGGCATGGCGACTCCAGAACCATTCCAGAACTTTACCACCCTTTCTGTAAAAACCATTCCCCTACCATCCAACCCAGGCTGCTGGGGCAGGGACCCCCCTTTCCCCCCACCCTTCCCTGCTCTCCTGGGCCCCGTTTCCCGGGCAGGGGTGGGGGGAAGGTGGCTGTGCAGAGCCCCCACTTACGTAGACGATAGCTAAGGGGCCGGTGTAAGACGGCACCGTCAAGCCGAAGACGTACTTGAGCACGGAGATGAGGATCTGCAGCCCCGCCGCCGTCATGAAGCCCCTGATGAACGACTCTGACAGGTAGATGGCCACGAAGCCAAACTGCAGGAAGCCCAGGCACAGCTGGAGAGGGAGAGGAGATGTGTTCAGAGCCCGTGTGGGGCAGGGGGATCATCTGGGAGAGCACACACAGGTGTCCGACACACAGGAGTGTTCCGGAGCAGGGGTGGGGACAGCAGGGCTAAGAGTGACGTTCTTGGGTTGGCCACATGGAGAATTCCACCCCAAGATCAAAAATCCCCCAAAATCTCTATTTTTAAGATTCATCCGCCTCCACTCAGGGTTGAGTGACATTCTTGGATTGTCCACATGGAGAATTCCACTCCAAGACCAAAAAATCCCCAAAAATCTCTATTTTTAGGCATCATCTGCCCCCACTCAGGGTGAAGAGTGCCATTCTTGGGTTGTCCACATGGAGAATCCCACCCCAAGACCAAAAATGCCCAAAAATCTCTATTTTGAGCCCCCACTCAGGGCTGAGTGCCATTTGGACATGGGGTGCCATTTGGTCTTGGGGTGGAATTCTCCATGTGGACAATCCCAAAAAATCTCTACTTTGAGCCATAATCCGCTCCCACTCAGGGCTAATGGATTGTCCCCATAGAGAATTCCACCCCAAGACCAAAAATCTCTACTTGGAGGCATCATCCAGCCACATTCAGGGCTAAGAGTGCCATTCTTGGATTTTGCACATGGAGAATTCCACTCCAAGACCAAAAATCCCCAAAAATCTCTATTTTGAGCCATCATCCACCCCCACTCAGGGCTAATGGATTGTCCACATGAAGAATTCCACCCCAGACCAAAATCTCTATTTTAAATCATCATACACCCCCACTCAGGGTTGAGTGCCATTCTTGGATTGTGCACATAGAGAATTCCACTCCAAGACCAAAAATGCCCAAAAATCTCTATTTTGAGCCATAATCTGCTCCCACTCAGGGGTAATGGATTGTCCACATGGAAAATTCTACCCCATGACCAAGAATCCCCAAAAATCTCTATTTTGAGGCATCATCCAACCACATTCAGGACTAAGTGCCATTTTTGGATTGTCCACATGGAGAATTCCACCCCATAACCAAGAATCCCCAAAAATCTCTATTTTGAGCCACAATCCGCCCCCACTCAGTGCTAATGGATTGTCCCCATACAGAATTCCACCCCAAGACCAAAAATCCCCAAAAATCTCTATTTTGACCCATCATCCACCCAGACGTGGGGCCTCTTTGAGCACCTCTGCCACCACCATCTCCGCTCCATGGAGAGCCTTGCTCCCAGGCACACAGCGGGGCCCTCACCTGTATGATGGCTGTCAGGCAGGCCAGGGTGGCAGAGATCTCCAGCCTGGCAGCCTCCAGGGCCGTGGTGTTCACTCTGCTCTCGTTGCTGGTCTGGTTGAAGTACTGGAAGTCCGACTCCGGGGCCAGCTCGTTGCAGACGTTGCCGACAATGATGCTGATGACAGCAAAGGTCCCTGCGGGCAGCACGGGGAGGTCAGGAGCTCACTCTGGGCATTTCTGGAAGGCTCCTGGGCTCCATCAGCCCTTGGCAGGGTCAGGGTCATTGGGGTGACAGAATCAGCGACCCCACAAACCCCCAGGTGGAATTTCACTGTCCCGAGCAGGGAATTCCTCACCTGGCACCATCTGGTGGATGCCCCCGAGGAAGAAGTAGGGGAGCAGGGGGAAGAAGGAGGAGTAGAGGCCGTTGACAGGAGGCAGATTGGCCAGGAGGGCAAAAGCCATCCCTGCAAAACACGAGGAAAATACAGAGAGCTCCAGACTGGGGGGAGAGCTTGATGCCACCAGTAAAACACAAATCCATCCTAAATGGGCACCAGCATCGCCTGCAGAGCTTTGCTGGAGCTGTCATTCCCTCCTGGACACCCACTCACCTTGTGGCACCTGGATTGTCCCTGCACTGAGCCCCCCGAGGACGTCAGGCAGGATGTAATCCTTGATTCTGTACTTGGGGAGCCACCCCAGGATGGGGAACAGGCGGAAGAGGGTGAGCCTGAACCTGGAGGCTGAACATCTGGAAGGGAGATACAAAAATGAAAGCAAAATTGAAAGGTGGAGAATTGGAAAATGAAAGAAGAACTGGAAATAAGGAAGGATCTGGCCAGGAATGTCTCAGACTTTCTCCCTCAGAATCTCACCAGATTCTGAACCCTCTCTTTTCTCTATTATTTCCTTCCTTCTTCTGAGGAATGGAGATAGATTTCCAAGGAACTCATCAGCAGGGTTATTAACCTTTGCTTACATATTATTAGCCTTTCTTTAAGGTGGTATTGGTTTCAATCAGACAGCTGAGAAAAGGAAATCTCAGCTGGAAAACATAATAAAATAATCCACACATGCCTACATCGCCAATTGTGCTTTGCCCATTATTAAAAAAACAGGGAAACAGGATCCCAAATCCCAATGCATTCAGTGCAAACTGTTCTGCTCAGAAAAGAGCCACCAATTTAATTTTCTTCAGCCCAATTTGCATTTCTCCCATACCTTGCATCCATCAAACCCCTGAAGAGCACGGTTCCCCAGGATAAAAATGGGATCTGGATTCCCAGATTGGAAACCCTCCAATTCCTGACTAAATCTGGAATTGGAGAGGTAAAGTAATATAAGCAGTCCCTGTTACCTGAAAAGGTTTCTCAGTTTCTCCCCGACGGGGTAGGCTCTGGTTTTCTTCTCAAACTCCTCATCAAAGAGGCTGACAGAGTAGGCAGCACGTTCGATGGCATAGCGAGGCCTGGCCTGGCTCATCTCTGCATCATTTGGATTTTTTAAAAAAAAAGGAAAAAAAGGAAAAAAAATTGAAAAAATAGAAATAGCAAAGGCAAGAATGCGGCTGGAGTTGGCCCAGAGCGGACACCTCCAGCGTCTGGAGCCCTCCCCTGCTCCTCCACCCTAAATAGTTTCCCCGTGGCAGAGAGGCAGGTCCTGGGAGTGGCTTCTCCCAGCTCCAGGGGCTGCTGCTCTCCCGGCTCCTCGGAGGTGATGCTGATGAGCGGTGATAATGAGCGGTGTTAATGAGCGGTGCTAATGAGCGGTGCCGTGCCAAGGGACCCGGGATTGCCCGGCAGTAGGGCAGGGTTAGGGTTAATCCCGGGTTAGGGTTAATCCCAGGTTAGGGTTAGGGGTGTTAATCCCCGGTTAGGGTTAGGGTTGTTAACCCCAGGTTAGGGTTAGGGGTGTTAATCCCGGGTTAGGGTTAATCCCAGGTTAGGGTTAGGGGTGTTAATCCCGGGTTAGGGTTAAGGGTGTTAATCCCAGGTTAGGGTTAGGGGTGTTAATCCAGGTTAGGGTTAGGGTTAACCCCAGGTCAGGGTTAGGGGTGTTAATCCCAAATTAGGGTTAGGGGGGGTTAATCCCGGGTTAGGGTTAACCCCAGATAAGGGTTAGGGGTGTTAATCCCAGGTTAGGGTTAGGGTTAGGTTTAGGGTTAGGGTTAATCTCAGGTTAGGGTTAACCCCAGATCAGGGTTAGGGCTGTTAATCCCAGGTTAGGGTTAGGGTTAGGGTTAGGGTTAGGGTTAGGGTTAGGGTTAGGGTTAGGGTTAACCCCAGATCAGGGTTAGGGCTGTTAATCCCAGCTCTGGCAGTGCCTTTTTGCCTCGGGCGGGGCACCTGACCTTTCCCATGGCTCGGTTTCACCACCGAGGCTTTGCCAGTCTGGTTGATACTGTCACAGGGGATCATTGAGGGCTGCATCCCTTCCGAGGTGTTCCTGCCACGCTGCCCAGCATTCCAGAACCTTCCCGATGCTCCCGGCCGTGGGTGAGAGCCCGGGCTCCTCTAGGAAGTGATGCTCGGGGTGATAACTGTTGCTAACTCATGGGCAGTGATGGAGATGCCCAAACATCCCGGCAGACCTGTCCTGCCCGGTATCTGGGTCTCAGCAAAGGGATGATGAACCTCAAATATCCCTGATTTTCCCGTGCCCAGGACAGGGGGAATCACCCCGGGCTGGGAGGGCAGGAAGTGGTCAGATATAAAGCCAGCACCTCGGTAATTATTTGTGTTTTGGTGTGAATCTAAATGGGTCATTGCCCAACACAGGAGGAGAAGAGGGGGTGGGAAAAGCTGGTGATTCAGGCAGGAGAATGCGTCGAGAAGCAACATCCAGGTTGTTGAGAGGTTACAGAGCGATCTGGATGCGCCAGAGTCTCCCCTCCCCTGTCTGGGATGAGCAAAATGTCCTTGCACAGGACAGGAGAGAGCCCTGGCTGTGCCTCGGAGTGGGGAACGGGAGGGGATTGCAGAGAGCAGGGCAGGAAGGAAAGGATGAAGCAGGGAGCCGAAACTTTGGGGAGAATTTAGGTCAACAGCATCATTATGCAAATAGCAGCTAATGGCTCTAGAAAGGGAGGTCATCAACCCTTTTAGAGATCACAGGGGCCATCAGGAGCGCTCTGCTGTAAAACTGCCCCGGCCGTGCGGTGATTGAGATTCCAGCTCGGAGCTGCGCCCACGGGGCTCGGGAGGGACCCCAGCCCACGGAGCTGGGGAGCAAAGGGGAAACCGAACCGGTGCCTGATCCAGTGCCCTCTGCAGGGCATCCCTGCCGCTCCTTTTCCCCTGGAGATTCCCCTCCCACAGCCAGGACAAGCTTTGCCTTTGGACAACAGCACTAACCAGTGTCCTGGGCTTTTCCCATGCCAAAATCCTGGGCTATTCTCATACCAAAAGCCTGTCTGACAAATAATCATGGTTTTCCCACATTTCCCAGGATCCTGTGGCTGTTCCCAGCTTTCCTCACAGCCCCACAGCTCTGCTTGGAATTTCCAGTTCTCCTTGGTGAATATTTTATAAATCCAGACTCAGCAATAGTTTCTGAGGGGTGACAATCCCACCCCAGTGGGAGATTTCCCTCCACGAACAAGGACAAGCTTTGCCTTTGGATAACAGCACTAACCAGTGTCCTGGGCTTTTCCCAGCCCCTCATGCCCTCTCTGATAAATAATCATGGTTTTCCCACATTTTCAGTGATCCTGTGGCTGTTCCCAGCCTTCCTCTCAGCCCCACAGCTCTGCTCACAATTTCCAGTTCTCCTTGGTGAATATTTTGTAGGTCCAGACTCAGTTTCAGAGGGCTGATAATCCCACCCCAGTGGGAGATTCCCCTCCGAGAGCCAGGACAAGCTTTGTCTTTGGATAACAGCTCTAACCTGTATCTGGGCTATTCCCAGCCCCTCATGCCCTCTCTGATAAATAATCATGGTTTTCCCACATTTCCCAGGATCCTGTGGCTGTTCCCAGCTTTCCTCACAGCCCCACAGCTCTGCTCGGAATTTCCAGTTCTCCTTGGTGAATATTTTATAAACCCAGACTCAGCAATAGTTTCTGAGGGCTGATAATCCCTGGTGGTCTCTCTGGTCTCCATCCCTTCTGCCACCAGACAGACCCAAGCACCCAATTAAATCCCAGCTCTTTAATGAAATTCCCCAGCTGAGTGAAAGTTTTGGCAATCAGGGAAAAAAATAATCAACAGTGCAGGTATAGAGGGGAAAAAATATCCCCATGATTAAATTCCATCTTAAACAAACAGGCTCGTGATGTCAGCGTCCCGGACAGAGTCAAGTTCTTGACTTGGCTTATCACAGCCTTGCCCAGATCAAACAGCAGCTGAAACCTCGGAGATTTGGGCAGTAAAGAGCACGAGGAGCTGCTCCTTGAACAAAAGGCAAATCCAGCTGGGCCTGGAGCTGCTGGGATGAGCCCAAGGCAAGCTGCAGAGCTGGTTTGGAGCAATTCCATGGTGCGGAGGGGAGAGCGGAGTGCCAGACAGCTGCTGCATTGCAGGGACCAGGTTTTTCCAGATCTCCCATCCAGTTTGAGCGTGGAAATAAAGGACAAAGTGTGGGAGAGGAGCTCCAGGAGTTCACAAGTGTTCAGGCTGCCCATCCCTGCAGTGAGTGATGCTCAGAAATGTAAGATTTGACCTCATTGGGTACACAAATGGGATGTGATATCAGAGCAAACAACACCTGAGAGCAGAGCTGCTCTGCTCCAGCAACGTGATGTGGGTGACCAACACTGTCCCAACATGACATGGGTGTCCCCTTGGTCCAGACCTGCTGATCCCAGCCCTGCCAGGCCCAGGCCAGGCCCAGACCTTTTCTCCCAGAGCTCGTTCTGCAAACACGCTCAGGGAGCCCTTATCTGCTGCCCCGTGCTGGTGATAGCTGTGCTTGGGAAGAGGAAAGTCACATTGAGGTTCCTGCCTGGTGTTGATAGGAGCCACTGGCACGAAGCCACTTTCCTGCACTGACGTAGGCACAGGACAGCAGCTCCAGTCCAAGGAATGAGTCAAAATCTGGCGGCAGAGCCACCTGACCCCTGCCTTAGGTGTGACACAAGGGCCCAAACTGATCCCAGGGCTGCAGATGGACAAATATCCCATTCAACCAGCTGCTTCTTAACTTTAGGGATTAAAAATCAGTGCTGCTGAAATAACACTTCCTCCTTGGCCTGCCCCCTCTCCATCTCCCCTCTCCTTGCACACCCAGCCCTCGGTGCTGCTTGCTTCAGGACTGGGTTCAGAGGTCCAAGCTCTTCCCAGGTCCGTGTGAATCTCCATCCAAAACACCCCCTCCCGGCCCCATTGCCCAAGAAAGGGCCATAAAAGCAGCTCCCCCCTGTCCCCCAGAGCAGCAGAGCACAGGCACAGGTGCAAGGGTTTGGTTGCAACACCAGGAGAAGGTCTTGATCCCATGGCCCTGGACTGGAGCCTTCAGGTGCCACAGGAGCCCTGGGGCAGCAGGGAGGAAGGGCCCCCAGGCCCTGCAGGGTCAGCAGGGGAGCCTCAGCTCCTCCCTGAGACCTGCCTGGCACAGGGCTGTGCTTTGGGTGCCAGATGTGCCCGTTCCAGATGTGCCAGTGCCAGGCTCTGCAGCCCCAGGTGCTCCCCCTGACTGAACTCTGCCCCACACCAGCTCCCCTGAGGAGCAGGAGGTTCCTGCTGTCACTCACTCAGCTCAGGTGTTTCAGGAGATGTTGTACAATTCACCTCTGCCATGGGCACTGGCAGATCCACCCCACACTCCCTGGTCACTCCCTGCAGCCTCCTGGCACTGGGAATGTGCCAGGACCCAGTCCAGCTCATGGACCTCACCAGGAACTGACCACACAGGGACCCCAAAGTCTTCAGCTTGGGCACAAATTCTTTTTCACATTTAGAATTTGCTTGATTTTGTTCTGTTTTACCTTTGGCTCTGGATGGCACAAGCTTCACCTACAACAGAACTGATTCAGGAAGAAAATCTGGCAGTGATCTACAGTCCCACATTTGTGGCATGAGTGTTTTGGGGGAAAAAATCATTCCCAGCAATGTGGGGAGGGGAGGAAGCAGGAGAAAGGAAGGAGGGGTTTATTCAGGACCCAGTTCAGCTCATGGACCTCACCAGGAACTGACCACCAAAGGACCCAGAGCCTTCAGCTTGGGCACAAATTCTTTTTCACTCTTAGAATTTGGTTGATTTAGTTCTGTTTTACCTTTGGCTCTGGATGGCCACAGGCTTCACCTACAACAGAACTGATTCAGGAAGAAAATCTGGCAGTGATAAGGACACATCTACAGTCCCACATGATTTTTTTCTGCAAGTATTTTGGGAAAAAAATCATTCCCAGTAATGTGGGGAGGGGGATGAAGCAGGGGTTGTATTCAGGGGGTTGATGCCATGCACTGGGCACACACTGGGGTTTAACCTTTTCTGAACATTTACCCATTAGAAATAGAAGAGTAAGACACCAGGAGAGCATATAAATCAGTTATGAAAAACATCCATGCCTCAGAAAAGGCAGAATGCCAGAATCCATAAAATTCAGTCAAAACTTTGCTGTTCCAGTCCGTTTTCCAGGAGGAACCACAGTGGAATAAGAGCCAGAGGGGGAAGGGGGTGCAGGGAGGTGCTGAGGGGGCTCTGATGGATCTTGGGCAGGCAGGGAATGGGTCCTGAGGAGGAGACATCTCTGCTTCCCTCCAGCTCCCACCTCCCATCCCAGCGCTCCCCAGCACCCCCAGCCCATTCCCCACTCCTGCACCTCCACCAGGGAACAGCAGCCATTCCACCAACGCTTTCTTTCCGTTCAGATGCAATATTTGGAGCGTTCCAAGGTGGTTTCCATGAGCAGATGGTCCTTTTCTGCTTGGGAGTGCCCCAGCCCAGCTCAGGCAGAGGGCAGAGCTCTCGTGCTGCCGCTGCTGGGCCGGTGCCAATGTTTGATGTCCCACTCCACACGAGTTTCTAACCAAACTAGCTCTGTGCCTGGTAACCAGAATAATCAAATCTGCAGGCATCTGCCAGCTCCTGAGGGTGAAGCCACGGTGTTTGGCTCGCAGGGTGTTTGTTAAGTGAAATGTTTATACACAGCAGCTCAGCTCCTGGGCTTTGCTGTCAGGGAGCAAACTGTGGGCACGGGGATGTGCCCTGCACTGACAGCAGGGCAGCACAGCCCAGCTTGGACCCACTTTCCTGGGATTTGTTTGATTTGCCCACTTGTTCCTACCCCACCCCAGCTCTTGGTTGCTGTCAGAGCTCCGTGGCTCTGTGAGGAAGGGCTGGGCTGGGGTGAGGCATCGGGCACATGGCCTGGGGTGCTGCTGGGGGATGTCCATCCCAAGGTCTGTGTGTCTCTATGGACATCCCAAAAGCTTCCCTGCCCTGCTGTCCCCACCTTGGTGAGTGTGCAGAGCAGTGCCTGACCACAACAGCCTCTCAGCCCAGTCCCTGGAAGTGCTGTGTCCATCCCCTTCCCGTGGGAAAGGCAGCTGGGATGGGCAGGAGTGAACTGGAAAGGGCGTTTACAGAAAGGAGAAGTGAGACTTTGCTGTCCCTCAGTGCCACAGTCTCTGTTCTTCACCTGTTTCTCACAGAGACCCTTGAAAAGCAGGTGGGCAACGCAAATCCCAAGGAATTATAAAGTTTGCAGCGTTCCTGCAGCTCCTGCCTGCACTGATCTGGGATTCCTGCTGAGAGCTCACTCCTCCTCGTGCTCCCTCCCCTGTGGATCCACTCTGGGAGAAGGAAAAACACCCCTGGGGTCAGCCTGTCTGTCCTGTCCCGGAGGAGGAGGATGGGACAGAATCTCTGAGCCAGGGCAGAAACACGGCGTGACCAGGACAAATGTCACAAGTGACTGCAATGTCACTTATCTCTGAGGGAAAGGAGGACAGTCCCCAGCTCCAGGTTCCAGCCTGCTTACAAATAAGGTGTGGACAAATTTAATCAGGGCAGAGCAGAAAGCATCCCAGCTGTGGGAGCTGCACTTTTCCGCCATGGGGCAAGATTAAGGGGATATTTCCTCTTGTTTATATACAAAGGATCCTGCCCAAATTTGAGTTAAGCATCCCTTGAAAGGGCTCTGGGAGGAGGCGGAGACCCTGCAGGGGTCACAGCTGTCAGTGTGACAGCTCTCAGTCTGGGAGCACTCCTCATTCCCAGCTTTATGATTCCCCCCTAACCTGACTGCGAGCACAGGATGCCCTGTGCAGCCAAATCCCCTTTCCTGGGCTGGATTCCAGAGCTTCCCAACCACAGGCTCTGGGTTCCACATCCCTCCCCTCTATCCCGGGATGTGCAACACCCAATTTGGGCTGCAACATCCTCACTTTCCACAGCCCCATGCACAGAAAGTTCTGGTCACAACAACGGTCCGAGAACTGAGTGTTTCTCATCAGTGTTGCCTGTCCTATATCAGGCAAATCCCTCCACACATCTCAACAGGATAACATGGCAGGATTTATTCTGGCAATAATTAATTCACATATTTGGCTCTTCCAGCCTCTGTCTTCATAGTAAATCAAGCTGCTGGATGGTTGGTGTTGCTAATTCCTGAGTAAATCTCCTGCTGTAAATCCCCTTGGCGAAAGAAGGGAGGGAAAGGGAAGGGAGGGAAAAGAGAAGGAGGGAAAAGAGAAGGAGGGAAAAGAGAAGGGGGGAAAAAAAGGAAAGGGAAAAAAATAAAAAGAGAAAAAATAGAAGTACCAGTTCTCCAAATAGTGCGTTTCACACCCAGTGGCTGTGCAAGCGGAGTGTAAATCCCCCACGCCCACCCAGACAAAGGGACCGATTGTTGGCGTTACCTGCGCCTCGGGAGGGTGCAGATGTGGCAGGAGAGGTGCTGCAGGAGCCGAGCAGAGGTCTGCGCTCACAGCAGCCCGTGAGTCATTTATAAATCACCTCAGTCAAGGGGACCGAGGGCTGTGCTCGGCGCCTGATTGGCCTGAGGAGGTAATTGCGAGCAGGTACACCCAGGCTAAGCTCAGGAGATAGCCAGGGGAGATAAGGGGAGATCTGAAGAGGGAGAAGAGCTTTTTTGGATGTCCCCCCTCACCCCACCCCTTCCCGCTCCGGCCTGGTTTGTTTGATCCCCTGCGCGGGTCCCTCGGCGCTCGGGGTGACAATAACCCATATTCACCTCCCTCGGCTAACACGGGCCGGGGGCAGCAGGACAGGCTTTGGTGGGGGCTGTGGGCAGCGTCTGCCCGGCCTTTGAGCTCCGGCATGGACAATGGGGCGCTTTGTGCCCCGGCGGGGAGCGCTGGGCAGCGGGGAGCGGAGCCCAGGTTCAAAGGGATGGGAACAGACGGGAACAGAGGGGAAACTCGGGATTGTGGGAGCTCTCGGGGATGTGCGGGAGCGGAGATTTCTGCCTGGAGGGCACCTGGCCACGCTCGGGGTGTGTGACAGGCTCGTGTGACGCCCCTGGTGGGGACGGCGATGGGCAGCGGGGAGCGGAGCCTCTGTCACTGCCAGGTTCAAAGGGATGGGAGCAGAGGGGAAACTCGGGATTGGGGCTCGTGGGAGCTCTCGGAGATATCTGCCATCAGCCTGGCGGGCACCTGGCCACGCTCCGGGTGTGACAGGTTCGTGTGACGCCCCCGGTGGGGACAGCGCTGGGCAGCGGAGAGCGGAGCCTCTGTCATTGTCAGGTTCAAAGGGATGAGAGGAGCGGGGAACAGAGGGGATTGGGGCTCCTGGGAGCTCTCGGAGATATCTGCCATCAGCCTGGCGGGCACCTGGCCACGCTCGGGGTGTGACAGGTTCGTGTGATCCCCCCCTGGCGGGGACAGCGCTGGGCAGGGAGGGGCCGGAGCTGCAGCTCCGCAGCCACCCCTGAGGCGCTGCTGGATCTCCTGGCCTGGGAGCCGCCAGGGTTTTGGGAGAGGCAGCGTTTGGAACTGGAAAAGCTCCTGGGACAGGTCAGGGAGCAGACAGCTCTGAGCAGGGGATAAGACTCATCCCACGCTGCCATCGTGTCCAACCTGTGGCAGCATCACTGTGCTGAGCTGGGGCCAGGGCCCTGATGCTCCTCTCCAGAATCCTGATCTCTCCTCTCCAGGATTTGGATCTCCTCTTTTCTCTAGGATACTGGACTCCTCTCGTGTCCAGGATCCTTGGAATCCTCTCTTCTCCAGGTTCCTGGATTCCTCTCCTCTCCAGGATCCCAGACTCTTCTCTTCTCCAGGATCCTGATCTCCTTTTCAGGATCCTGATCTCTCTTTTCCAGGGTCCTGGAATCCTCTCTTCTCCAGAATCCTGATCTCCTTTCCAGGATCCTGATCTCTCTTCTCCAGGATTCTGGAAGACTCTCTTCTCCAGGCTCCCAGACTGATTCTGATCTCTCTTCTCCAGGATCCTGATCTCCTCTCCAGCATCCTGATCTCCTCTCCTCTCCATAATCTTGATGTCCTCTCCAGGCTCCTGGACTCCTCTCATGTCCAGAATCCTGATCTCTCGTCTCCAGGATCCTGACCTCCTCTTCTTTCCAGGATCCTGAAATCACTTCTTCAG
Source organism: Arremon brunneinucha (assembly GCA_035583215.1). NCBI lineage: Eukaryota > Metazoa > Chordata > Aves > Passeriformes > Passerellidae > Arremon > Arremon brunneinucha. The sequence goes on along the minus strand of JAWWEX010000117.1, from coordinate 3,506,857 downwards.
GCTCCCAGACTCATCTTTTCTCCACGATCCTGATCTCCTCTCTTCTCTAGGATCCTGATCTTCTTTCCAGGATCCTGGAATCCTCTCTTCTCCAGGCTCCCAGACTCCTCTCGTGTCCAGGATCCTAATCTCTCTTCTCCAGGATCCTGATCTCCTCTCCAGGATCCTGATCTCCTCTCATGTCCGGAATCCTGATCTCTCTTCTCCAAGATCCTGACCTCCTCTTCTTTCCAGGATCCTGAAAGCACTTCTTCAGGCTCCTGGACTCCTCTCTTCTCCAGGATCCAAATCTCTCTTCTCCAGGATCCTGATCTCCTCTCCAGGATCCTGATCTCCTCTCCAGGCTCCCAGACTCCTCTTTTCCCCACGATCCTGATCTCCTCTCTTCTCTAGGATCCTGATCTTCTTTCCAGGATCCTGATCTCTCTTCTCCAGGATCCTGATCTCTTCTCCAGGTTGCTGGACTCCTCTCCTCCCAGAGGGTTTTGACAGTGCAGGAGCCAGGTCCCAGCCAGGCTGCTGCAGGTGATGAGATGGACAGGGACATCAGCACGGAATGGGACAGGGACACTGTTGTCCCCAAGGGAATTGGGGACCGAAGGGAGCTGCAGGGGGTAATCTGCTGTGGAGGAATTGATCCCTCGTGTTCCCGTTGTCCCCAAGGGTGGCTTGGCACGGGGTGTTCACAGGGATGATGTCACCGTTATATCAGACATGACACACACACGTGATCAGGGCTAGGAAGAAAAAAATATTTTTATTCTGCGTGTTCTCCAGCTTATAAACTCTTAACAAAGCCTGATCTTAAGTCATTAACTACACCACAATAACATTATATTAATTGGTGCAAAGCAATTAACAGCAATATAATTGGCAAAAGTTTTACAGAAATTTACTAAGTAGATGTATACGCATCTACTTATGCACGTAGTTTAGCTTACAAAAATTTTCATTTTTACTCATATATATATATATATATATATAGTCTTTTTTTATCTGTTTCCATGCTGACAGCCTTGTCTTTTTCTTTGCTATGGACACACTCGAAAATCATCAATTATCTATCGATCAACTAACTAATCAACTAACTATTAATTCAGTTTTGCCTGCAGGCCAGCTGTCAGGCCCCTCCATAGGGTGGCTCTGGTGTCACCGGGATGTGACGGGAAAAGGGAGCGGACAGACGGACAGACGGACAGACGGGCGGGGAATGCGAGGGGAGGGGGGAAGGCAGCGTTTTGCAGGCTGGGATCGCTCCCAGGGTAAAAACTCTCCTTTAAATTCCTAAATTCTCCTTTAAATTCTCCGAAAATTTCTCCTTTAGTTTGATATGAAACAAAATTCAAGATAAAGTTTGATGCTCAGGCTTTTCAGAAAATAGGGAGTGCAAATAACTCTTGTCACTGTAATTTTATTTTTCTAATAGAACCAAAAAAATTTAAGTTACTTTTAACTTTTCTGAGTTTTCTAAGGACTTACGGAAATCAATTGGCGGAGGCGGTGAGACTGAAGTATAATTAAGAGACTGAAGTGTAATTAATAAGTGGATTATATATTAATAAGTACTATATATAGAAATATAAT
>JAWWEX010000117.1:3466070-3492165 GCA_035583215.1 Arremon brunneinucha | reverse complement strand
CAGGAGGTCCCTGTTGGCCTCCCTGGGGATCTGAGCCCGTCCAGCCCGGCCAGGGGGACGCTGCAGCCCCACAGGAGCGGGGACAGGGGCGGGAAGGTGCCCGGGATGGTGCAGGAGGGAAGCGGGAGCCGGGATCCGCTCCCAGCGGGCTCCCTCTGCCGACAGCTGCCCTGCCAGGCAACTCCGCACACCCACCTCGCACCTCCTCCTCCTCCCCTGACCTAAAATTTATACAGGAAAATAAAATAAAATAAAATAAAATAAAATAAAATAAAATAAAATAAAATAAAACAAAACGCCATAAATAATAAAAAATTAAAAAATAAAACCAAATAAAATTTAAAAATAAAAAATATAAAATAAAACAAAACAAAATAAAATAAAATAAAATAAAATATAAAGTATAAAATAAAATAAAACCCCATAAATAATAAAAAATTGAAAATAAAACAAAATAAAATTAAAAAATAAAATATATAAAATATAAAATAAAATGAAACAAAATAAAATAAAGAAAAATATAAAATATAAAAGAAAAGATAAAATATAAAAATAAAATATTAAAAATATATAATAAAAATATAATATTAAAAATAAATATAAAATATTGAATAAAAAATGAAAAATAACAAAACAAAATAAAACAAAAAAAATAAAATTAAAATAAAGAAAAAAATAAAATAAAATAAAATAAAATAAAATAAAATAAAATAAAATATAAAACCCCAGACCCAAAATGCGTCCCCCAGCCCTGAGTAGCTGAACAGACTCAGGGAGGGAAGTCTGGAGCCCCCACCCCACCTTCCTGCTGCAGGATCTTGGGAACGTTTTACAACACATCAATATAAATAAAAATGAAATATTTAATTTCCTTTAAAAAAACAAAAAAGAGTATCCCTTACAAAGTGCTTTTTTGAGAATCCTCCCCAGTGAGGCGAGAGGGGGAAGGTGTTTGATGGGGGATATGCATGAGAGGAGGGGAAACTGAGGCACGGAGTAGTTGTCTCCACAGTGGCAGGTCCCTGTGCTGAGGCCACCAGCCCAACTGTCCCCTCAGGGCCCCTGGGAGCTGCGGGGCCACCAGGCTGTGCCCTGGGAAGGGTCATCCATGGTGCCAAGGTCTCTGAGAGGCATCGGGAGCATCCCTGGCACCGTCACCACAGGGACATCGAGGGGATGGGGACAGGGCCACCACCGTGACACTGAGGTGATGGAGAGCAGCTCCAGAGCCGTGGCAAGCAGCAAATCCAGGGGTGAGCTGGCAGCTCCTGATGTGCCCAGCCCTGGCACGGCCCTGGTGTGCCCAGCCCTGGCACTGCCAGTCCCCGTGGGCAGCTGGGGTGGGCAGCGGGCACCAACCCCGGGCAGGGCTCCACTGTGCTCCACCATGGGGTCAGCAGCATCTCTGCCTGGGCTTGTCGTTGGGAGTGAGCTTGATGGAGTCGGTCAAATAACTCTCCAAAATCCCTTTATACTGGAAGAGAAGCGGAGAAGGGAGAGGATGAGCGAGCGCAGCCCCGAGCCGGCCCCGCGGTTCAGCCCTGAGCTTGTGGCTACCGGCAAAACGCAGCAAAGCCACCCGGAGCAGGGCTTGGGGACACCAATGTCGCCGTGGCACGGCCGCTAGAGGACAGTGCTGGCGCGCTGTGGGTTCCCATCACTGCAGGAAAGCACACGGCAATTCCTATTCCTATTGATTTAGGGTCAAACACTGAGTTCTCATTCCCGGGGCTCTCCCTTGCAGCAGGGGCTGTTCCACACGGGAGGATGTGTCAGATTAATCCCGGTTTTACCCCAAATTCCCCCCAGCACAGCTCGGAGCTGCGGGGTGCTCACCGTGCTCAGCGCCTGCTTCGCCAGCGTCTCGAAAGCCTCGGCCACGTTGATGTTGTTCTTGGCACTGACCTCGAAATAGGGGATGTCCTTCTCCTTGCACCAGGCTGAGGCCGTTTCCTTGGGCACCTGAGGGGTGGGAGGATGGAGCCACAGCTCAGGGATGGGACAGGGGCCCCTCCTCACCCATCCAGGCACTGCTGGGATGGGAGGATGGAGCCACAGCTCAGGGATGGGACAGGGGCCCCTCCTCACCCATCCAGGCACTGCTGTGTGAGCCACAGCTCAGGGATGGGACAGGGGACAGGGGACCCTCCTCACCCATCTGGTGATGGGAGGATGGAGCCACAGCTCAGGGATGGGACAGGGGACCCTCTTTACCCATCCAGACATTGTTGGATGAGCCACAGCTCAGGGATGGGATCCTCTTCACCCATCCAGGCACTGGTGGGATGGGAGGATGGAGCCACAGCTCAGGGATGGGACCCTCCTCAACCATCCAGGTACTGCTGGCTGAGCCACAGATCCGAGATGGGACCCTCCTCATTCATCCAGCCACTGCTAGGTGAGCCACAGCTCAGAAATGGGACAGGGGACCCTCCTCACCCATCAGGGCACTGCTGGCCGAGTCACAGCTCAGGAAGGGGACAGGGGACCTTCCTCACCCATCTGGTGATGGGAGGATGGAGCCACAGCTCAGAGAGGGGACAGGGACCCTCCTCTCCCATCCAGGCACTGCTGGATGAGCCACAGCTCAGGGAGGGGACTCAGGACCTTCCTCACCCATCCAGGTACTGCAGGGATGGGAGGATGGAGCCACAGCTCAGAGATTGGACTGAGGACCCTCCTCACCCATCAGGGCACTGCTGGCTAAGCCACAGCTCAGGGATGGCACCCTCCCATCCAGGCACTGCTGGGTGAGGGGGTGGTGGCAGTGCCCGAGGTTGTCACTCCTGCTGCCCCTGCTTGGGGACAGTCTGTGCCCCGAAGAGCAGCAGGAGGGTGTTGCTCATCCCCTCCCAGAGTGCTGGGGGAGGTGGCAGCTCCTTGCCTGGAGCTCTGGTTGGTGTGAGGACAGGGAAGGGCTGATTCTGAGGTGAAGGATCAGCCCTCAAAGCCATTAACACCCTACAGCATCCCAATCATGAAGTTGTTTAGGCTGGAAAACACCCTTGAGATCATCAAGTCCAGCACTAAACCATGTCCCCAAGTGTACAACTGTGCAATTTTAAATCCCTGCAGGGGTGGTGACCCCAGCACTGCTGATCCTGCTGTCCCTGCTCCACCCTTACCTGCCGGTCACTGAGGTCTATCTTGTTCCCCAGCACCACCATGGGGAAATCCTGCTCCCTGGGAATGACCTTCTCCAGGAAATCATCTCTCCAGTTGTCCAGGGCCTCAAAGGACTCCCTGTCTGTCACATCAAAGGCCAGCATGCAGCCGTCCGAGCCTTTGTAGAAGGTTGACACCATGGACCGGAACCGCTCCTGTCCCCCCGTGTCCCAGATCTAGGGCAGAGGAGGGGACGTGACAGGGGCAGGGTGGGTGCTGCAGCCCACAGGAGCAGCTTCAGGGGGTGCTGAGCCCCCAGAGTTCCTGTGGGATTCCAGTGCAGGTCATGGATGCTGAAAATTGGGCACTGAAAATCGGGGTCTGAAAATCAGCTTGAAAATCAGGGTCTGAAAATCAGCTCTGAAAATCAGGCTCGGAAAATCACCTCTGAAATTTGGGCTCTGAAAATCAGCTTGAAAATCGGGCTCTGAAAACTGAGCTCTGAAAATTGGGCTTTGAAAATCAACTCTGAAAATCAGCTTGAAAATCGGCTCTGAAAATTGGGCTCTGAAAATCGGGCTCTGAAAATCAGCACTGAAAATCAGGCTCTGAAAATTGGGCTATGAAAATCACCTCTGAAAATGGGGCTTTGAAAATCAGGCTCTAAAAATCAGGCTCTGAAAATTGGGCTCTGAAAATCAGGCTCTAAAGATCAGGCTCCAAAAATGGGGCTTTGAAAATCAGGCTCTGAAAATCGGCTCTGAAATTTGGGCTCTGAAAATCAGGCTCTGAAAATCAGCACTGAAAATCAGCTTGAAAATCAGCTCTGAAAATCAGGTTCTGAAAATTGAGCTCTGAAAATCAGCTCTGAAAATCGGGCTCTGCACCTCATGACTCCGGTGACATTCAGGCCCAGCAGGCCATGGTGGGACACACAGCTGGGATCAGGGTGGGCACAGCGGGCAGTGCCAGCTCACCCCGCTCACCTGCAGCTTCAGGGGGGTGCTGTCCACGGGCAGGACCTTGGTGAGGATGCTGGCGCCCAGCGTGGTGCGGTAATCCTCGTAGAACGTCTTGTGCACGTACTGGTGCAGCAGGGAGGTCTTGCCCACGCTGGGGACGAGCAACGGGGCATGGTGAGGCTTTGCCCAGCTCAGGGGGCACCCAGCACACTCAGGGGCTTCCCTCCCTCGCCAGCTCCTTACCCCAGAGCTCCGATGATGATGATTTTCAGATCCACCTTCTTGCTGGCATCCATGGACAGGCGCTGGGGGCGAGAGGGGCACAGGGGCGGTGGGGATGGCACCTGGGTGAGCCTTGGGGTCCTGTCCCGGGGGTGGCTGTGCCCTCACAGTGCCAGCATCATGCCCGTGCCATGCCAGCACAGAAAACCCTCCCATGCCGAGCCCGGCCCCCGTCCCCGCCCGCAGCACGCCCGGACTCGCCGCTTCATCACCATTCAAAGCTGCCCGGAGCCACTTCCCTGCTTCTCCCACCCCCTCTCCAGCGCAGTCCCTCCCCCTGGGCCTGGCACGCACGCCTGGGCTCCTGCTGAAAATTAAATTTATTAAAGAAGATCCCAGCCAGAAGGAATTCCTTGGTGTCTCAAGCACAGCCCGGGAGCATCCCCGCCCAGGAGCGCCCCGAAATGGATGTGTCCCCATGATGTCCCAGTGTCCCCACATGCTCTGAGCCTGCCCAGGACCCCTGAAACCCCCTCAGGTGGCACCAGCATCCCGAGCAGCCGCAGCAGCCCCATCCCCACGGCACGGATGGAAACGCTGGCAGCCTCATCCCTGCATTTTTCCCTGATGCGCTGGCCGGCCCTGCGCCATTCGCCCTTGGAACACCAGCGGGGAGTTCCCAGCTCTAAAGCTCAGCCCTGAAAATCAGCTTTGAAAATCAGTTCTGAAATCAGGCTCCAGGCCCCCCTGCCCCCCGTGCCCAGCCGCGGGCATCATCCCGGGCACAGGCACAGCCACACACAAACTTCCCGCTGCTTCCGCCAGCTTTTTGGGGACTCCAGATGTTTCTAAACTCAAAATGGAGTTTCTTCCCCTCGCTGCTGCTCCGCGGCTCTGCGCTGTCCCCGGGACTCACCTGCGGAGCACTCACCTGCCGGGCAGGGGCAGCTCCCGGCTCCGCTGCAGCCGGCCCGGGCAGGGGATGGGAGAGGCGAGAGAGGAGGATCCGGGAAGGGGCGGCCGATCCCGGCCCTCCCGGGGAAGGCGGCTCCGGGGCCCCGCTCCGTGACATCAGCACAAAGGGGCCGAGATGCCGCCGGGGCTGGAGGAGCCGCGGGCGGGCGCTGGGGTGTCCATGGATCTGCCGAGTGTCCCCGGCTCGGGCTCCGATGGGGAAGGAGAACAAGGTTCTGGAGTTTGGGATGGACTTTTGGCCTCTCCTCTGGCTCAGAATCCCCTCGGTTTCTTTCTGCCACCGCCCTTTAAAAAGGTTTTCTCACCCTTTATCTCAACAATTCCCGCTGGGGCATTGTTGAGTAGTGAGGACAAAAGCCGGGCGGGGCTGTGGCAGCATCCCTGGAGCCATGGAGGGCTTTGCTCTGATATCGTGGGATGGGATAAACGGATTTGGGAGATGGGCACGAGTGAGGAGCGGCTGGGATGTGTGGCTTTGTCTCCTTTTCCAGGCAGGGTGGGGATCACGAGCATTTCCAGCCTCTCATGTCACATCCCTGTAGCCCCCAGCCCACCCAGCACCCACAGAACACCCCAGAAACACCCCCAAAACAGGGAACAGAGATGGTGAGGTCTGCAAAGGATGTGTTCAATCAGTAAATGGGATTTTGGGGATCTCAGCTGGAGCAATCCCAGCACCAGGCGGGTGCCCAGGGCTCTCTGGAGTGGGAGAACCTGCTTGGCCACGGCTGCAAAGGCAGAGCTCTGCTCCCCAGCGTGCCAGGGCAGGTTCTGTGCCTTTGCCGAGCATTCTGTAGGATTTGGGCTTTGCAGTGGGAGCGGGGTGTCCCCCATCTGTGAACCCTCTCTCATCCTGGACCAGCAGCCCCCCAGTTGATGGTGGTCCCGTGCCCAGGTTTTGGGATCCCTCCAAGACCACTGGCTTTTGCTTTTCCACTTCCAGCATTTTTATAGATTTTTTTTCCCCCTTGCAGACCCTGATGGGATCTCAGGGAGGATCACTGCACCCAGCAGGACAAACCTTCCTCCCCCTCTTCTCCAGGTGTAATTTTGGGACCTGTCTGGCCAGAAAAATCTGTTTTTCCACCCAGAGGGCAGGCGCTGGGAGGAGCTGGGCTGAGGCAGGAGAACCTGAGCCAGTTCTCACCAGTGGTGGGTAAAAGGCTGACATTTCCCTGGAGCAGCTCTCTCCTAATCCCTATTTTTAGCCCCTTTTCACCAACCGGCTTCACCTTTGCAGAGAATTTCTTGTTGAACCTCCCCCCACAACAACTTCTGCCCTCGTTCCTCTCGTGTGTCCCTGGTGGCATGGAGGATTGCTCACCCCATCAGATGATCAAAGCCTCTCCATGCTGCTGGGGCTGGGGTTTGTGGTCAATCCCAAACTGCAGCTGATGCCCACGGCCACTTCTGCTTTTGGCCAGGGTGGCTGTACCCACCAGGGTGCATCAGACTTATCTCTGGCTTTTGTTTGATTTCACAGGAAAAGGGATTTTCCCAAAGCCCCTGCTCTCCTGATGCCCCCTGGGCTGAGGTTCTGCCTGGATGAAGGCAGTGGGAGCAGTGGTGGGGAGGAGGTGACGGCCAAGGCGTCGCTCTGCAGCTCCAGTGACCGCAGCTTCAGTCCTGTCCTGGCTGCTCCCCCACGTCAGCAGTTCTGAGGAAAAGGCATGGGGTTTGTGGTCTGTGACTGTGAGGAAAGTGATGAAACCCAGGCTGGGGCTGGCACAGCTGGGGGACAGGCTGATGGGGACAAGGAGAGGATGGCCTGTGCCCTGCAGGGCCCTGGGAGTGAGGGAGAGGGAAGGAAGCAAAGGGCATCCAAGCGTTCCCTGCACTGCTCAGCCTCCCTGGGGGACAGCAGGGTCACTCTTTATTGGGATGCTCGTATTTGTTTGAGCAGCTTCCCCCCTAAACCTGTCAAGGTACAGAATGCCCTGAGATCCCAAAAACAAAGCACCAGAGCAGTCCTGGGTGACTCCAGGCCAGACCACCCCTCACTGCCAGCTGCTGTCTGGGGACACTGGGTGGCCCCTGTCGTGCTGGGGGAGCTGGATGCTCCCCCCAGCCCCTGGGCTGGTGCTCAGCAGCACCTTGGTGTGCTAAGGGTTAAGGTGGAAGAGGGACAGGAGAACTTTGTCCAGCAGCCCCAGCACCTTATCTGGGACTGCAGAAGGGGTAAAGTCAACACAGGAAACGTCACAGAGCCCACGCTGGTCAGTGGCACAATCAGTGCCTCTGGGTAAGGCAGTTATCTCCCTTTATTGCAAACCACAAGCTCAGCCGCAAAGTTTACAACCAGATGTGAATATTCCAGAGCTCCCAGACCAGCCCTGAAGCTGCTCTGCTCTGGGAGGGATGGAGCAGCCACCAAGCTGGGCTGGGACATGGACACTGCAGCAGCCCAGCCCTGGCACTGCTGGCCTCGCCTCAGGGTCAGTGGGGAAACCAGAGCAAAGGCCTGGACAAAAATAACCTTTCTGTGCTTCCCTTTCTCGCTGCCTCAGGGCGCATCACTCGTGAGCCACTGCCACTCGTGCACTGTCACACTCTGTCACGTGTGCCACGGTGACTCCTGGGGACCCCATGGTCAGCAGCCCCCCACAGCCCCCCACACTTTGAGCCGGCCCTTTTTGCTTTGCCAGCCCTCAGCAGCTGCTTTGCACTTTTTGCTTCAAGGACCCACCAAGCACAGTTTGCTGTGAGTTCCCCAAAGGAATCAAATGGAAATCACCAGTGCCTCCGGGAGTTTTGTGGCACAGAAAGAGCCCCAGGGTCTTTCCACTCTCCTTGTTTCCTTTTGGTTTACCAGCCCCAGCTGAGGAAAGGTGCATTCCCAGTGCTCCCTCAGCCCTGTCCTGCTCCTGGGATGGCCACTGCCACCTCCAGGGATTTCTGCTCTACCTGGGCAAAGCATCCCCTTCTTTCTGCCCCTGTGGAAATCCCAGTGCCATGGATCACCCAGGGAGGAGAGCAGGGCATGGGCCAGGAGGATTTAACCCCCAGCATAAAGCTTTGAGATGTGCAGGATTTCTGCAGAGCTCCTGCTGACAGAAGCATGAGGAGTTTGGGTTTATTGACATTTTTATTGGCTCAGGATTCAAAAAGAGAAAATGTGCAGAGCAGATCACAGAGCTGCTCGAGACATTTATATATCACAGTGTCCTGGTGTGGACTGAACCTCTGCTGGACTCTTCACTGCATCCCTGGGGATGTCTTCATCCCCCTGGGGACACTGAGGAGGACAGGGTGACATCCACTGCCCTAAAAAGGTCTGTTCCTCTCCTGCCCCACGGATTCACAGCCCTAAGGGACAGCAGGGGCCAAGCCCACCATGTTATTCCCCCGGTCGAAGACGGAGTAGAACTGACGGATGAAAACATCTCCCAAAATCCAGAGGGGTCCTGTGGGAGGGGGTATGTCGCTACCCTGGAAGCCACTGGTGCAGAAGGTCATGCCATCAGCATCCTCCTGGGGAGGAGAAGTGGAAAACAAAGCTGGGGATGAAGCCGAGAGCCTCATGCACATGGAAACACCCAGGAACGGTGGCAAAGCAGAAACCAGCAGGGTTTGTCACCCTTGGGGACACACTGCCAGCTCCTGGCGTGGGGCTGGGCCACCTTTGCCACTGGAGCAGTTGGGATTTGGGGTTGGGGGAGGCACAGCCATACCACGAGGGTGTAAGCCTGGGCGCTGAGCGTGTAGGGCAGCCCGTTGATGGTGAAGGTCAGGTCGGGCATCACGCTGAGGTTGCTGCACTCTATGGCGTACTGGAACAGAGCCAGGGCCTCAGGGGCTGCCCAGGGGGTCCCTTCCAGCAGAGAAAGGTCCCCAAGGCTTTGTCCCCTCCTGTCCCCACCCTGGCTCTCACCTCTCCATCCACAGACACAGCCCCAATGAGGTTTTGCAGTTTTTTGATCTCCTTGGTGGGACCCACGATGAGCGACGTCCCGGTGTCCACGATGGCCTGGCAGCCGTTGGCACAGAAGGTCGCTGTCCCACCCAGCTGGATGCTGGAAGAGAAGGAGCAGGAGGGATTTTACACGCTCTGCCAGCCCTGCCCTGCCCTGCCCTCCCTCCCTGCCCAGCAGCACTCACTTGTCCAGCTGGATCTGCCAGTAGCCCTGCTGGCTGACTGGCACCCAGTTCAGCGTGCCTGTGAAGCGGGAGGTGTCATAGCCCCCAAAAAGCACCTCTCCTCCCTGGGGGGAGTCAGGGTTCCTGCAGGGAGGAGGAGGAGGAGGACACATGAGGGATTTTTGTCCATTTAGCATGGATTTACCCCAACTTTCTCCCCACACATGCTGCAAGGCCAGAAGTCTGTGATGCTCAATCTGGTACCAAACCTCCCTTCGTGATCTGTATTTTAGCAGTCCCTCCTGCTCCCTAAAGCAATTCCAGACTCCAAGCAACATCCCAGAGCAAAGCCATGTCCATACGAGCTCATGTAGACGGAGAAAAGGGGAAGATCCACCAAATTTGGGAGGAGGCGGAAACATAAGGGAATTTTGTCCATTTAGCACGAATTTACCCCAACTTTCCCCCCACACATGCTGTAAGGCCAGAGGTCTGTGATGCTCAATCTGGTACCAAACCCTCCTTCATGATCTGTATTTTAGCAGCCCTAAAGCAATGCCAGACTCCAAGCATCAGCCCAGAGCAAAGCCATGTCTGTACAAGCTCATGTAGATGGAGAAACGGGGCAGCTTCACCAAATTTTGGGAGGAGGACACATGAGGGAATTTTGTCCATGTAGCACAAATTTACCCCAACTTACTCCCCACACATGCTGCAAGGCCAGAGGTCTGTGATGCTCAATCTGGTACCAAAACCTCCTTCATTATCTCAGTACAACATCTGTATTTTAGCAGCCTCTCCTGCTCCCTAAAGCAATGCCAGACTCCAAGCAGCATCCCAGAGCAAAGCCATGTCCGTACGAGCTCATGTAGGCAGAGAAAAGGGGCAGCTCCACCAAATTTTGGGAGGAAGAGGAGCAGACTTGAGGGATTTTTGTCCATTTAGCATGAATTTACCCCAACTTTTTCCCCACACATGCTGTAAGGCCAGAGGTCTGCAATGCTCAATCTGGTACCAAACCCCCCTTCATGATCTGTATTTTAGCTCCCTAAAGCAATGCCAGACTCCAAGTAACATCCCAGAGCAAAACCACGTCCGTACGAGCTCATGTAGACGGAGAAAAGGGGCAGCTCCACCAGATTTTGGGCCATCATGTTGTCGAAGACAGGGGTGACCCCATCCACGGCCAGGGAGGGATAAGCCAGCCCCAGGATCCCATCGAACTCAGCATCCAGGAAGGCTTTTCCCGGCTCACTGATGCTCTCTGCAAACTGCTGGTCGCTCACGGCCAGACCCTCGACCTGCAGGGAGGAGGGGGTTCCATGGGGGGGCCGAGTCCCAGGAAATTGTCCAGAGCAGGAAAACCCAAGGGTCACTCACGGCCACTTGGTCAGACCCGATGATCCCCGTCAGGCTCCCGGTGCCGTACTGGATGGAGAAGGGGGTCCCGATCACCTGGTAGGTGCTGGACTGGGTTGGTTGGAACTTGGTGTGCCCAGCTGGGGAAGGAGATGGGATCTGTCACCAGAAATGGCCTTCTTTTTTTTGGCATGGCCACAGCTGCCAGGAGCCCCCAGAGAGGCGAAATGATGGCGCAGTGTGGTGTCACCAAAACTCCTGGTTATGGGGGCTCTGCTGAGGGATGTGCTGGAGTTTTGAGGGGGGAGAAAACCTCTCCCATTTCACTCTGATGAAGGGTGCAAGGGCTCTTAGGGAGAGCAGGATCAGCAGCTTTTAATGAGTCCTGAGATGAGCACTGCTGTCCCTGGTTACAGCCAGCAGCAGCCCCATGGCACTGCAGGATCCAGTCCCATTCCCCAACTCCCTACAGGATCCACTCCCATTCCCCAAATCCCTATGGGATCCAGTCCCCAATTCCCCCTGGGATCCAGTCCCATTCCCCAATTCCTTGCAGGATCCAGTCCCATTCCCCAAATCCCTATGGGATCCAGTCCTATTCCCCAATTCCCTGTGAAATCCAGCCCCATTCCCCAACTCCCTACGGGATCCATTCCTTAATTCCCTGCAGGATCCAGTCCCATTCCCCAATTCCCTGCAGGATCCAGTCCCATTCCCCAATTCCCTGTGGGATCCAGTCCCATTTCCCAATTCCCTGGGAGATCCAGTCCCATTTTGCAATTCCCTGTGGGATCCAATTCCTGCTGGGCTCAGGGATGCTCTGGTCCCTCTGGGCTCTCTGGGGCTGGCTGATCTCTGACAGCCCCAAAAAGCCACATTTGTCCCTTGCTGAGCTGTCACCCCCTACTTTCACCCCTGGATTTCTGTCACTGTTAGGAGGGTCCCCATGGCCTCTCTGGGGTCGGGGGCTCCCCACTCACCACAGGCTTTGCTGACACAGTAGACAGAAGGCACCCAGAGGTTGGAGGAGCCCGTGTCAAACACCACGGTGAAATTCTGGGGGGGTGTCCCAATGGAGATCTGCCCAAAATACTCCATCTGCCAAAGAGGAGGTGCAGAGAGCACTGTGAGCCACCAGCACAGCCAGAAATGCCAGCAAAACAGAGCCTGGGGTGTCTGCAGGGCATGGATGGGGCTCAGCGTTTGACCTGTGCCGTGCCAGGTGGAATAAAGGAGATAAATATTTAAGGAACAGCAATGGGGACTGAGGACAGAAGGCAGCATGTTGGGGACAGGTCTCTGCATCTTCCTGGCATTGCTGGGCCCTGAGGGGACCCTCATCACCAGGCAGGGCTTTGGGGATGGGGGAATTGGGGAATGGGGATTGAGGACAAAAGGCAGCATGTTGGGTACAGGACTCTGCCTCTTTCTGGCATTGCTGGGGCCTGAGGGGACCCTCATCACCAGGCAGGGCTTTGGGGATGGGGGAACTGGGGAATGGGATTGTCCTGGAGAGATCCCTCCATCTCTGTGAGGGGCTCTGCCCTGAATAAATTGAATTTTGGAGTAAATCTATCCCCAGGGAGGCAGGCAGAGCGCAGCAGGGACGGAAGGGACTGGCAGTGCCTGCCATGAATGCCCTCCCTTGTCCTCCTGCTGACATCCCCGGGGACAAAGGGCCGGGCAGGCCGCGAGCCCTGGCACGCCGGGCACTGCCTGGAGCCGTGGGATGTGTGGGCACTGCTCGGGCAAACTGAGGGTGTTCCCAGCCCTGCTCACGTCCAGGTAGTTGATGAGGGGCTCGTTGGTCTCCGAGAAGGCGGCGCAGTCCTCGCTGCTCGGCGCGTCCTGGGCCCTCCAGAGGTGCGAGAGCTGGCCCCGCTCCCGCAGCAGCTTCCGCAGCGAGCGGCGCCGGCTGAGGGGCACCCTGCGGGAAGGGCCCGGTCAGTGCCCTGAGGGTGCTATGCCCACCCTGAGGGTACTGGGCACTGCCCTGTGGGTGCTGTGCCCACCCTGAGGGTGCTGGGCACTGCCCTGAGGGTGCTGTGCCCTCCCTGAGGGTGTTGTGCCCACCCTGAGGGTGCTGGGCACTGCCCTGAGGGTGCTGTGCCCTCCCTGAGGGTGCTGGTCACTGCTCTGAGGATGCTGTGCCCATCCTGAGGGTCCTGGGCACTCATGGAGCTGCTGCCCACGTCCTGTGCCTGCCCTGAGAGTGCTGTGCCCATCCTGAGGGTCCTGGGCACTCATGGAGCTGCTGCCCACATCCTGCGCCCACCCTGAGGGTCCTGATCACTCCTGTGGGTGCTGCCCATGTCCTGTGCCCACCCTGAAGGCCCTGTTCACTCTTGGAGGTGCTGTTCACATCCTGTGCCCACCCTGAGGGCCCTGGTCACTCCTGTGGGTGCTTTGCCCACCCTGAAGGTCCTGGTCACTGCCGTGGGTGCTGCCCATGTCCTCTGCCCACCCTGAGGGCCCTGGCACTGCCAGGATGGAGGTTCAGAGCCCACATCCCCGCCCTGCAACAATTTCCAGCCGAGGCACAGCAGAAGAGGTGCACTGGATTTGTTTTAGGGCACAGGAAATCAGGAGCTGGCAGGAGAGCATCCAGTTCCTGGCAGTGCCACCGAGGGGAAGGCCCTTGGGGCTGGGCAGGGCGAGCAGGGCCAAGGGCAATCCAGGCTAGTTCTCTCTGCCCTCCTGCTTGCACAAACCCCTTCACAGCCCCTCCTGCTGCTGCCAGGCTCTGCCCAGAGGGACGGAGCACCCACAAATCCCAGCATGGTGCCACCGCTCTGGCACAGGCTGAGCTCTGCCACCCATCACAGCCCTGGCAGTGTCCATCCCCCTCCCCCAGACCCTGGGGACTCTGGGGACCCTGGGGACCTTGGGGACCCCCTTACCTCCTCAGGGCACTGGCCAGGGCCAGGCAGAGCACGGCGAGGAGCAGCAGGCGCCTCATGGCGGGGATGGTGGCTGTGCCCGCCGCCGTGCCGCTCTTATACCCACGGTGCCAAGCTCGATAAGAACCCTGCCAGAGTCAACACCGGGCTCGGGCACCCACAATGAATCACTGGCCACAGCCCAGGCGAGGCTGAGCGGGCACTCCGGGGTCACGTTTGCTTTTCTGGGTGAGGACGGCGCTGGGGGGCCTATGGGAGCTGAGCAGGGACGGGTTTGGCTGAGTTTGGGGCAGTGGAGATCCCACACAGGGAGCAGAATGGAGTCTCCATCCCAGCACCAGCTCCTTATCCACTGGTGGAAACCCCCCAAAATGTTTTAGAGGAACATTTCCCTTCTCCTTCACCCCACAGCCCCATCCCAAGGAGCTGCCCCATGGCCGTGGGGTGCCCCAAACCCCAACAGCTGCAGGGAGGAGCAGGAAAGGGCTGCGTTTGTACCACCGACCTCATTTTAAAAGGCAAAGCCTAATTAGTGATGAACAGCTCGGGAATCCTCAACTTTCCCTTCCAAAGGCCGGGAAGGAGCAGCTTTCCATGGGAAACAGCTCCTGGTGCTCTGCAGGCGTTAATGGGCTCGTCCTCTGTGGGCTTTGTTTCACCCGGCTCTCATTAAAGCCTCAGCGAGTGCAAACAGAAAATGCTGATGAACAAATAAAGCCTTCAGACATGGAGGGAGGCAAGTGGGGGCAGGCACGGATTTTCCTGCTGCCACCATCTCCCAGGCCCTTATTTTTGCATGCTGTCCTTATTTTCCACGATTTTGGGTGCTAAAGGGGGTGTTCTGCTCAGCGAGCCCCATTCACGTGATTAACAGGCTTTAGCACCGTGCTAATCAATTATTTGTTTGTCCCAGCGAGCCCTGTTTTATCTAATTAAATTTTTATCTAATTAAAGCCCTCGCCCAGGAAATTAAAGTCCTCATCTGTGAGGCACAGGTACCCAGGGTGGCTGGGGACAACTGAGTCACGTCCTGCTGTCACCGGGATCTTGTGTCCCCATCCCTGGAGATGCTGCCAGGCCTCTCCTCTCCCCAGTTTTGAGGGCAGATTAAGCTTTAAAAAAATCCATCAAATATTTCTCAAGACGAGCAGTAAAATGTTGGGCACAGCACAGTTGATGCCGATGGCAAATGCAGCTGTTTCTTCAAAACAAATGAAAATTCCCTTCATTCCCCCACTCTGCAGTATTTTTTTTTAACAAGCGGCTTTTATACAAATTTATTCTCTATTTCCCCTTTTGAGATGCAGTTTAATGTACCAGCCTCCCTCCTTGTCCTAATCACATATTCATGGATTAGAAAGAAACTTCCTAAAACAAAAGCAGCTGCAGCAAGTGCCAGATAAGCTGAAAACAGCAAGTGGATTGTTCCAGACATGGTTTATAACCCGAAAATCCTATCAGAAAACCCAGCCTGAAGGGTCACTGGGCTTTGGAGATAAACGTGAGGGTGAGCAGCAGCACAGACACGCCAAACACTTTAAGTGAAATAGTTTATTTTGTGGAAAAGATCCCCCAATTGGATCATCATAATCTGCAAACTCCTGGCAGCAAATTCAGCATTAAAATAGGAAGATGAAAGTCATAACGAGGCCAGAGCTCTCATTTAGAAATTTTTGCAGCTAAGCAAATCTATTTCGACTTTTGAGTTATTTTAGAAGCCATTTTAAAAGCTCAACTCTTAGGAGCACTTCATAATTATTATTTCAAGTAGAACAAAGTGGTGGGAGTTTTTTTCCCCTCTATGTTTTGGGAGCAACTGGGTTGGATTTGCACAGAAAATTGGGTCAAAAAGGCTTTGTTTCATACAAATTCCAGCTGTAGCTCAATGTGTGGATTACAGAGGGGGGAGATGCCGAATTTCCAAGCCTGGGTGTCTCTCAGCTTGGCAGGGCCAGCCTGCTCTGGAGAAATTGAGGAAAGGTGACCCCAGCTCCTGCAACATCCCTGGTAAGAAAGGAATGGGCTCTGCCAGGCAGGGCCTGTCCCCAGCTCTGTCCCCCCTCCAGGGCCACAAAGAGGGATCAGAAATAAGTTTTGCCCCTTGGGTAGAAAAAAAGCCTCTCACCAGCTCTGTGTGAAGCACTTTGTTTAAAAACCTGTTCTCAGGCTAAAAACGTGTTATCTGTGTTCCTTCTTACACATTTCCTTTAGTGGAGCCACTGCCCTGGTTGATTCACACTGTGCCCCAGCAGTGTTTTGTAAAAAACCTTTTTTTCTGCCTTTATCAGACACTTCTCCCACCTGTTAATCTGTTTATCCACCACCGAGCACTTGAAAGCGCTGCAGCAGCAAACTTTCACCTGAAAAAAAAATCAACAAACAAGCAAGTTTCAGTTAAATAAACCCCAAAATATTTACCTGGGGTGCAGCAGCTGTGAGGAGAGCAGGAGCAACATCTGATGATGCAACTGGCGGATGGTGGGAGCATGAAGGGGAATTTGGGATGTGACCCCAACTTGTGATGCAGCTCCAGGGGTAGGTGATGCTTTTTGAAATCTTCTTTTTGCTTTTAGATAATCCAGGAATATTCTTTGGGATGTTGTATCCCTGGGACAGGATTGCTGTGGGCTGGCTGAAAGGCGAACAGGCATCATTCCCATGAGTCAGGCACCTTGAAAAAAGGGGAATTTCTTGTTCCTTTCTGCCAAGCCACCTCCAGAGCTACAAACCCCTCAGTTCCTAAGAACCAGCAGTAATCAATCCCCAAAATTCCTGGGAATTCTCAGGGTGGGATCTGCCATGTTGCTGCTTGCACCCCAAAGCTTGCAGAACATTTTCCAGAGTGTGGGTAGGTGGAGGCCCAGCCACCCCCAGCAGCCATGGAGCCAGGTGGTGGAAAATGCTTCATCCCTGTGGAAAATGTTTGCTTGGAAGCACCCAGAGCTCGTTTTGGGTGGCAGCTGAGCTGAGCTGGGCCCAGCTCCCCCAGCACCGCTTGGCTCCAAGGAAGCTCAGCTCAATTTTGGGACAAAGCTGCTGGAAGATAGAGAACTGATGGAGGGGTGCAGCAGCAAAACAGCTGCAGAACAGCAGAGGAACACCCCAATATATTTAAATGAGGCTACTGACAGAGGGGAGGTGTCATGGAACTCGTGTGGGCTCCACTCCTGGGGGGTAGAGCGTGACCGCATCCGGCACCGCCGCGCTGCCAGACCCCGCTCTGCACCCAAATCCTGCTGAAACCACCCCAAATCCTGCTGAAACTGCCCCAAATCCTGCTGAAACACCCCCAAATCCTGCTGCCTGCAGAGCCACAGCTGCCCCAAGCGTGGGGAAGGGAAGGTTGGAAAGCTCTGAGCCCAGGTAAGGCCGCGTTGGGCACCGCGCTCCGGGTGCGATGGCGCGGGAAGCAGAGGGTGCAACAGCGGGAGCAGAGCTGGGCTGGGAACCCCCCTGGGCACATTTTGGTGCCATCCTGAGCTCCAGTGAGCCAGCTGGGCCTGGCTCGAGTGGGATTAAAATAATTTGGGGCATTCTGGAGCTTTCACTCACGTTTAGCCGCGTGCAGATGCCTCAGGTTGGCCCTCGCTGCCCGGCCGAGGAGCAGCTTCCTGCCAGCCTTGATTTCAGCATTTTCTTGAGAAAGGGTTGAAGCCTTGGAGGCTGCAGGCTCACAGAACTTCCCTAAGGCCCCCAAAAAAGCACATTTGGTGCCAGGCTCTCACTGGCTGCTGCCTCAGATCTGATTTTTCGATACCCACCCGATATCGGTGCCTCCATCTCGCCGTACCCACCTCGGCACAGAAGCTGCTGATAGTTGGATTTGGGGCTTATTTTGCAATTTCCTTTTGAACAGCTCATTTTTTTCAGATCCTTATCTGCTCTGCAGCAGCGTCTCCTGCGCCACAGTAGGAAATGAACCTTTCAAGAGTGGCAGCCCTTTGAGAAGGATATTTGGGGACAGATTTATTCAGTAAGGGAGGGGGGAAATTTCTGCAAAAAAATGAACTTTCAGCTTGGCAGTCATCAAGCTGTTTGCATGAGTGGAATTTTGCAGGAGATTGGTGGTTATCAGGAAAGCTTTTGATGAATTAGGCTCAGAAATGTGTTATAGAGGAAATGATAGAATCTGCTCCACAGGATGGATAATGCCTTTGCTCTATCAATTTATCCATCAGCCTATCAATCAAATTATCAGGCTGCTTTAATCACTGTATCAAAGCCTCAGCTGAAGATCTCTCCCCATCAGCCATTTATAAATAGCAAGTGTGTAACACTGAGAGAGGATTTAAAGTGCTTTTTTGCAGGTGAAAGCTCACAAAAGGAGCAGCCCACTGCTATTTTTACAAAATGAACACCACTATCCTTTATTATAAATCTCTTGAGTGTTATGGCCAGAAGTCCCAAGCCAAGGGGCCCAGCCCAGGCATTGGTGTTTTCTGATTTTCTGCCTTAAACCCTCTTAACCTCAGCAGGATTGGAGCTCTCAAAGTATTAAATCCGAGGTGTTTCAGACACTGAGGTGTTGGAGGGCCTCTGATATTTCTGTCTGGACCTTGACTGATGCAAGAGTCTCACACCAACCCACGACCTTCCTTTGGTTACTTTTTCCATGGATTTTTTTTTCTTCATCTTGTAGTTTTCTTCCTCTTTTTTTTTTCTTTTTGGGGGTGGACTTAAAAGAGAAAATGAAAAAACAAACCATGAGAGAGGATTAAAGCAAGAAGAACAAATTTCATTTCTGTTGCAGTGGGGCCCAGAAAGCCCAGACAAGTCTCAGATATGAGCGTGTATAAAGGCATTAATTCAGTGATAAGGGACAGCCTGTGGCTCTGTGAGGGTGTGAACCACAGGGATTCTCACAGGCTGGGATGAAATAAAAACCCTTTATTTCACATCTGCAACACCCAACCACTGCCTCCAAGTGCTGAGCCTGATCTCCAGCTCATGTGGAGCAGCGTGAGGCTCAATGGGACCATTTTTTTGGTTGCCACCAGGTCCTGCTGGCTGTCTGTGTCCCCTCAGGCCCTGGTGACGCCTCAGCAGGAGGATGAGCCTTTGTGCATGGTGAGTGCAGCACCCTGGGGCACAGAGCCCTCCACAGCCCCCCTGGGACCACCCGGAGCAGCATCAGGAGGGGCAAATCCATCAAACCACATTGAAATTCCGTAGATAAGGGCTGGGGTGGTTGTTGTCCCCTGTCACACACAGCAGCCTGGTCTGGCTGAAAATGTCCCTGCTCATGGCAGGGGGTGACCTTCAAAGGTCCCAGCCCATTCCATCACTCCACAATTCTGTAATTCCATCATATCTGTCATGTCTCTCTCCCCTCCAGCACCACATTGACCCCCTGGAGGATTTTGAAAACCCTTCTGGGGACAGGCCCCAAAAATGAGGGGCAAAGAACTCAAATCATTCTTGAAAAACAAACCCCTCATTTTGAGCCACATCACCCCAAAACCAAAAAGCAAAACCAAAAAGCAAAACCAAAAGCTACCAGCAATCCTGAGTCTAAAATGTGCCTTGAAGCCATGGAGGGGTTGAAAAGAATTTGGTGATTTCAGTGAGACTGAATGGTTTTCTCTCGTTCAGCTGGATTCCTGCTGTCACCTCACTTGTGTCCTTGATACTCTACCCTGTGCTCCTGCTGGCCCTTTACACCATGCTCAGCAGGAAAATTGGTAATTAAAAATGCTTTTCCTGGTTTGAGGTGGGTGTGGGATGGGAAAGGGGCAGGGCAGGGCTGGGCTGGGCTGGGTGACATGGTTGTACACATCAGTGAGGGTTGTACAACCTTGTGTTGCTTCAAAACCATTTTTTGGGTCACTTTTTTAGTAAAGTGCTGGGAAAATACCAAGAATCAGCTCACAGAGTATTAGTTCAGATGAAGCTGCAATTTCTAGCAGGGAATTCTTTCACACCAACTGCTGCTCACATTTGCACAGAGCCCAGCTCTGCTTTGGGTCAGAATCATTCCAAACTTGCAAGAAGAGGCCCTGACACTGTGATTTGTCACTGGAGCCTCCCCTGGTGGGAGAGCAGGGTCCTGGATCATCTCAGTAATTGAATTTTTGGATATGAGCCTGCTCCAATCATTATTTTAGGGTGAGCTGGTTGCACTGGGGGTGCTGGAGCAGGGTGGGGTGTGCTGGGCACAGCAGGGACATGGTTGTACACATCAGCGAGGGTTGTACAACCTTGTGTTGCTTCAAAACCATTTTCTTTTATTGCTCTTTTAGTAAATTGCTGGAAAAATACCAAGAATCAGCTCACAGAGTATTAGTTCAGATGAAGCTGCAATTTCTAGCAGGGAATTCTTTCCCACCAACCGCTGCTCACATTTGCACAGAGCCCAGCTCTGCTTTGGGTCAAAATCATTCCAAACTTGCAAGAAGAGGCCCTGACACTGTGATTTGTCACTGGAGCCTCTCCTGGTGGGCTGGATCATCTCAGTAATTGAATTTTTGGATATGAGCCTGTTCCAATCATTATTTTGGGGTGGGCTGGTTTGCACTGGGGGTGCTGGAGCAGGGTGGGGTGCTCTGGGCACAGCAGGGACCAGGCTCACTCTCCTCTTGTCACAGCCCAGCATTCCTGCAGGATGCAGGTGAACAGCAGCCCTGGGGAGCATCCCAGCCCTCAGCCCACCCCAGCTCCAGCCTCAGCACCGGGAGGGGACACGGCACAGAAACAACCTGGGGCACAAAAACAACAACCTGGGGCACAAAACCCATCCCCAGCCTATGCAGGTAAGGGGCTCTGCAGCAATGGGGCGTTGTCCTGGCACAGGGATGGGAATTTTTGGGTGGCATTTGTGTGATGTCTCTTCCTTACGAGCTCTGGGGTGGGAGAAGGGCCAAGCAGGAGCTGCCTCCTGTTCCCACCTGGCTCTCCCTGCCCTTTTCTCCTAGGGAAGTGAGGCTGGGAGGGATCAAACTGATGCTTTGTGGATCAGAATTTTCACTTCTGAGCATGTTTGCTTTTTGTCCCTTGATCCTTTTTTCCCTGTAACGCTCTGGGAAGTGCTGGGGTGGCAAATGTTTTGTGTTTTTAAGGGAGCAGTGACACATCCTCAGACACCTCAGAGGACTCAGACAACGACAACCCTTCCTGCCCTCAGGTACCACGGGAAAATCATCCCCAGCCCACCTGGAGCAGCATCAGGAGGGGCAAATCCATCAAACCACATTGAAATTCCATAGATAAGGGCTGGGCACATTGAAATTCCATAGATAAGGGCTGGGGTGGTTGCTGTCCCCTGTCACATGCAGTGTCCCAGTGTCCCCCATTCAGAGGGAAGCATCCCTGGGCACTTCAGGAAAATTAGGAAACAAAATCTTCTCTCTGAGGGTGGGCAGGCCCTGGCACAGCTGTGGCTGCCCCTGCAGCCCCAAGGCCAGGCTGGATGGGGCTTGGAGCAGCCTGGGGCAGTGGAAAGTGTCCCTGTCATGGCAGAGGGAATGGGATGGGCTTTAAAATCCCTTCCAACCCAGCCCATTCCATGATTCCCTGAACTGGTGCATGGGCTTGAGGGCAAAGGCTCCTGGGTGGGTGCATGGGCCTCACCTGGGCTCCATTTGCTCCTGCAGGGCCGTGGCCCAGAGGAAAGCATCAATTACACATCCCTGGTGTTCCCAGGGAAAGGCCCCGAGCCAGGCTCTGCCCAGGACTACGAGAACGTCAAGTCTGGGCTGGATTATGTCAACGTGGACCCAAAGAAGAGGAAAACACATTTCTGGCCCTTCTCCAGCCCCAGGGCATCCAAGGGGGTGGAGTACACCGAGGTGAAGCTGTGACACTGCTGTGGGGCTGTGACACTGATGTGGGGCTGTGACACTGATGTGAAGCTGTGACACTGCTGTGGGGCTGTGACACTGATGTGAGGCTGTGACACTGCTGTGGGGCTGTGACACTGCTGTGGGGCTGTCACACCAGGGTGAAGCTGCTGCCCAGAGGTGCCCAGAGCCCCCAGCAGCTGCACAGCTGGCACTGTCCCCTTGCCCTGGCACTGTCCCCTTCCCCTGGGGCACTGCCTGGCACGGGCTGCAGCACTTGTGCCACCCCCGCCCTCAGGCACAGCTTCCTTGGCTTTTCCTTAAAGGCTCCACTGTTCCTGAGGGACAGTGTGGGGCAGGGGAAGGCTCCTCCCAGCCAGGCTGGAATCAGCTCTCCACTTCTGTGTCATGGCCCTTTTTTTCCTTATTTCATGAAAGCAAAAGAAACATTGCCTCTCAAAATGGGAGGGAGATGCATTGATCCTCAAAGCTGCACTGAGCTCCTCTCAGTGATGTTGTTTTGCTCATCAGCCTCATAAAATCCTTTCAAATACAATTTTCCCACTGGTTTTTCCCTCTCCCTGTCTCCCAGCTTTTGCTTTCCCTGCTTTGTCCCCACTCCACGTGCTGGGCTTGGTCTCTCCCCACCTGGGCCACGTCCCTGCTCCTCACTCTGCATTTTGTTACCCCTGAATTTTCCAGAAATAAACTTCCAAAGTGCCTGGGAATGGGAATGGTGCCCCAGCGGGAGCCGTGTGAGGGGGATGGAGCTGCTGCCTCCCCTTCCTCAGGGCTGGAGCTGCCCCAAGTGTGTTTTAAATGGGCTCAGTAATGCTGTGATTTAATGAAAGGTTGTGAGACAATTGATTTGGGATTGATCAGTGCCAGGGGGAGCCAGGCACTCCTGCTTTCATGACCTTGTGGTGCAGATCTGGCCCAGCTCGAAGGGCACATGAAGGAAAATGTTCCAAAATCCCCAACAATTCCTGGGTAACATTGGAAAATCCTGGAGAGGTATTGGGACTGGAGGTGAGGCCAAAACCAGTGAGAAGAAGCTTCTGAGAAATCTGATTCAACTGCCTGGCGATTAAAAAGTGACAATATTAAAGATTTCAAAATATTTTCCTCTTAATATTTTATTTTTACAGCTTTAGCTTGTGACAGTGGAAGGAATAATGCCCGTGGCTCGCAGGGAATTTGGGACTTTTCCTGGAACACCTGTATATCACCCTCAGCAGCTTTCGAGTTAATGGATGCTCTTTTCTGCCTTATCTATGATTTATTCCTGCACAAAACAGCTCCTGGGACTGCAGGGGCACTGAGTTCCTGCTCCCCCAGCCCAGGGTGGGTTTGGGCTCCCAATCCCTGCAAAACGAGCCAAAAGCAGCAGCAGGGTGAGAGCAGCTCCCTGGGATGCAGCAGATGTTGAGCATGGGATGCGAGTGAGAGCAGAGTTGATGGGAGAGGGCACAGGGGGAGTCAGGACGTGCCTGGCTGAGCTGGAGCAGGGCCAGGGCTGCTCCCAGCCGCTCCTCGGGGGTGCCAGCGCCGCATTTGGGGCGCTCCAGCGGGCACAGCGTGGGGCAGCACAGCTGTGTCCAGCACCAGGGGACGCCACAGCCCCGTCCTGGCCCCGGGCAGGCGGCAGGGGGGCACTTCCAGGCCACGGGAGCTGTGCAGCCCTGGGGGGGACAGCGCTGTCCCCGCTGTCTGCTCGGGTGTGAGGAGGAGGCGGCGGCTCGGGAGCAGATGGAGCCGCGGTGCCGCCTGCCGAGCTCCGGCTGCTCTGCTGGCAGCTGGGAACACAAACTCGGGGACCTCCAGGAGGATTTTGGGGATGCAGCATCCCCTGATCCCAAAGGGTGCAGCATCCCCTGTTCCTGAAAGGTGTAGGAGCCTTTCCCGGAGATTGCAGGATCCCCTGATCCCAAAGGATGCAGGATCCCCTGTCCCCAGAGGTTGCAGGATCCCTTGATCCCGGAGGGTGCAGGATCCCTCCCCAGAGGTTGCAGGATCCCCTGATCCCGAAGGATACAGGATCTCTTGATCCCAAAGGATGCAGGATCCCTTCCTGAAGGGTGCAGGATCCCCTGATCCCAAAGGATGCAGCATCCCCTGTTCCCGAAGGATGCAGGTTCCTCCCCTGATCCCAAAGGGTGCAGGATCCCTCCTCGAAGGGTGCAGGATCCCTTCCTAGAGGCTGCAGGATCCCTCTCCGGAGGTTGCAGGATTTCTTGATCCCAAAGGGTGCAGGATCCCTTGGTCCCCCTTGATACCACATCCTTTCCTGGAGATTGCAGGATCCCCTGATCCCGAGGGACGCAGGATCCCCCTGTTTCTGAAGGATGCATTATCCCCTGATGCCAAAGGATGTAGGATCCCTTCCCAGAGGTTGCAGGAATCCCTGATCCCAAAGGATGCAGGATCCCTTGATCCCCCTTGATGCTGCATCTTTTCCTGGAGGTTCCAGGACCCCCTGGTCTTGAAGGATGCAAGGATCCCTCCCCGGAGGTTCCAGGATCCCTCCCTGGAGGTTCCAGGATCCCTTCCCAGAGGTTGCAGGATCCCCTGTTCCCGAAGGATGCAACATCCCCTGTTCCTGAAGGATACAGCCTCTCCTGGTCTCAAAGGATGCAGGATCCCCTGTTCCTGAAGGGTGCAGGATCTCCAATCCCAAAGGGTGCAGGATCCCCTGTTCCTGAAGGGTGCAGGATCTCCTGATCCCAAAGGGTGCAGGATCTCCAATCCCAAAGGGTGCAGGATCCCCTGTTTCTTAAGGATGCAGCCTCCCCTGATCCCAAAGGATGCAAGATCCCTCCCCGGAGGATGCAGGGTCCCCTGCTCCCGAAGGGTGCAGGATCCCTTGATCCCCCTTGATGCCGCATCCTTTCCCGCAGGTTCCAGGATCCCCTGATCTCGAAGGTTCCAGGATCCCTCCCCGGAGGTTCCAGGACCCCTCCCCGCAGAAGAGCATCCAGAGGTTTCCCTAAACACGGCTGGGGTGGATGCTGCGGCCGGAGGGGCTCTGTCCGTCCCCGCGGCAGCGAGGACAGGGCGGACGCGGCGCTTTTCAGGGTGAAACGTTCCGATTTCTGCACAACGCGGTGCCACCAGGTGGGGAGAGCCGCGCTCTGCAGCGAGAGCGAGCGGTGGCGGTGCCACACCTGGTGGTGTCACACACCTGGCGCTGTCACACTTGGCGGTGTCGCAGCTGGCGCTGTCACACCTGGCGGTGTCACACACCTGGCAGTGTCACACTTGGCAGTGTCACACCAGGCAGTGTCACACACCTGGCAGTGTCGCACCTGGCGCTGTCACACTTGGTGGCATTACACACTTGGTGGTGTCACACCTGGTGCTATCACACCTGCTGGTGTCACACTTGGCAGTGTCACACCTGGCACTGTCACACACCTTGCAGTGTCACACTTGGTGGTGTCACACCTGAAGCTGTCACACCTGGAGCTGTCACAGGTGGTGACACACCTGGTGTTGTCACACCTGGTGCTGTCACACACCTGGTGCTGTCACACACCTGGTGCTGTCGCACCTGGCACTGTCACACACCCGGCAGTGTCACACTTGGTGGTGTTACACACCTGGCACTGTCACACTTGGCGCTGTCACACCTGGTGCTGTCACATCTTGCAGTGTCACACACGTGGCAGTGTCACACACGTGGCGGTGTCACACACTTGGTGGTGTCACAAACGTGGCAGTGTCACACACCTGGCGCTGTCACACTTGGCAGCGTCACACTTGGCGGTGTCACACTTGACGCTGTCACACTTGACGCTGTCACACCTGGCAGTGTCACACACCTGGTGGTGTCACACCCGGTGGTGTCACACTTGTTGCTGTCACGCTTGGCGGTGTCACACACCTGGCGCTGTCACATTTGGCAGTGTCACACCTGGCGCTGTCACACACCTGGCGGTGTCACACTTGGTGATGTCACACCCAGCAGTGTCACACCTGGCACTGTCTCACACCTGGTGCTCTCACACCTGGCACTGTCTCACCTGGCGCTGTCACACCTGGCGCTGTCACACACCTGGCGCTGTCACACCTGGCGCTGTCACACCTGGCGCCGTCACAGCCTAGAGCGTGCCCGACTCTGTCGCGGCCTCGTCGCAGGGCGGGTGCAGCTCCCTGGCGCTGTCCCCGTGCAGGGGCACCTGGTGGCTGTGGCTCAGGATCGTGGTTTTCCTGCTGCACAGGCTCCCGCTGGAGTTGGGTCTCCGCAGCCCGGCCCGGGGGCGCCCCCAGCAGCCCCGGCAGCCCTGCAGGAGGTGCCCGCTGAAGAACAGGTAAATCCAGGGGTTGCAGCAGCTGCTGAGGCTGGCCAGCAGCATGGTGATGCTGAAAGCCACGTTGGTGGACTCTGGAGAGGAGAGAGAGAGACATGAGACATCCCCAGGGGCTGGGCAGGGGTGGGGTGGGCAGTGGGCAGGAGCTGGGGGCTCTCCTGGCTCACATTTCTGTCCCACTGGCATTCCTGGGGGATGGAAAGCTGGGAAAACCAGAACCCTCCACGTTCTGCAGAGCCAGAATCCTCCACGTTCTGCAGAGCCAGAATCCTCCACGTTCTGCAGAGCCAGAACCCTCCAGGTTCTGCAGAGCCAGAATCCTCCAGGTTCTGCAGAGCCAGAACCCTCCACGTTCTGCAGAGCCAGAACCCTCCAGGTTCTGCAGAGCCACAACCCTCCAGGTTCTGCAG
>JAWWEX010000117.1:3447751-3458890 GCA_035583215.1 Arremon brunneinucha | reverse complement strand
TATAATATAATATTATATAATATTATATAATATAATATTATATAATAGTGAATATATTATAATGAGAAATATATAATAATAAATATTAAAATATAATATAATAAATATATATGATATTATAATAAATATATAAAATATAAATGTATTAAAATTAAAATAATATCAATAAAATAATATAAATATATAAAAATTAATATAATACATTATATAATATAATACATATATAATATATTATACATAATATAATACACAAAACATATATAGATAAAATAATATAAGTATAGAAATATAATATAATAATAAATATATAAACTATAATAATAAAGATACAAGAATATAAATATAATAAAAATAAAATAATATAAAATAACTAAAAATAAAATAATACTAAAAATAATAAAAAAGAAAATAAATGAAACGAAATAATATAAAAGAAAATCAAAATACATTTAAAATAAAATAAAAAATAATATCAAATAAAAAAATATAAAATAAAAAATATAATAATATAATAATAAATCAGCCTTCTAAGAACACAAAATCAAATTCTCACCTCTCACCTCATCCTGGGACCCTCACAAACCCAACACCAGTGCATTGCACTGCTTATTTTGTAACTCTAGGTCACAGCACAGAAATTGCTGCTCCTGCTCAGCTGGCACCCTGAGCTCATTGTGGGCAGGGATTTTGTGACTTTTTGTGATTGCTGAATCACTTGGCACAGCACCTGGTGACTTTGTTTTGTGGGCAGCTTGCTGGTTAAATAAACAAAATGTGCTGGCTCGGGTTTATGTGCTGCCTTCTCAACACAAATATTTCATTTGTGGTGTGTGATGCTGTTAAATTTTATTGCTGACAGCACGGAGCAGGCTTGGGCTGCCTTTAGCATTTAATCACTGGAATGTTTTCTGTGGTTCAGGTCAGGAAAAGCCAGATTTGGTCATTTTCTGCTGCTTCAGATGCCATAAAATTAATGGTGTTGCACTGTCCTGGGGTTGTCTCCTTGGAAGGGCTGAGGGCAGTAATGAGGGCTGGGAATTCCTGCTGTCTCCTGTTCCATTAAATGCCAATTTCTGTCAAAATGAAGCCATGAATGGGCTCCCCCTCCACCTCCTGAAAAATAAACTGCTGAATCTTCAAAGCCCAACCTGCTCTTGCTGTTGCCCTGTCTTTTGTCCTTTTTTTCCCTCTCAAATTTGGACAATTTGGATGCTGAAATCTCGATGTAATTCCGATTTTTGTTTGTGGCTTGCTATGTTTGTGAAGTCTGGAAATCGCTTTGTGGTGTCTGCCTGGGGGAAACAAATTTTGTGTGAGATTTGGGGGTCTAAAAGGATTCAAACCAGTCCTGGTCCATCCTAAAACCTCAGGAAATGCCCCAAAAATGTTGAATTACCTCTAAATATTCACCTGGGACTGAAGAGGAGCTTCTAGCATTTAAAGCCAGAAGTGAAACCTTTTCCAGCCTCACCTTTTCCAGTCTGACCCTGTTCCCTCATTCAGATTTGAGTTTTTTCCACTTAATTAAAACCCCTGCTCCTTATTAATATATTAGAGAGCATAAATAAATGTGCTGAGCACATGGGGAGTGCCCCAGAGCGGGGCCTGCTGGGCAGGAGGAGAATTTTCATGGAAAATCCATGGGAAGCTGTGAAAATTGGAAAGCAGAGCAACAAAAGCTGACAGGGGTTGTGCCAAAAATTGCATTTTTAAAGGATCGGGGCTCAAAATGTTGCCTTGAACATCAGCTGAGCTGGAGGGGCTGCGCCCAAGCTGGGGGTTAAAACATCCTTCCCCTCATTCTGATTTTTGGGACAGGCTTGACCACTCAAACTCCCAAAATTTCCCCAAATCACCCACAAAATCACAGGTGAAACCCACAGAGGCCAGTCCTGGTCCATTCTAAAACCTCATGAATTGGGGAATTTAAATCATCCCTGCCCTCATCCTGAGTTTTGGGACAGCCCTGATGACCCAAATCTCCCAAATCACCCCCAAAATCACAGGTGAAACCCACAGAGGCCAGTCCTGGTCCATTCTAAAACCTCAAGAAATGAGGGATTCACAACATCCCTCCCTCATCCTGATTTTTGGGACAGCTCTGGTCACCTAAACAACCAAATCTCCCCAAATCACCCCCAAAATCACAGGTGAGACCCACAGAGGCCAGTCCTGATGCATTCTAAAACTTCAGGAAATGGGGAATTTAAAATATCCCTCCCCTCATCCTAATGTTTGGGACAGCCCTGGCCACCCAAACAACCAAAATCTTCCCAAATCACCCCCAAAATCACAGGTGAGACCCACAAAGGTCAGTCCTGGTCCATTCAAACCAGTCCTGATCCATTTTAAAACCTCAGGAAATGGGGGATTTAAAACATCCCTCCCTCATCCTGATTTTTGGGACAGGGTTGACCACTCAAACTCCCAAAATCTCCCCAAATCACCCCCAGAATCACAAGTGAAACCCCATAAAAGCCAGTCCTGGTCCATTTTACAACTTCAGGAAATGGGGAATTTAAACCATCCCTCTCCTCATCCTGATGTGTGGGAGCGTCCTGGCCACCCAAAAACCCAAAATCTCCCCAAATCACCCCCAAAATCACAGGTGAAACCCCACAGACCCCACAGCAGAGGGGTTTGGAGCCTCCTGTGCCTGGCACAGTCTGTGATGATCCAGAAAATCCAATCCCAGGCTGGTAAAGAACATCAGGACCTTCTTGTTGAATAAAACAAATCCAATCCCAGGCTGTTATTGCAGCTGATAATAAATACAACTCCATAATTAATAATAATAATAATAATAATAATAATAATAATAATAATAATAATAATAATAATAATAATAATACCACCAACAGAGTTCACCTTTTCCTTCTTGTTTTTATTTTTAAAAAATAAAAAAGTCCAAAATATTTTGGATATTTTCATTTTGACCCACATGAGTGGAAATCTGCTTAAAGAGAGGCAACTGCCAGAGGTAAAATTGAAGCCACAGGCGTTCAAGATAGCAAATTACTTGTTTATCATCCTTAAGCTCTCCCTGTTGGTTTCCTGGTGTAGCCAGGGATGTTTTAAAGCCTTTGGTAGCTGTGAAATGCTTCAATTTCCTCCCCTGCTCCCTCATCTCCTTTCGATGTTACCGTCATTAGCATTTAAAAACCAGACACAGCTTTACAACCTTAAAATCAATAATGAAAAAAAAAAGAGAGAGCAACAACCAAAATTACATTTCAAGGCTGGAAATAAATGGGTTTTTCCTGTCCTCTGCTGTGTGTGTGGACAGACAGAGGGGAAAGGAGGATTTACCTGGGCCAGAATTCCCACCCAGGTACAGTGGCCAGGCTGGAAAAGCTGGACAAGCTGGAAAAAGCTGGAAAAGTTTAGGATATGTAAATTGCAGGTAAATACAAAGGGAAAGAGAAATTCTACTTAAAAGCAGCAGAAAACTCCACATCCCTTTGGCTTTTCATCTCAAGGAGAGCAGCCAGGTGAGCTGGGTTTTATACCCTCGCAGGGATAAAAATATGCAGTGAAAAATATGATTTGTGCATGAGATTTTCAGTGAAAATCTGATTTGTACATGAGATTTTCAGTGAAAATCTGATTTTTACACGAGATTTTTCAGGCCCTAGGAGGGCACAGGATTTAAAATCCAAATCAATTGAATATCTCAGTAGAGGAGGAGTGAATTAGAACCTTGCCACTGAGAAGAACAGCAGATTTGTATTTCCAACAGGCTGTGGGTCTGCTGGTGGATAAAACCAGCACTGGGAGATAAAAGAATCAATGGGAAGGATTCCACTGATTGGTGAATGAGAAAAGAGATTTGATTTTACAAATAAACTTTAGGTTTGTTGATAAATTAAATTAGACATTGAGAGATGAAAGAAACGATGGGGGAAAACCTTAAATTCCATGAGAATTAAAAATGAAAAGGGAGGGTTGTGCATTAGAGGGAAATCTTTGGTATCAGGTGTTTTGGGAAGTCTGAACCTCTCAGGTACCTCAGAAATGGGGAAAACCCCCTAAATTCCATAAGAATTAAAAACTAAAAGGTAGGGTTGTATATTTGAGGGAAAGGTTTTGTTTGGAAATGGGCAGCAGGAGTTAAAATCCAAATTATGGGATCCAAATTAAGAGCACCAGGAGTTAAAATCCAAATTGTTGGATCCAAACTAAGGGCTCCAGGAGTCAAAATCCAAATTATGGGATCCAAATTAAGAGCACCAGGAGTTAAAATCCAAATCATTGGATCCAAACTAAGAGCACCAGGAGTTAAAATCCAAATCATTGGATCCAAATTAAGGGCTCCAGGAGTTAAAATCCAAATTATTGGATCCAAATTAAGGGCTCCAGGAGTTAAAATCCAAATTATTGGAACCAAATTAAGGGCTCCAGGGAGCCCTTCCCTGCTCCCATCCACCCCCTGCCTGTCCCTGGGGAGAACAGAGGATTAATCCTCAATCTGCTCCCATCTGGGCTGCCTGGCAGGGCAGTTAATGCTCCTTAATCCCCTGCCAGGCTGAGGTGTCTGAGCAGGAGGTGACAAAGTACAGAGGTGGCACAGAGAGTCCTGTGGCAGGGGCTGGGCCAGCTGGGGACAGGGATGTGTGGGGACAGGGACAGGAACACGAGGGAACAGCTCTGGGGGAAGGAAAAAGGTTAGGAACATATGGGATCAGCTCTGGAGAAAGGGACTAGGAACCTGTGGGATCAGGGGCAGGAACGTGTGGGATCAGTCCTGGGGAAAGAAAATGGGTTTGGAGCATGTGGGATCAGTCCTGGGGAAAGAAAAGGGACAGGAATCTGTGGGGTCAAGGGCAGGAGCATGTGGGACCAGCTCTGGGGAAAATGGGTTAGGAACCTGTGGGAGCAGCTCTGGGGAAAGGAAAGGGGTCAGGAACACGTGGGGTTAAGGGCAGGAACGTGAGGGACCAGCTTTGGGGAAAATGTGTTAGGAACCTGTGGAATCAGCCCTGGGGAAAGAAAAGGGGTCAGGAACACGTGGGATCAACTCCAGGAAAAGGGAAGGGACATGAATCTGTGAGGTCAAGGGCAGGAACGTGTGGGAGCAGGCCTAGGAAAAGGAAAAGGGTTAGGAGCATGTGGGACCAGGCCTGGGGAAAGAAAATGGGTTTGGAGCATATGGGATCAGCCCTCGGGAAGGGGAAGGGATTAGGAACCTGTGGGATCAAGGGCAGGAATCTGTGGGACCAGCCCTAGGAAAAGAGTTAGGAACATGTGGGATCAGCCCTGGGGAAAGGGAAGGGACAGGAATGTGCGGGGTCAAGGGCAGGAACACGTGGGATCAGCCCTGAGGAAGGAGTTAGGAATATGTGGGACCAGCTCTGGGGAAAGGGAAGGCCAGGAACCTGTGGGGTCAAGGGCAGGAATCTGTGGGACCAGCCCTAGGGAAAGAAAATGGGTGTGGAGCATGTGGGATCAACCCTGGGGAAAGGGAAGGGACAGGACCCTGTGGGGTTAAGGGCAGGAATGTGAGGGACCAGCCCTGGGTAAGGGGTTAGGAACATGTGGGAGCAGCCCTGGGGAAAGGGAAGAGATTAGGAACGTGTGGGACCAGGACTGGGGAAAAGAAAGGGATTAGAAACCTGTGGGGTCAAGGGCAGGAATCTGTGGGACCAGCCCTAGGGAAAGAAAATGGGTTTGGAGCATGTGGGACCAGCCCTGGGGAAGAGGTTAGGAACATGTGGGGCCGGCTCTGGGGAAAGGGATTAGGAACATGTGGAACAAAGGGGTTAGGAATGTGTGGGACCAGCTCTGGTTAAGGGGTTAGGAACCTGTGGGAGCAGCTCTGGGAAAAGGGAAGAAAGGGAAGGGGTTAGGAACATGTGGGACTAGGCCTGGGGAAAAGAAAGGGATTAGGAACCTGTGGTGTCAAGGGCAGGAACGTGTGGAGCCAGCCCTGAAGAAAGAAAAAGGGTTAGGAACATGTGGGATCAGCCCTGGGGAAAGGGAAGGGACAGGAACCTGTGGGGTCAAGGGCAGGAACATGCGGGACCAGGCCTGGGGAAAGGAAAAGGGTTAGGAACGTGTAGGAGCAGCTGGAAAGGAAAGGGGTCAGGAACATGTGGGACAAAGGGGTTAGGGACATGTGGGACCAGGCCTGGGGAAAGGGAAGAGATTAGGAATGTGTGGGATCAGTCACGGGGAAAGGAAAGGGGTTAGGAACATGTGGGGTCAAGGGCAGAAAGGTGTGGAACCAGGCCTGGGGAAAAGAAAGGGGTTAGGAACGTGTGGGACAAAGGGTTAGGGACATGTGGGACCAGCTTTAGGGATGGATTCTGCTCGGCCCTGAGCTCTGCTGCCCCTGCCCTCCCCTGGGTACTCTGATCCCCCTGGACACCATTCCCATGCTCTGGGATGCTGAGTGGGCTCTGCTGGAGTTTGGGACAATTCCCACTCCCATCGGGACAGGTGGGGATATTCCTCACCCAGCTCGGGCGTGCTCCAGTGCTCAGCTCTGAGGGAAATCAGATTTAAAACTCCCAACAGCTGAATAAACTTCTCCTCTCCATTTTTAACTTTTCCTGTGAAGCTGAAGGTCTGATTTCATTTGTTATTTTATCACGAAGCAGATTCTCCGAGGTGCCTCTTGCAGAGCAGGAATTCTCAGCTGGGAGAGGAGGGAATGGTGGCTTGGATGGCAAAGAGCTCTGATAAAAGCAAATCCTTCCACCTCATCCTCATTGTCCGCCGAGAAATTCCAGCAGCACGGAACGGGAGTGCTGAATCCTCCTCAAAATCTGATTTTAACGATTTGAAGTGCCTGATAACGCTGAACCAAGGGGATGCAACCCCAATTTTCCAGGCAGATCATAGACAGAGAGGATTCTTTTAGCCAGAGGCAGGATCAGGCTGTGACAGTCGGTTTTGTGCCTCCAAAAAATCATTTAACACCGCCAGACAATGGCTTTGTCTGTGCTCGGTGTTAATTGCCGAGCATCTCTCGGTGTTAATTGCTGAGCATCTCTCTGAGCGATTTTCATGTTTCACAGCACATCTGAGAGGCAGCAGGGTGTGTTTAGCGCTGCTGCAAGATGGAATTGTTGCCCTGTGTGACAGAAAAATGGCATTTTGGAGCCTGCAGGGTCTGTCACTTGTGGCTCAGCTGGGTTGGGCTTCTCTGGTCACCTCTGGGGAACCTCGAGCTCATCCTGAGCCTGGGACAGCTCCTGGAGCTGCTGCCCCTCCTCACAGACAATTCACAGACAATTCCCATCCATCCAGAGCATCAAATCCCATCCACCCAGGGCACCAAATCCCATTTATCCAGGGTATCAAATCCCATTTATCCAGGGTATCAAATCACACCCATCCAGGGCATCAAATCCCATCCAGAGCATCAAATCCCATCCATCCAGGGCATCAGTTCCCATCCATCCAGGGCATCAAATCCCATCTATCCAGGGCTTCAAATCCCATCCATCCAAGGCATGAAATCCCACCCATCCAGGGCATCAATTCCCATCCATCCATCCATCCAGCCATCCATCCATCCATCCATCCATCCATCCATCCATCCAGGGCATCAAATCCCTCCCATCCAGGGCATCAAATCCCTCCCATCCAGGGCATCAAATCCCATCCATCCAGAGCATCAATTCCCATCCAGGCACCAAATCCCACCCATCCAGGGCATCAAATCCCATCCAGGGCATCAATTCCCACCCATCCAGGGCATCAAATCCCACCCATCCATCCAGGGCATCAATTCCCACCCATCCAGGGCATCAAATCCCATCCATCCATCCATCCATCCATCCATGGCATCAATTCCCATCCATCCAGGGCAACAATTCCCATCCATGCAGGGCATCAAATCCCACCTAGAACATCAATTCCCATCCATCCAGGGCATCAATTCCCTCCCATCCAGGGCATCAAATCCCACCCTGGGGCTTCACGAGCCCTGCTGCTCTCACACCGAGGTGAGAGCCAGGAGGGGCAGATTTACAGCTCAGTGTTGGATTAAGACGAGATGTGAAAATCGCTGCTAAACCCCAGGGAGGCTCCAGCAGCCCCCAGCGCACCCCAGCTCTGGGAGCTGTGATTGTTGGCCTCGTAAAAATAATTAAATTAATTCTTAAATCCTCCAAAGCTAATTGGGCCAGGATTATCCCAGGAGGAAACCAGAGATGCTGGGGACAAGGAATGATTCCCTGGAGTGACCTGTGCTGGGGGATGAGCCAGATGCTGTTTGCCTTTCTGGAAACAGAAATCCAGGCTGGGGGCTCTTCTTGGGAGCCTCGGCGTCCAGACACCTTTGCCAGATGTGTCAGCCACAGCTGGAGGTGCAGAGCAGCACTTTGGGGGGATTAAAATGAATTATTTGTCTTTTTTTAAAAGGAAGTATATAATAATTATAATATAATTATAATAAATATAATTTTTATATATTATATGTATTATAACTATATATAATTATAACATATAAGTCATAATATATAAATTATAAAATATAATATTACATATCATATTATAAATAATATTATATACAATAGTTCATATATTATAATATATAATATTATAAATTTATTATAATTATATATAATTATTATATATAATTTATAATATAAAATATATACATATAAGTTGTAATATATAAATTATAATATATAATTTATATATCATATTATAAATAATATTGTATACAATATTTAATATAACATTATATATTATAATAGATAATAATTTCTAATATTATAATTATATATAATTATAATGTATATAATTTATAATATATAGATATATGAATATAATTTGTAATATGAAATTACAATATATAATATTTTATACAATATTATATATTATAACATATGATAACTTCTAATTATTATAATTATATAATAATGTCGAATTATTATATAATAATTTTAATTTAATTTATAATAATTATATAATGATTTTTAAATTATTAAAGCAATTAAAGCTTGCCCAGAGAAGCTGTGGCTGTCCCATCCCTGGAAGTGCCCAGGGCCAGGTTGGACAATCTGGGACAGTGGGAGGTGGAACTGGATGGGCTTTAAGCTTGATGGCATCCAATCCAAACCATCCTGGAATTCTATAATTTTATAATGCTGGGGTTTTTCTGCAGCATCTGTTGAAATCTGACCTCATCTGTGTGTAATTTTGCAAACGTGCATTTATCCGAGTGTGGCATCAACCCCTGTTGATGTTGTTATCTGGATCCAGCACAGCCCTCTGCTCCTCCAGGGGTAATTCTGCCGTTCCTGAACCGTTCCCTGCAGGCAGCCCCCACTTCTCTTCCCACCCACCCCACTCCCAAATCCACATCCAGAACATCACAGCATTTGCTTGGGAAGTTACAGCTCCCCAGAGCCCTCAGCAACCCCATCCAGCGTTAAACATCCCAACTTTTGACAACCAATATCCACCGTCCTGCCCCCAAACTAATTAATTTTCTGCATGATTGGGCTGAACACCATCGTTTAGCTCTGTCTGCTGGCAGAGGCTTTGAAGTGCAAACCGATTATGCAGGGAACGAGCTGGGAGCTGGTTAATAAGTGCCAGCAAAGCGTGCACTGCTGGGAGCCTGTGTTAGGATTTTATTGTTGTTTTGTCTTGGGCTTCGGCTTGGAGAGGAGTGGAGCAGCAGAGAGAGAGGGAGAGAGCAGCAATGGCACTGCTGGGAAATGTTTAAAGCTCCCTAAGTGTTAATGAACAGGAGCTGGTTCTGAAAATCTCATCCTTGCCCTCATTTGCCTGGTTTTGCCTCATTTCAGGGAGGGAATCAGAGAAAATCAGTTCAGTTTCAGGGAGGGAATCAGAGGAAATCAGTTCAGTTTCAGGGAGGGAATCAGAGAAAATCAGTTGAATTTCAGGGAGGGAATCAGAGAAAATCAGTTCAGTTTCAGGGAGGGAATCAGATGAAATCAGTTCAATTTCAGGGAGGGAATCAGAGGAAATCAGCTCAATTTCAGGGAGGGAATCAGAGGAAATCAGTTCAGTTTCAGGGAGGGAATCAGAGGAAATCAATTCAATTCTGCTCTGTGGGGCTGGCTGGAAGGAGGGAGTGCAGCCCATGAGGTTCTGCAGTCTCAGATTGGGGCAGATTTAAATAAATTTAAATTCTGAACGCTGCTTTGGGGTGTTCCAAACCCTGGTGCCCATGATTGTCTCTGCTAAAGGCCCTTCCCCTGGGTGACCCCTCAAGAGCTGTTCCTTCCTTTTTTTTACAGAGCCAGGTAGGAAAGGAGCTCTTTAGTTTCATTTAAATGGCTTTTTATTACCTTTTATCCCCTTCTGCAGGAAAACAGGCCTGTGAGCATCCACTGAGCTCCAGCACAAATGCCAAGAGCAAAGTTTTGCCAATGGAAAGCCAAATTCCAGAGATTGGGTTCTCCAGGACTTGTCTCAGTTTGGACAGTGATGGGCAGATAATGGCACTTTTAGAGTGTTTTAAATCTGTTTTGGTGAAGAATTTTCAGCCACAAAGTTCAAACACAGCTGCAAAAAGCTTTGTAAACTCAATGAAAATACCAACCAGAAAACTTCAGCAAAGGCTTTAAATGACCCATTTCTGGTGCTCTGCCGATTATTTTCCTCCTGATTTTCTAGTTCAGTAACGGGGAATGACCTCAGAAGGGTTTGAGCTGCAATTCAGGGAGAAAGGGAGGATGGAAATCCCAAACTGCCCTGAATTCAGGGAGAAAGGGAGGATAGAAATCCCAAACTGCTCTGACTGATGGGAGCAGCATCATAAGCTGGGACAGAGATTTGTACAGAAATCAAACTGAAATGTGGGACCCGGCTCTGTTTGTACCACACCTCGTAGGAAAAAATACGCAACCCCCTCCCTAAAACCGAACAAACCCTCCGGGAACGAAGGGAAACAAAGGAAAATTAAAGAAAAGGAAAATTCAAGGCGGCTCCAATGAGGCTGCGGCGCACAGCAGGGCCGGGAGGGGGCGCTGCGGGTCCGGCTGCGCTGGGCTGGGGACACGGGGGGGACACGGGGACAAATGGGGGGACAGGGAGAATTGGGGGGGACACGGGGGGAATTGGGAGGGACACGGGGAGAATTTGGGGGGACAGGGAGAGAATTGTGGGGACACGGAGAATTGGGGGGACAGGGAAAATTGGGGGGGACAAGGG
>JAWWEX010000117.1:3387552-3419054 GCA_035583215.1 Arremon brunneinucha | reverse complement strand
CACATAAATGCTGATTTCTCCTTTGTGTTCACCACCTGTTCAGGTCACCAGGTTGGTCACTGCGCACCTTGGGTGGGATTCCCAGAATTTTTAATACACCCCATAAAGAGACTTTCCAACCCCTCACCCCGGTGTGGTTGAGTGAAAAAATCCCAAATTCTGATATTTTAACTCTGCACTCGTTGGATTAACGTTCCCATTTAAAATGTGAAACTACCTTTTAAGGGGTTTTTGCAGTTAATCAGGGCTCTGTGCCTGTAAGTGATTCCATTTGTTTGCAACAATGACTTGCTCTGGAATTGCTGTGGAATCATCTGGTTTTCTGCAGTTCCTGATAGTGCTAATCCCTTGAGTTTTGGAGCTGCATTGGCCCAGCCAAGCAAACTTTGGTGCCAGAAAAAAGGGGGAAGGGGGCGTTGGGAGACTGCCTTGATCTTCCAGCAAGAGTTTGTGTTTTTGTGTCCAACTCCTGCTAATGGATTATTAATGAGGATGGAAAGAGGTGAAGGAATGCAGAGTCTGCCTTCTTTCCTCTCCAGCTCCAAAATCCCTATTTTTTTCAATTTTTTTTTGCAGTTTCATCAGGTGTTGGAAGGCTGGAGAGCCAAGCTGACCAAACCACTCCATCCCCTTAAGTGCTGCAGCTCCCTCCAAAAGCAGAGGGAATTGCCAGTGTAACTCCAGTAGGATTCTATTAAAAGTTTGCTGGTCATAGCCAGTTTTCCCTCACTCCCAGCTAAGGGACAGGACATTTTTCCTCAGCTCTAAATGATTTCCTTTCCTGGTGAGGTTACAAATTAGTATCTTTCCCTTTTCCTGTCGGTTAATAGGCTCCACTCCTCTTTTATTCTTTTTTTAAACCCTTACTAAATTTTTTTTTTTTTGGCCATTTTGGGGATTTACTTGGAAGAATCTCTTTGCCTGGTCAACTTTATTTTTTTTTTTTTTTCATAGCTGTCGTTATGAAGAGTGAAAAATCTGAACCTTTGTTGAGATGGAAAGTATGTTCAAGCACATGTTCCCTTGAATGGCTTTCACTGTGCCGTGCACAGTTGATACTCATTACTCACAACTTTATTTAGTTCGTTTTTTGGGATGACTTTCACAGATTTTTCATGGTTTTCTCTCTGAGAATTCCTACAACATCATGGCTGTCCTGCTCTTGGAACGCTGTCAGTGCTTTGTAGGCAATGGAAACAAATGGAGTATGGGATTTATTGTGGGATAAAAGTGTGGAATAAAATGGGAGAAAAGGGTCTTGACCTTGCAGTAATTCCATCAGTAGAGACCAATCTCCATTTTTACTTTCTCACTCCCCTTTTCTTCCCAAATTGCAGCACAAATAGACAAAACAGGGCCTTCTTTCTGTGAAATCCCTGGAAAATGCTCATTGAAACCCTGGATGTGTTTGAAGTCAGAAACCATATGGATGTAATGTGAGGAAGCTCAACTGGTGGTGTTTTTTTTTTTTTTTTCCCAAGAAGATGCTGTAAATGGATTGGAACCATTTAAAACATTGTAAATTTTTTGCCATTTTTTGCTGTTTTTTAAACTGGAAATCTTCTGACCCAGTTGTTCTGCTTTTGAGTTTGGAGTTAATCACAGGTGTTGCTAAATGTGCTGCAGAAATTCTCAGGTCTTTAAGGGTTTCCAGCAATAATTCACATTGTTTGGTGTGAAATGGGCTGAATTAGGCCAGGGGAGCATTTTTGCCTTTTTGACTCTTGAGAAGGAGCCAAATAATCAGATTAACTCCAAACCCAGCGTGGATTTCAATCTCCAACCCTGAATTGCTGCAGCAGGGTTGGTCCTGCTACATCTGACGTTGGTTCTGTTGTTTTATTTTGATTTTTTCTGAAATCATCGGACTTTCCAGGAAGAGCTTCTTGGCTCCTTGCACTTGGGAAGGATTTTTGGTTTGTTTTTGCACCGCTGTCATTGGAGGATGGTTTTCCTGCAGGGAGGAAACCGTGGAACGATGCAATTTATAGATGGGGAGTGCTTGCAAATTGAATTTACTTAAAATATCAACAGTTGTTGCCTGGGAATGAGTCCCTGAGTGGGTCCTGGGTCAGCAGTCCAGTCCCACTGCATGGCATGCTCTAAATTTGTAAATTTAGGTGGGAAAATTGGGAAATTCCACAACATCCTTTTCTTGATGCACGTTCACACTGGAGCAGGGCTCTTGTTGTCCTGCAGCAATAAAATAAAATGTGGTGCTAAAATATATTTTATGTGATTCTGCTGCTTCTAGGGGAAAAAAATATAAAAACAGGGGTTATTCACATATTAAATTAGCACTGTTTGTGGTAAAATACGGGGAATTTTTTGGGATAGGATTATTTATTCAAGGAACTTGCACTCATCCACCAGGTGTAATTGCTCAGTGTGGGCAGGGCTGAGGCCACCAGGGCTGTGACAATTCTCCTTTTTCCAGCCCAGTTCCCCTGGGAGGGCTGCAGGAGCCTGTCCCAAGCGTTTTCCTGGGAAATGGCAGCGGTGAGGGGTGAGCTCCTCCCGAGGCCATGGCTGGCACTGGGTATCCATCCATCCATCCATCCATCCATCCATCCATCCATCCATCCATCCATCCATCCATCCATCCATCCATCCATCCCTCCCTGAGTGGAGGTGAAGCAGAGCTGATGCTCGCCCACCTTCAAGAGCTGCATCAAGGGCCTGTAAAGCAGAATCAGGGAATTGTTTGGATGTGCCGAGATGCTGACATCCCTTCCCTCTGGCAGGGCTGCTTTCCTGGCTGGAGCACTGAGAAAATCCACTGTCTAAGCCCCATTTAGCTCCCTACTTGTCTATTTATTTATATTTAAAATCTATATCTATATCTATATATATATAGATATATATCTCTATCTATCTATCTATCTATCTATCTATCTATCTATCTATCTATCTATCTAATCTATCTATAAATTTATTATTAATAAATACATATATAATACATATAATATGTATTTATTAATAGACAATACATACAATATGTAATAATACAGATATAATATAATAGCTATTATATTATATTATATTATATTATATTATATTATAGTATAGTATAGTATAGTATATTATAGTCTATTATAGTATATTATAGTCTATTATAGTATGTTATAGTATGTTATAGTATGTTATAGTATATTACATTACATTATATTATATTATATATAATAAGTAAGATAATAATATAACAATATAATAATACATATATAATAATCAATAATATTAATTTATTAACAGTAAATACATTATATAAGAATACACATATAGTATTATAGTAATAATATAATATTATATTATATAATAATACGTCTATAATATAATAATATAGCAACATAATAATATAATATAACAATCAATAATATTAATTTATTGATGATAAATACATATATAATACGTACAATAGGTATCTATTAATATATAAGAAATACATATATAATAATATAATGATATAAGATTATAATTATATATAGTAGAATACATATATAATATAATAATAGTATAATGTATATATTATATAATAATAATAATAGTATAATGTATATATTATATAATAATGATATTTGTAATTTTTTGGTTATTGGCAAATGTAAATTCAGAACTGTGACCCATAAAGCAAATTGTCATGGGTGTGTTTTGACAACTCTGATGAGCCTGAAATGCATCAAAATCTGAGAAAAGCACATTAATTAGAAGCTGCCATTGTTGCTGTGAGGGTAAAAAAGTCTCATTTTTCCTTGATCTGTGCAGGGGATGAGTGGGTGACAGTGACAGAGCAGAGTGTGGAGGTGCAGGCCCATGGAGGTTTTCCCCCAGTGTTCGATAAGCAGAAATTTAATAAATGAACCTCCCTGTGAAGTGGTTTTGGAAAGGAGCCTGGCTGTGCTTTGGTCTCTTTCATCAATGGAACCCTTCCTGACTTTTCTGTCTCCTCTCCATCTGGGGAAGGAGGAGGAGGCTTCATC
Source organism: Arremon brunneinucha (assembly GCA_035583215.1). NCBI lineage: Eukaryota > Metazoa > Chordata > Aves > Passeriformes > Passerellidae > Arremon > Arremon brunneinucha. The sequence continues at coordinate 3,415,077 of JAWWEX010000117.1, read as the reverse complement.
CCAATAACTTTCCATAATCACCAGTAACCCCCCAGTATTTGTGCTGCAGAGGGTCCCGGCTCCTCAGGGACTGCAGAAAAATGCTGAAATAGGAACAAAAGGCTTTGCCTGTAAAGGATTTTAAAATGTGCAGCTGGAAAAGGGAGGGGGAAAGGAGGGAGAAATGCAGCACTACAAAGGTCACAGGATACACTGATGATGTTTGGATGGAAACTCAACTTGCTATGAATGAAATTGTGCTCTTGTGTTTTCCCCCTGGAGCTGAATGTCTAAAAACTCTGAATACTCCTTGTTCTGGTTCTTTTTTTTTTTAACTTTTCTGTTTCTGGTGCTTGTAAGCTGTGCTGTAGAAATTAAAAAATTAAAAAAAAAAAGGGGAAAAGGGAGGATGGGCAGCACCCACAGACAGGCTGGGTGAGACTTAAATAACCTGAGCTCTGCCAGGTTCATCAGAGCTGTGACATTCTTGGGTTCTGGTTATTTGCAAGGCAAAATTTTGTCTGTGCTAAATGTGTGAGGTTCCTTAGCAGGGAGCTTGTGCTGGCAAAGATTTCAGTTGGATAAACTCAGAATTAGGGCTCAGCACCCCTTGGAGCAGATTTCTGGACCCCTCAAGTGTTGATTTTATTTCCTGTCTGTGTGAAGGCTCGTTGTTAAATTGCCTTTTCTCTCTCCTTATGCCATCCAGATTGCTTGTGTTAGCTCTGAGGTTGGTTTGAACTTTTATCAATCCATATGCTGGAGTTACCTTCCATGAAATGATTAATTTCTGACTGTAATGATAAATTAATTTACGCATAAGTCCTTTTATTTAGCCCAGTTGCCTAATGCCAAACACATTTATAACCATTGTCTTCATACTTAAGGAATTAATCTTAATTTAGGCTTTATGTCAGATTATTTCCCCCATCACAGTGAACTTCATAGAATAAAGCCGGGAAGGGCTCCTTGCATCCATTAATTTCCACTTTTCACACTTTCTCCCTGAAAATCTTGGCTAAAAACAATCCCCAGCAAGCCTGACAGCGGAAATTCAGGTGGTGCTTTGGTTTCAGATTTAAATTGGGAAAAAATTCTGGAAAATCCCTGCAGGTAGAGCTTTCTTTTATGCCCTGAAAGCAGCGACAGCTTTTGGCAGTGAAAGATTTGTTTTGGTTTGGTTTTGTTGGGGCTTTTTGTTTTATTTTGTTCTGGAACTCCCAGCTATTTTCTGGTAAACACCCTGGAACAGTTGGGCATTCTTGCTGTGATTTATCCATTTACTGCCACTGACTCCTTGATTTTCTCATCCTTGCTGAAGTGAGAGGCTCAGAACTGAACCCAGACTGAAGGATCCCCTCAGAATTTTGGGGAGGAAAAAGACAAACCCCTATGGAGGTTTGGGAAATTCAACAAAATCCAATATCCCATATGGACGGATGAGAATTAATGTTATTTTTGTGCTGCTGGAGGTTCCTTGAGTAGTGAATTCAGCACTAAACACTATTTTCTGGTAAAGACCCTGGAACACTTGGGCATTCTTGCTGTGATTTATCCATTTTTGCTGTCTGATTGCACCTGACTCCTTGATTTTCTTGTCCTTGCTGAAGTGAGAGCCTCAGAACTGGACCCAGACTTGAGGGTCCCATCAGAATTTTGGGGAAGAAAAAGACAAACCCATGTGAAGGTTTGGGAAATTCCACAATATCCAACATTCCGTATGGAGGGATGAGAATTAATGTTGTTTTTGTGCTGCTGGAGGTTCCTTGAGTAGTGAATTCAGCACTAAACACTATTTTGAACTCTGAATTCCACACTAAACACTATTTTCTGATAAACACCCTGGAACAGTTGGGCATTCTTGCTGTGATTTATCCATTTTTGCTGCCTGGCTGCTCCTCACTCCTTGATTTTCTTGTCCTTGCTGAAGTGAGAGCCTCAGAACTGGACCCAGACTTGAGGGTCCCATCAGAATTTTGGGGAAGAAAAAGACAAACCCATGTGAAGGTTTGGGAAATTCCACAATGTCCAACATCCCGTATGGAGGGATGAGAATTAAATGTTGGTTTTGTGCTGCTGGAGGTTCCTTGAACTGTGAATTCCACACTAAACACTGGCTGGGAGCTGGAATAGCAGCTGTAATTTTCTCCCAGCTCCCTCCCATGGTTTGCAGTGGTTTTAGGATCAGGCTTCATGCAAATAACTCCCATTGCACCCCACCCTGTCCCAAAGCCAGAGCAGCTCCACCAGCTGCCATGGTTGGGATGAAAGTGCTGCTAATTTGCTGTTACCTTTAATTTAAGGATTCTGCATCCTGGGGAAGGCTCTCTGTAAGAAGTTATTTATGTGTTGACTGTATAAACACATTTATCAGTCCCAAAAGATCGATGCCTCTCCTTGCAAGGAGGAGCTTGCTTTGAGGTCCTGCATGCGAAGGTGTGTGCAGGGGAAGAGTGAGTAGATTTTTTATTTATTTATTATTTTATTTTTTTAATGAAAGCCATCCAGCCAGCCCTGCCTGGGCTGTCTTGTGGGGAGGTTGTGCTGTGTTTGCAGAATGGCTTTGAGAGCGATAGGGAGAACAAATCCAGCTCTGAGAAACACAAGGAGAACAGGTTCCTTTTCCTTCCCACCTCCTTTTTTTCCACTGCTTCTTGTCTTGTGCCTCTCTAAAATTTTGTCAATAAATCACAGATCCCCCTGAAGTCTCATTGCTTATGGCAATAACACCAAAACTTGTTGACCATTCACATTTTTTAGAGCACAAATCTTACAGAGAATGGATTTTTTTTTTTTCAGATAATACGAAAGCACTTTTGGTTTTGTTTTGATCAAAAACTATTTATTTATCTGGCTTTGTTTGAAGTGGCCCAAACACAATGTTTTCAATACAGTAAAGAGCTCTTCAGCTGTATCACAGATTTCTTCAAGTTTATATTTTATTACTGCATCACTTTCTAAATTTCACTCAGCATCTTATCTCTGCTTAGATTTTGGTCTCCCTTTCTAAATTTCACTCAGTATCACATCTCTGCTTAGATTTTGGTCTCCCTTTCTAAATTTCACTCAGTATCTTTTCTCTGCTTAGATTTTGGTCTCCCTTGCCTCTTAGTGTAAATGAGGGAGTTTATGAATCATATATAATAATTATAATTGAGAATTCTTGTATCTTTGACGCCTGAAAAACCCAAGAAACCCAAAAGTCATGGTTGTCTTTCAGAGAATTCTGATTGTGAAACTTCCTGTAGCACATTTTAAATGTTATAAATGTTATTTCTCAGCTGCCTTAAAGCTAAATAATCAAATATTCAATTTGATATTATTTGATTTATTATTAAATCAAATACACAACTACATGTGTATTATAACATGCACGCAATAAAAAAAAATTGTTTTTTTCCTTTAAAATTAAATGCATTTTCATTTTGCAAAGCTGATTTATGATCACTGAGCGAGCATCCAGAGTTGAAGCCAGCCTTTGTTTGTGGCGTGCTGGTGTCAGAGCTGCTCTTTGCCTTGGCTGAGGACAGGGATCCTCCTGCCCTTGATCCAGATCTGCTTTTGGGAGTCTGTGTTCCCTCGATTGGGCCTTTCAGCACATCTTGCTCAGCCGTTGTGTTCCAAGCAGCCCAAAAGTAGGTGAGGAGATTAAATGGTAGTGAGTGACTCGGAGTGACCTAAATCAAGGTCTCTGCTGAGATTTATGGGATTCAGTTGCACGTCTTGAAACACGCTGGGAGCACACTGAGCTTTTTTTATACCTTGTTTTTTGTCTGGCAGCGCGGCCTGCGTGGCTGGACAGGATGTGCCTCTTCTTTTCAAGAAAATTACTTGGACAGAGGAGATAACTTTTACTTTGTGACTCTTTTTGTTGTTCCTTTTTTGAATTTTTTGGAGGGGACAGAAGGACAAATGCCAGGGGTGATGCTGAATGAGTGTCTGTCTGTCCAGCCAAGGGATCCCTGGAGCAGGGAGAGGGGGATGCAGCTCATCCCTCAAATAAAACTGGGCTGCAAAGAACAATCAAAAAAACAACTCCAGGGATGAGTCAGAGCTTTGTAGAGTCTGGAATCGGATTGTCAGGAAGCTGAAAAGTGTCTGCACTTATCCCTTGCTTTCATTCCTTTCTCCCTTCACTTTTCCCCTCTCTCTGGTTCCCGCTGTTTTGGGGATTAGGAAGGAAATAAACACTCCCCTGAAATCTCCCAACACAAACAATCAGGTTTGCTATTTTTAAGCATCATTTTTTAATTTTTTTTGTGATTCTCCCAAAGTTCTTTTTGCTCCACTGGGATTGAGTTTGAATGGCTGTTTTCTTGAAGTTTTTTTTTTAGGAGTGGGAGGCTTGTGTGAAGTTCAGTGCTGGCAGAGACACTGGTTTGCCAGTCCTGGATGGTGAATTTATATTTTAAAATCTTGAAATCTTTCAAGCTGCCAAGAAAAGAGGCCAGGTGAGAATGTGAAGGATGCTCATTTTGCCACCTCCTGCACTGGGATTGTGTTGCCACTTCTCCACATCTTTTAGGAACCCTTAGTGTTGAAGCCAACCTTCCCTATTCCCACTGAGCCTTGAGAAGCTTTTTAATTTAAACAAGACGAAGTTTGTGTATGTTAAATGTATTTTTGTGGGCTGATTCCTTGTCCTTTCCTTGTAAAACAAACTTTTTCCTTGGAGTGGGCTCCCTCGTTGCTGGGATGGATTTTTTGGGGTGTTTGTGGGGAAGAGGGGTTGGTGCCAGAGCAAACAGAAGATTCCCTGTGCTGCAGAGACCTTCTCCTTTTTTTCTCTAAATAAACTAAAATTTTTAGTGCTCTGGTGCTGTCTCAGTGCTCACCTGGCTTTTGCTGCCATCCCACACAAGGAAAACACGGCACAGCAATTGTGGAGGAAGGGGAAAAGTGTGTCAGGAGCAGAGAGAAATCAGCTTTGTCCTGAAAATAATCAGGCTGGACTTGAAATTCAGTGAGTGCCTGGTTCTGTGGTGATTTCACTTTCTCTGTTGAGGTCAGACTGCTCATCCCAGCATTTTCTGCACATTGATTGGCTTCTATTATTGCTGGCAAATTAGTTCATAATGTGGTTACTCTAAATAAACTAATACTGCACACTTAATAGTTTTTCTATACCTACTATTAATTTGCTGGTGTGGGTATTTTATTTTTGGGTTAATTTTAGTTCTATTGCTTTTTTGAGCATGTAGCCATCCTATCAAATCCTTTGGAGAGTTGTGGCAGCAAGCAGTGGTTCTTCCCTAGAAAGGCTTAAAATGCCATTTAATACTCCAGGCTTGATGGCTTGAACTCACCAAGCTGCTCGTTAATGGCTTAATTGCTGTCACTTTGATTTGGGCAGAGGTTATTTTCAGTTTTCTCCTGTTGGCAGGGTTGTTGTAGATGAAGTCAGAAGTCCAGTGAACTCAGCAAGCAGAAGAGAATTGATCACTGAGTTCATTTTTGAGGCTGTTTTTGCCCTTTACTTGCTGAGAGTTTCCTTGATTACATTTTCTTTAATGCACTCTTCACATACAGCAAAAAGGAGGGGAAGAAGCAAAACCCAGTTTGGTGCACGAGAAGTTTGGATGACTCAACCTTCATCTTTTATAGGTCCTGATTCAGATTCATTCCCTGTTTTGTAGCAGTGGAAATGTCACCAAATGTTCCCACTGTGGGGAGCGACTCCTGCCTCGGTGCTGGAGTGCTCCAGGCTGCCAAAGGTGGTGGGATCTGGCAGGAAAATGGGATTCTGGATGGATGCACAGTGGGAGGATGAATCACTTTTCTGCTCCTTTTGGACCCAAACTGGAGCTGGAGAGGAGATTTGGGCTCTGGAGAAATCTCTACTTTGGATTTCCAAATGTCTTAAGAACACCAAGGTGCTGATGGGGCTTTTGGTGTTTGAATAACTTTAGTTTTTTTTTAAGGCTGATATTTGTGTGACAATTACAAATCACAGCAATTAATGTTTATAGGCACAGCCTGAGCCCATGACTGTATTTTTGTCAATGGGAATTATTCACAAAGAATTAAGGAGTCGTGCTGAGATGAGCATTGGCATTTATTCCCAGCATGTGTGCCTGGGTTTTGATTTATGTGCATATATTTGGATTTCCTTGCAAGTCACAGAGGTTGGCTGGTGTTGTTTTGTTCTTGGAAAGCAGAGTGGCTGCTGATTTCTGTGAAATTTGCTGTGTGGGTTTGTGACTCATGCAGTACCTGTTGTATCAGTGCAGGAATGATGCTGGATCAGTGGGATTTTAATAATTCCAGGTAATTCAGGAAGTTCAGTGGCAAATTGACCCCTCATTATTTCAAACCCCAGCAGTGTGCCAGAGGAGCACCCGAATGAGCTCTGTGCAGCCCCTGGCCAGGTAATTCAATGGAAAATTCAGGTAATTCAGTGGAAAATCACTGGATTGTGGCTCAGTGCAGGCACACTTGAGATGTATTTACTGTGAGAGGATAACTTCACTGTGCATCTCTGTCCTGTAAACCTCTTTATCTATCAGGGATTGTCTTTAAAACCTTACCCAGGCTGGAAATGGAGGAGTCCTGGAGGTGACACCAGCCAGCTCCTGTTGGGAAGGTGCCACTTCATGGTCTGGGTGACACGGTGGGGATGGGTCACAGCTGTAGCCGTGATATTTTCTGAAAAATCCCTTTGCCAGCATTTTTCTCCTGAGATGCTGAGAGGCCTGAGGAACAAAATGTAAACAATAATTATCTGCTGCTGTGGAATGCAACAGGTGCATCTGTGATTGGTTGTTTCTAATTAATGGACAATCACAGTCTGGCTGTCTCAGACTCTCTGGTCAGTCACAAGATTTTAATATTATTGGTTTCTATTCCTTTCAAGCCTTTTGATGAAATCCTTTCTTCTATTCTTTTAGTATAGTTTTAATATATCATTTTCATATAATGTAATGTAATATACAATGTAATATACAATGTAATATACAATGTAATATACAATGTAATATATAATGTAATATAATATAATATAACATAACATAATATAATAATCATAAAATAATAATAAAATAAATAATAGTAAAATAAAAAATAAAATAAAAATAAAATGAAATAATATATATAAAAATAATAAAATAAATATAAAATAATATATCAAAAATATATAATAATAAAATAATTTCAGAACTCCATGTTCTGAAACATGGAGTCAGCATTCTCATCTCTTTCCTCGTCCTGGATCCCCACCACGCACAGCCTGGACTCTGATCCTGGAGGTGTTTGAGGTCTTTTCCAAGCTGTGTGATGCTGTGAGGAGCTGGCTCATGGACGTGCTCTTGTCCTCTGCAGCTCTCCACACCTGCCCTGCTGTTTTCCCTCAGCCGCTTTTCCTCTCCCGTTGATTTTTAATCACAAACTCCACCCCGCGCCCGGCGGGCAGCGCTTCAAAATCCACAGTCCCAAGGCTGCCTCGGCTCTCAGTTCCCAGCCAGAGCTGACATCTGAGGAGAAGCTGTTTGAGGCTGTAAATAGCCCTGGCAGGGAGGTGGACAGGAGCACACAATGCGGCCGTGGGGCTCCGGGCTATTCTTAGCGGACAATGGCCGGAATGAAAAGCTGCGGCACGTCGGGGCCATTGTGTGCTCTGATGTTTTTAATTCTGGGCCCTTCAGGGCCTTCTCCTCTCATTGGAGACCTCTCACTGTTTTTCTGCCCTGGGCAGAGTGGAGGTTCTGAAGGGAAATGAGAGGAGACCCCAGCGTGCCTCGTGTGTCGTTGACGCAGTTTTGAAAAGAGGGAACTGAAACTTCCCCCGGGAAAGAATTTTCTGTTTGTTCTATTCTGAGTGTGTTGTGAAATCAAGGAAGGGACAGGCTGATATTAAATGGAAATTGAGGTGGTTGTGGATGCTGCAGCACTGATTAACTCCATTTTTCACTTGTTTGGTGCCACTCCACCAGCACAGTTCAGTCCCTAAAAAACACCACTAAAATTAAATAAAAATCCAAAATTCAGAGAGTCACAGAAGCCCAGACTGGTTTGGGTTGGAAGGGACCTTAAAGCCCATCTTGTTTAAAGGGAAGAGACCTTAAACCCCATGGGCAGGGGTTTAAATGGACATTTCAGTTTCAAACTGGGGTTTCTCAAAGCCACTGGGACAGGAGGAAATTCATAACCCAGTGAGTGCCACACTCTGAATGTGTGTGCTGCTGTGGGGAGTGTGTCCACCAGGCAGTTTGACATTTCATGACATTTCAGGTTTAAACTGGGGTTTCTCAAAGCCACTGGGACAGGAGGAAATTGAAGCACACATAACCCAGAGAGTGCCACACTCTGAATGTGTGTGCTGGTGTGGGGAGCGTGTCCACCAGGCAGTTTTTGGGTTGGAGGATGATATCTGAAATCCTCTCTACAAAAGACAGGTGGGAGCAGCAGTTTCCCTTCCAGCTTTATTTTTAAGGGCAGAGCTTTCTGCAAGGAAGCTGCCACATGCTTCTGCTTCCAGCGGCTGCCACAGGGGAAGCAGCTGCTGTCACCAGGCACCTCCAGCCCTTCCTCTGCAGAGTTTGAGGAAGATGATTTGCATTGCTGAGTGCTGTGGCTGATGCAAACTGCGAGTGTGGAGCTGTTTGTGTGAGCCCAGTCCTTCTGTCCATCATCTGCGAGGCTGCTCGGTGTCAGCGTGCCTAAAAATGAAGATTTTCAAGTTGGGCTGAGGTGGGGAAGTGGGGAGGATCAGGCTGTCTTCGGGCTGATTGGCTTGACTTCCTTCCCATGCAGTGGTTTCTTAGCTACAACTGAGGAGATTAGAAGCTGGACATCCTGTTCCAGGGAGGTTTTACCCCTCTGGCTTGCAGTCTGGCTCACTTGGATGCAGGAATGCTGCAAGGATGGATACCTTGTGCTTATCTCATTAATTCCCAGTCCAGCGCAGAGCACAGTTCCAGCCAGACTGCGCCAAGTGTAACATCAGCAGTGTGCTCTGAAATGAAGGGGCTTCCTTCAAATTCATTTGAGTCTCCCCTGACTGCTGCAGAGTGTGTAATTTAGGAGTTCAAAGCTTGCACACCAACTCCAGGGTGCGTAATTCAGGATTTTAAAGCTTGCACACCAGCTGCAGGGTGTGTAATTCAAGACTTTAAAGCTTGCACACCAAATGCAGGATGTGTAATTCAGGATTTTAAAGCTTGCACACCAACTCTGTCCTTCTGCAGAATGTGTAATTCAGGTCTTTAAAGCTTGCACACCAACTGCCGAATGTGTAATTCATGACTTTTAACCTTGCACATCAAATGCAGGATGTGTAATTCAGGACTTTAATTGCACACCAACTCTGTCCTGCTGCAGATCCTCTGTACTTACTGTGTAATCCATGTTCTTTGAGCAGATGACTGTGTCCAGGCTTTGTTGGTGTGTTTTGTTGGGCTTTTTTTTAACCATAATTTTATTCCTTTTTAATTACAGCATCCTCTGCAGATGTTGGAGTGTCATAAAAATGAAATGTGGAAAGCAATGCAGAGTTGTCATGGCTTGCTCCAGATTCTGGGCAGTAATTAAGCTGTCGGGGAGTAGTGGAAAGTTTGTCTGCTTTATCTGTCTGTCCTTTGGCAAAATGACCTCTGGGCTTGTTAATGGGAAAGGCAAATGTGCAGTGAGCTGGATGCAGTGCCTTGGCTGGATCAGCGTGTCTGCTCTGGCAGATAAAGGATAAAAACTGCCCTGCATCATCAAATCCAAGATTTTGGGGAGTTAGTTCATAGCTGGAGCGATTGCTGTTGGGGAAAATTGAGGTAGAAATGAGCAAGAATACTGGGTATATAAATATACCATATATATTGGTGTATATATATATTTAAAAATATATATATTTATAAAAATATGCCATATATATTGGTGTATATATATAAAATATACATCTATATATATAAAATATACCATATATATTGGGGTGTATATAAATATAAATATATATATATAAAAATATACCATATATATTGGGGTGTGTGTATATATATATATATATATAAAATATACCATATATATTGGTATATATATATATATACCAATACATATATTGGTATATATATATATAAATATATATAAAAAATAAAAAAATATATATTGGTGTGTATATGTGTATATATATATCATATATTGGTGTATATATAAATATAAATATATATACCATATATTGATGTGTATATATATATATATTAAAAAAAATATATAAAAATATATAGATATAGGTATGTTTATTTATATACTGGGTATATAAATGGCAAAAATCTGGGTATTTTTCTGGTTGGTAGGAGGGAGCAGTGGCAGGGTGGATTGCTGGTGTAACTGGGAAAAGCAGCTGGAGAAAGTCCAGAATTGGCTGAAGGGGCACAGGAACAGCTCTCAGAGCTCCTTTGGTTCCTCTGCAGACACTGCAGGACTTGAGGCTGCCTGCCCCCAGTGAAATGTGGGATTTTATAGCTGGAAAAGCTGGAAGGTAAAAAGATAAGCCATAAGTTGATCCCAGAAGGATCCGCGTTTCCTCCCCTCTGTCTGCTTTTAAAGATTTTTCTGGCTGTCTCTAACACGTTCTGCAGATCATTTTGTGTAATCCTGTCTGGCAATTTGTTTCAAGATGTTGGGTTTTGTGGTTTTTTTTAAACTCTTGTGTGAATGTTTTGTCCAGATGGTCTCAGTGTGAGTCAGACTGGAAGGTGCAGTGGCTTGCTTTGATAAGGTTGCTCTCTCTGTTTGGAGAGTTGATGGCTTTATAGGAGTGAAAAACCAGATCTCTCATGTTAATGGGGAATTAACCATTCAGGCTTTTAAAAAACAAAAATAGCAGCAGAGCAGCTGAAGCTTTCACTGCTCATTTCCCTCTGTAAGTTATTCTGATGTTCCTGTGAAAGTGTTGGATTTTAAGTGGTGATAACAAATCCATCTGTGCTGGCTCTTCACAGGAATGTCTCCCACAGTAAAGGTCCACCACCATGAGAATTTACAAATGTCACTCACAGCTTAATGGCATCAGTGATTTAAGCACCTAACGAGCACTAAGAGCTAATGAAATGTCATGTATTGATAATTCATAACTCAGCCATGCCAATAACTGCATTCCCTAAGTTATCTGAGATGTTGTCAGCACGTAAATCAAATTTGAGTCAGTTTTATTGAAAGTTACACGTGTAACTTTATCAATGGAGGTTTTACTACACCATTTATTTGTGTGCTCAGTATTGTTAAGATAATATTTGTATAGACCTTCCTGACAGAGGCTTTGGCTAACCATAGATATTTCCAACAAAACCCCTCAACAAAATGCTCCATTATTTTTAGTGTATTAATAAGATTGAGAAACGTGGTTATTCCAGGGTTGGTTGGATCTCTGGAGGAAGTTTCATTTTTATTTCTCAAGGAGGATGGAGGAGCTTCCCTCACTAAGCTGACCCTGACTTTGCACAGGACCCATCCCTGTGATTTCTGCTCTCTCCCTGCTGAACTCTGGGGCTGCTTGGCTTTTTTTGGGTGTGTTGTTTTCAGTCCCTGCTCCCTGAAGCAGCACAAACATTCCCCGTGCTGCTGTTTAATGTTGATTTTGGCTGGGTTTGTCCCCAGCTGGCTCAGGGGCTCCTGTGCCACATGGCTGAGGCTTCCAATGCTCAGGGTAAATAAGGCACACCCTTTGCACTCTCTGGGTTAGGTGTGCTTGAATTTCCTCCTGTCCCAGTGGCTTTCAGAAATCCCAATTTATGTCAATTTAAATCCCTGCCCATGAACAAGATGGGCTTTGAGGTCCCTTCCAACCCAAACCAGTCTGGGCTTCTGTGACTCTTTGAATTTTGGATTTTTATTTGTTTTTAGTGGTGTTTTCTAGGAACTGAACTGTGCTGGTGGAGTGGCACCAAGCAATGAAAAATGGAGTTAATCAGGGCTCAGGTCAAGCTTGAACTGTGCAGAGGAGACCCAAACCAGTGCCAGGCTCAGCCTGCTTGGAAATGCAGGATTTTGTGCTTAATTTCAGGGAATACTGTGTTAATTCTGTTATCCAGCTGATGCTTGGAATCCTCATTAATGCCTGGATCTGTCTCATACTCTGGCTTCAAATTATTATTTTATTTATACAAATATATATAAAATATGGGGATTTTTGTTCCCTTCCACACCTAGTACGTGGCTGCAGTTTGTGTGATGGATTGCACCCTAATTTCTTTGGAAAAAGCTTTTTTTGGAAACAAGGTGATTTTCCCCCGGGGGAACTAAGATGGGATCAGAGAGGAAAAGAAAAAAAATTCAGATTTAGACTTTAAATTTATTGTAGAAATTACTACTGCACAAAGACTGGGCAGAACCCTGTGTACCTTCCAACCATTGCATGTAGTAAAGTCCTTTATTGAACCTTGAGTCATTTATTGTAAATGCTGCAGCAATAGAAATGGTTTCTAAATGATAAAGCACACGTGTGTGTGTGTGTAAAAAGGAGGACCTGAATTTTAATGTCAGTTCTTTGACAAAGGCTTATGAAAAATCAGCATCTCCTTGTTCTTGCTCTGCTCTAAGCTGTGCTGATTAATGGGTGTTGCTGTAGCTGACAATGAACTGATAGAAAAATGATGATTCACATAATTCGAGCTTTGCAGGCTCTGTCAAATATTCATGTCTTCCTTTACAAGAGGTGCTGGGGAGTAAAATGTGAGTTCTTTTTGAGACAGCAGTGCTGCACTTACAAAGCTGAATATTTACACCTGAAGGAATTAAATAGAAAATCCTGCTTGGGACAGCTTTGCTTTCATTGAGTATTCCTGCTGTAAACTCATTTTAAATGTGAACAGACTCAGAGAGCAACAGGGAGACTGGAACACTTATTTTAAACATAATTGTGTTTTGTGGTTTTCAGTTAGGCTCCTGTCTGGCTTTTAGGTGTGTTACATCTGAATTAAAACAATGCTCCAATTTGATTTCTTATGCAAACAGTTAAGAGCGATTTATCAGGGACTCTCCTGCCAGCTGGAAGAGGCATTGCTTTGATTTTGTGGGGTGTTTTAATGGCAGGTGTTGGTGGGGAAAATGAGAGGCTGCTCTGGCTCTGTCATCACTGTCCACTGGTACCCTGGGCAAACAGCCTGGCCCTTTTTGATGTTGTTCAAGTCAGCTGTGAAGTGTCTGCAATGATGCTCATTATTCACCTCCCCTGGAATGCTCAGGGTTAATTAATAGCCCTGAAATCCTCCCAGGAACACACACAGGGCCAGGCAGGGAGGCTCTGTCTGTTTGACTCACCCTGCTGGCTCCTGGGGACAGTCTGTGTCCTGCTCCTCCATGGGCTGAGAGCTTCTCCTGCTGCTCCAGAGGCAAGGAAGGCCAGGAGGGGCCCCAGGAGATCCTTCATGGTTCAGCTGGCCAGGGGCTGCTGGCCTGGGCCAGGCTGGGCTGCTCGGGACAGACCAGGTGGGTTCACCTGGGAGGGACCCAGGGATGTGCTGGGAAGGGGATCAGTCCAAGATTTTATTGCAGGATGCCTTGGAATGGTGGCACTAAGCTGGGCTGCCCCAGGCTGGGCTGCTCAGCACAGACCAGGTGGGTTCACCTGAGAGGGACCGAGGTGGCACCAGGGAAGGGGATTAATCCAGGATTTCATTGCAGGATGCCTTGGAATACAGGGATTAACCCAAGGTTATCATCCACTCTTACATAATTACTGGATTTTAAAATGGTCCAGGGGCTGCTGGGCTGCTCAGGACAGACCAGGTGGGTTCACCTGAGAGGGACCCAGGGATGTCCTGGGAAGGGTATTAATCCAAGATTTTATTGTAGGATGCCTTGGAATAGGGGGATTTACCCAAGGTTATTATCCACTCTTGTATAATTACTGGATTTTAAAATGATCCCAGGATTGCTGGGCTGCTCGGGACAGACCAGGTGGGTTTACCTGAACAGGACCCAGGTGGCACCAGGGAAGGGGATCAATCCAAGATTTTATTGCAGGATGCTTCTGGAATAGGGGGATTAACCCAAGGTTATCATCCAGTCATATAATTACTGGATTTTCAAATGGTCCAGGGGCTGCTGGGCTGCTCAGGACAGACCAGGTGGGTTTACCTGAACAGGACTCAGGGAAGGGGCTTGAAATCCCAGGATTTCATTGCAGGATGCCTTGGAATAGTGACTACCCCAAGGTTGTCTTCCCCTCTTATATAATTACTGGATTTTAAAATGGTCCAGGGGCTGCTGGGCTGCTGAGAACAAACCAGGTCCTGAAAGGGACCAAGGTGGCACCGGGGAAGGGGCTTCAATTCCAGGATTTCATTGCAGGGTGCCTTGGAATAGTGGCACTATAACCCAAGGTTTTTTCCCCCTGTTACATAATTACTGGATTTTTCAGATGGTCCAGGGGTTCCTGGGCTGCTCAGGACAGACCAGGTGGGTTCACCTGGAAGGGACCCAGGTGGCACCAGGGAAGGGGATCAATCCAGGATTTCATTGCAGGATGCCTTGGAATAGGGTGATTAACCCAAGGTTATTTTCCCCTCTTATATAATAACTGGATTTTCAAATGGTCCAGGGGCTGCGGGGCTGCTCAGGACAGACCAGGTGGGTTTACCTGATCAGGATCCAGGGAAGGGGCTTCAATCCCAGGATTTAATTGCAGGATGCCTTGGAATAGTGGGACTAAACCAAGGTTATCCACTCTTATAATTACTGGATTTTCAAATGGTCCGGGGGCTGCTGGGCTGCTCAGGACAGACCAGGTGGGTTCACCTGAAAGGGACCCAGGGATGTCCTGGTGGCACCAGGGAAGGGAATCAATCCAGGATTTCATTGCAGGATGCCTCTGGAATGGTGGCACTATAACCCAAGGTTATCATCCACTCTTATATAATTACTGGATTTTAAAATAGTCCAGGGGCTGCTTAGGACCAGCCAGCTGGGTTTATCTGAACAGGTAAACAAGAGATGCTCATAACTCAGCCATGCCAATAACTGGATTTCCTAACCATGGAGGCACCAGGGAAAGGGTTTCATTCCCAGGATTTCATTGCAGGATACCTCTGGAATAGTGGGATTACCCCAAGGTTGTCATCCTCTCTTCTTTAATAACTGGATTTTAAAATGGAGCCTCATCCTATTCTCCTTTGGTTTATTTCTGCATCTTTAGGAAACATTCCTAAAGAATAAATTGGTGCATTTATTTTTCAATTGGTCATTGATAATTTCATTTTTCAACACCAGGTAAGTTGGTGTTGGTTCTTTTTAGCACAAAGCAAGGGTGAAAATCGTCCATGTGATTAAAAAACCAACCCCACGTGTGTCTGACTTCCCCCTCAGTGCCTGAGCCAGCCCTGGAATTTGGCAGCCTGCTGGAAGTGATTTTGAAATTGAGTTTGCTGTGCTGTGCTTGAGGAGTGTTTACATGTCCCCTTTTGTTCCTCTCCTCATTTCTTTCTCAATCATTTATTCATGTTAACGTGTTAGGTACCAGAGGGGAGAGGGAGGCAGAGAAATCCTGAGAAATTCAATTAGACACCGGCATTAATCATTCTGTTTGTATCTCTAAATATCTGACATAATTCACCAAAGGATTTTCCTTTAATTGAAGAGATTAAGGCATGTAAGTTGCAAATTGCCACTTCTGTTCTGGCAATTTTATTCATTTGACAAATTTACTTGATGTTACTTTGCATGAAATAATCGTGTGTAAGAGAGTGACTCTTCAGGTGTTGTGAATTGGGAAGAAAAAGTGATTTTTTTTCCTCATATTAATGCTGTTTCTGGGTTCTTGCATCCCAGATTCATCAGCACTTCCAAACTTTGAGCACCCTTGACAGATAAATAAAAAATTAGAATATCAAATTAACGAAGTTTTTGCAGAGGCAGCTGGGAATTGGGTCTGGGGAATTTGATGCATCCCTGGACTGTTTTGCTGAAGAAATAATTAGGAGTGTGGAGGATTTAATCTGTGTGTGTGTGTGTGGGTGCTGTGTTCTCACCTCTGGATGTGCCTGAGTGTGCAGCCCTGGAATGTGGCACTCTGGGGAGCTGAAACAGGGATTCCTGCCGTGAGCTGAGAGTGTGTGGGAAATGCCAGAAATAATGAGCACATTGCACCTTTCTGATGAATAATTCACTTCAGTTTAGGGCTTGTTTCACCCTTAAAATAAACCCCTCACAATATTTGACACAGCACAGCTGAAACACTTGGAGGAGAAATTTTGGGAGGCGAAAGGAGCCCTTGTTTAACTTCTGTTTTAATCAGCAGCAGCAGAGGAAATCCTAACAATTAGGAGGAAGACATTTGTGAGGTTTTAGGATGGAGTTGTGGCTACTAAACAGCTGCTACACTGTGGAGCAGAGGGAAGGATGGGGAGTGAAGGGCTGCAGGCAGAAACTCTCTCTAAAATAAGCCAGGAAAGCACAGCAGAAGCTGCCAGAAGCAGGAGTTGGGAAAAATGTGCCAGAATTGGTTTTAAAATAAAAAAGGATTGGGTTTTTTTCATTCCCTTAACCCTAAAATCCACTTTTCTGCAGCAGAGATTTGGGGTGAAACAGAACGACAGCCAAATATTTCTGGGCTGTTTTGGAAAGAGTTTTGGCAGCTCTGGCTGGCTGCAGGGCTGTGTTTTGGGGAGAGGGAGGTTCCTGAGCATCCTGTGAGGGAAGAACCTTGTCCTGCTGCCCTCCAAGCCTCTGCTGCAGGGTCAGGGGTAGGATGCCTCTGGAATGGTGGCACTCTAACACTAACCCAAGGTTTTCATCCACTCTTCTACAATAGCTGGATTTTAAAATGGTCCAGGGGCTGCTGAGCTGCTCAGGGGGAGCATCCTGTGGGGAAAAACCTTGTCTTGCTGCCATCCAAACTCCGTGACCTTGCTACAGGTGGATCCAGCAGCTCCTGCCCAGAGCAGGATGCCCCTGGAATGGCGGCACTCTAACACTAACCCAGGTTATCATCCCCTCTTGTACAAAACTAGATTTTAAAATGGGCCAGGGGCTGCTGGGCTGCTCAGCACCAACCAGGTGAAGCATCCTGTGGGGAAGAACCTTGTGCTGCTGCCCTCCAAACCCCCTGACCCTGCTGCAGAGGCAGGATGCCTCTGGAATGGTGGCACTCTAACACTAACCCAAGCTTATCATCCATTCTTCTACAAAAACTGGATTTTAAAATGGTCCAGGGGCTGCTGGGCTGCTCAGGTGGAGCACCCTGAGAGGGAAGAACCTTGTGCTGCTGCCATCCAAACGCCCTGACCCTGCACAGGTCAGGATGCCTCTGGAATGGTGGCACTCTAACACTAACCCAGGGTTATCATCCGCTCTTGTACAAAACTGGATTTTAAAATGGTCCAGGGGCTGCTGAGCTGCTCAGGGGGAGCATCCTGTGGGGAAGAACCTTGTCCTGCTGCCATCCAAACCCCCTGACCTTGCTGCAGGTGGGTCCAGCAGCTCCTGCCCAGAGCAGGATATCTCTGGAATGGTGGCACTCAAACACTAACCCAGGTTATCATCCAGTCTTGTACAAAACTGGATTTTAAAATGGTCCAGGGGCTGCTGGGCTGCTCAGGGGGAGCATCCTGTGGGGAAAAACCTTGTCCTGCTGCCCTCCAAACCCCTGACCTTGCTGCAGGTGGATCCAGCCCCAGATGCTTCATCCAGCATTTCCTGCACAGATCAGGATGCCTCTGGAATGGTGGCACTCTAACACTAACCTAAGGCTATCATCCACTCTTGTACAAAACTGGATTTTAAAATGGTCCAGGGGCTGCTGGAATGGTGGCACTAACCCAAGGTTATCATCCAATCTTCTACAAAACTGGATTTTAAAATGGGACGGGGGCTGCTGGGCTGCTCAGGTGGAGCATCCTGTAGGGAAAAACCTTGTCCTCCTTCTATCCAAACCCCCTGACCTTGCTGCAGGTGGATCCAGCATCTCCCCTGGGATGTTCCCAGCAGAGGAGCTGGAGTTTCACAGGGTCACCACCATCTCCACTCATCTTTTGTCTCCTGGACCTGTTCTGCTGCCTCTTCCTGCTGGGTTTATTGTAGAACAAACAGATTTTTTTTTTTCTCTTGAGAGCCAGTGCAGCCTCTCCCTGTGCAAAGGAACCCGAGGTGCTTTGTGAGCAGGGCAGCGCCACATTCTTCATTCAAATCCGCTCCTGTGAGAGGGAAGAGCCCCGGCTGCCTCCCTCCCCACGCCCAGGCAGCTCATGGCTTGCAAATGAATTATTCCCCTGCTTCCTGCAGGGTGTTTCTGTGCTTTTCCCACACTTTTGGGGCACTTGGATTCGTTCTTGCACTCTGGTGCTCCATGGGGTTGATCAGTGCTCAGGAGCCTTCCCCAAACTGGAGAACTTTGTATTATTCCTTCATTATTCCTTCATAACTTTGGGGTTTTTTGGGTTTTTTTGGTGGTGTTCAAGGTGTTAGAGTGGTGTCAGTGGGGTTGGAAGTGGAGGGTGATGCTGGGGCTGGTGGAGGAGCAGGATGAGTTAAACTTCCCTTCCTTGGAGCGTGACCCTTGTGCAACAGCCGCTGGAAATCCCCACTCCAGCCCTCCCTGCCAGACAGGATCCAGAAACGTCTCACATTTTTACATTTTAGTCATAACCAGCCTTGGTTTTGTGAGAAATCAGGAATTTGATTGAAAATGTGTCCAGCACATGCTTAGCTTCGCTCCTTGCTGTGTTTACTCCGTGTTGTTGTGAATAACTGGGAGCACATCTCCAGCTCCCTTCACTCATAACACCTTTAAATTCTTTTTTTTAATCTTTTTTGTGATTAACACAGGGTTTGAGGGAAGAATCTTTTATTTCTGAGCACTAGGAGAGTGTGATGGAAAATACAATTTGAGTTTGGTGCTTCAGGGAGACTTGGTTTGCCCTGGCCAGAGCAGAAAAGGAATTAAAGCTGGAAAAAAAAACCCCTTTATATTAAAAATATTCACCAAATTTTTTGCCATCTATACACTGTTGGCATTTTCACCCTGCAGGAGTGGAAACCATTGAAATAACTATGAAAAAGTTGTTTGGAGAAAATTTTATTCCAGGCCCAAAGCAACCCTTGCCTCCCAGGGCCACACAACACTCAGGGTGCTCATTACAGCAGCAAAGAGTTACAAAGAGTTTTTTAGTTCAAATTATTCTCTGAATATTGAAAATATGAACTGGAGGATGTGTGTATGTGTGTGTCATTTTACATTGCTATAATAGTCCATGTGTCAAAATGACTTTTAAATTGTTTATTCTGTAATTCCATGCTGCAAAACAGTGATAAAATGTAGTTTTACCACTTGCCCGTGGTGTTTTTTCCAGCGTTCAAAAATTGGGAAAGCATAAGCAAAGCTTTGCCTGAGGTTTTTTTAAATTTTGGCTTGGTGTCAGCTGGGGGAAAACCTTTAACTGAGCACAGACAATCCTAAAATAGCTGTGAAACTTCCTGGAGAGGAGGAGCTGCAATGCTCCTGCTGTTTGCACGTGGGTATTTGAAATGTATCGATAAACTTTTATTTCTTTTGAATAAACAGTTGTAAAACCTAAAAATAGTTTATTATTACCTCATGTTCTCAAACACATTCCCCTTATCAGGTTTGTTTGGGGGAGTTGCTCACGTTCTGCTGTTGGAATTAGGGCTATGAATCCCTGCCCAGGGGAATTTAATCTGAGTTTCTGCTTTTAAACATCCTCCCCCAAAGTCAACAGCATGGCTGTGTTTTGATGATAGCAAAGGGGACCTTCATTAGACAGAAAAAAAAATATTTAATTTGAGTGCTGGATGGATTAAATACCTTGGCAACTTTGTCAGTGTGGTTAATTGCAGAGTTTTGAGCATCTTTTAAAAGCTTTGCAAGTCTGAAGGCTCACATCAGTTTGCAGCCTGGGAATATCAGATGAGTGGTGTGTTTGGGGTTTTTTGGCATGGATATGGAAAACCAAAGTCCAGGCTGGCTGTGGGATTTTTTAAATGGGATTTTTAAAGTGAGATTCTTTAAAGTTATAAATTTTTCCAAGTTATAAATTTTCCATCACCCAGGGCATCAGCCTGTTTTTTGGTGTGGATATGGAAAACCAATGTCCAGGCTGGCTGTGGCATTTTTTAAAATGGGATTTTAAATGGAATTCTTTAAAGTTATAAATTTTCCAGGTGCTGGCTGTGCTGGAGGCATCACCCAGGGCATCACCCTGTTTTTTGGTGTGGATATGGAAAACCAATGTCCAGGCTGGCTGTGGGATTTTTTTTAAATGGAATTCTTTAAAGAATTTATAAATTTTCCAGGTGCCAGCTGTGGTGGAGGCATCACCCAGGGCATCACCCTGTTTTTTGGTGTGGATATGGGAAACCAGTGTCCAGGCTGGCTGTGGGATTTTTTGAATGGGATTTTTAATTGGAATTCTTTAAAGTTATGAATTTTCCAGGGAGGCAGCACCCAGGGCAGATGCAGAGGCTGCCACACTCCTGCAAGTGGCACTTGTGTGGTGCCTGGAAAAGCTGGGAGGGAGCCCCAGGTAATTATAATGCACATATATTAGGGTGTAGGTGAGGAAATAAAAGCTGAATGTCCTCAGTTCTTCCCTGAGACCGAGACCAGCCTTAATTTTTGCTTTTAAGCACGTCTGGCGTCCTTTCACTTCATTAATGCAAATCTCCCAGCGCTCGTCTTGCACCTCAAAACAATTTCATCAATCTCTGCTGGAAAGGATTTCAGCTCCCAACACCTCCAGCTCTGTTTATATATTTATAACTACAAAGGGATTCTTGTCAGTTTGTGTTACCCGTCGCTCTTATTTCTCAAATGGAATATCTGGCTGTAGAAGGAATATTTACCTTTTCCAGGGCTTACAGTGGTTGTGAACCTGAATCTCCCTCCTGGCTCTGCTCTTAAACAAAAGGCTGCATTTCCTCCTCTTATATCATTTTCACTTCAAAGCCAAGCTTTCAGATTACCAGGGAGATTTTTTTGAAGGCTGTGATGATCAACAGCTTTTGGCTCGTGACACAGCTTGTTCCCTGGAATTCTGGCTGTTAATATATAAAGGCTTTTCAAAGTCATTAAACCTCCCAGCCACGTTGGGGTGCCTGGGCTGGGCCTGTCGTTAGTCACAGCTCTGTTTGTAATCATGTACCAATAAAAATAGTCAGAAGTACCAAGTCCTTCACTCTTGGAGTGCAGCCTCTCATATGTGATGGCAGGAGAAATGTGAATAATTTAGTGATGTGGTAAGAACATGTCAAAATATGTGATTCAGTGCATTCTCTGAAAGTTGCTTGTATATTTAAACAGTTACTGCTTTTACTTACAAGTTGTGTTGGATGGTTTTAACTTTTGGAAGCTGAATGGAGTGTTGGCTTTAAACTCAGCTGCAGTTTTTAGTTTGACCTACATGGAGTCTCCAAAAGCGGATGCCCAGACATCTCATTCTGATGTTCAGCGCAAGAACTGTGTGGCAGCTCCCAGGAGATGAGGACTGAAAAAGGACGAGGCACAAGATCTGAAATCACAGCTCCAGCTTTGAAGTGGAGATTTAATTCATTTTGCCTTTTCTTGCCTTTCCTGTGCTGCGGGAAGCCTGTGTTAGTCTGGGTGTGCAGTTTAGGGTGGTTCCTTCTTAGTCAGGGCTACCTGAGCCACCACAGCCCTGTTGTCTGCCACCTTCCCAGGTTGTCCCCTGTCCCCTGGCCATGCTGAGGGTCCCATGGCTTGGGTACAGCTGCAGGGCCACCAGGCACAGCTGGCTCTGGAGCTGGGCTCTGCCCGCTGCAGCACATCCGTGTGGGTGAGAGCCTCGCTCTTTCATCTGAGGCTTGGTGGTTCTGTTGTGCTGCCATCCCACTCCTTTCCCAAGCTTGTCATCTTTTTATGCAGCGTGGCGCTCGGGATGGGGCGGGGAAAGCTTTCCCTTGCTTGGGAAAGCAGGGATGCAGGAGATGGGGGAGATACTGAGCGCAGCTCGTGCCTCCTCCTGGTGCCCCGTGCTGCCAGCCTGTGATTCACCCTGCTACCATCCAGCCAGGGCAGTTCCAGCTTATCCCTGGTGAGAGCTGAAACCCTTCCTGGGGAGGGACATGAACCCTTCCTTGGGTTTCAGCTTCCCTCCCATGATCGTGCTCAGGGCAGGGATGTTGTTGGAGTCCAGGCGCTGAGGTTACCCTTTCTTAGGTCACTGTGTGACCTATGGGAGAATAAACAAGTTGCTACAGAAGATTTTGTTCCATATTCCAACTTTATATGATGTTTAAGCATTAAAAAGTCAAGTTTGGGAATTTCAGAAGGTGGATGTTGGGTGCTGTAGCAGAGCAAGGTGCAGTCCCAGGCACTGTGGATATCCCCCTGCTCCAGGTGGAATTGTTTGATGGAAACACAAATTCTTGCCAGCAGCTCTGCAGAACTCTGCTGTGTTTGGTGGAGTTTGAGGATGCTGAGGATCATGGAATGCTTTGGGAGGGAAGGGACCTTAAAGCTCATCTCACTCCCCTGTGCAAGGGCACCTTCCAGGTTGCTCCAAGCTCCATCCAACCTGGCCTTGAACACTTCCAGGGATGGGGCAGCCACAGCCTCTGGGTGGGGAATGGCAAATGGGAATAAAATACAGAAGGCAGAAGATCTTTCCTTACCCTCAGAATTTGTTGTAAACTGGACCTGTCTCCTGCGTGCTGCATGGAATGTTGAAAAGGATCAAAGTCAAATCATGCAACTGCCCAGGATTATACAACTGTCTGTCCCTTGGTGAGCCAGGTGACTTTATGATCTGGTGATGGAAATGAATAAATGTTTGAGGTGGATGGAAAACTTTCTGTGGCCACTGAGGATGTTTGAATTATGTAGAGTTGTCAGCCACGCGAGTTTGAAATACAGTGGACAGAATTCAGTGGTACAGGGCAAGGCTTACAATAAGAATACCTGGTGTTTAATCCTAATTTTTCCACTGGCATCTTGACCTTGATGTGTGCTTATTCACCTTCAGACCCTTGAACAGAATCTTCAGGAGGTTGTTCCTTGTCTTCAGCCATCACAGTGGGTGGGATTGCCAAGCACTAAAGGAAAGGAGGGGGAAAGGCTTTTTTGGTGTTTAAAGTGGCTGTTAACCTAATAACCTGTGCAAATTAAAAGATGCAGAAGCCGTGGATTGGGGACTGGAGTGCTTGTTGTGACTGGAGACATGAAAAGGTCCCGTGTAATTCGGTGACCCTCGGGTTAGAGCGCACACGGCCCCGACGCCGCCGGGGGATGTGCTCGGAGCAGGCCCGAAAAAAAAAATCCCTTCTGCTTGTGTAAGCAGTGGGAAAACAAGCAGACACTTTATACTCGGGAAGGCCCAGTAAGCCTCAGGAAATTCCTGCATTCTTGATTTTATTTTGTGGCACAGGGCTGCGGGGTGTGTGTTTGAAAGATGAGCAAGGTTGCCTTGCTCGGGCCCAGCGCCGCGGCCTCGATAAGCCGGGGCTGAATGGTTCATTGTTCCCTGAGGGAGCCCGATCAGCTGTCACTGCTCCCCTCCAAAACACTGCCTTTATTTATAAAGAAAAGTGCTGAGATTGCCTTTCACACTGGAGGAGAAGCTGCTGGTTCTCTGTGCTGTTCCGTCAGAGAGCTGTGTGTGGAGTGTCCCACCTCCAGAGCCAAGAGCTTGAGCTGCCTTGGGATTTTCTAATTCAAACACTCGTGTTCTGATCTTGTCTTTTAGAGCTGCTGGTTGTTTGGAAGTGGTCCTTTGTAGTTCTAATTTTGCTCCAGAAGGTGGTTTTCCAATTGAGAACATCATGGGCAATGTCCAGTTGTTCCCCTCATAAAAATCCTGTAATTGAGGCACCGAGGAGGATGGGTAGTCATTCCATGAATCTGCCATTCCATGATCTTCCTGAATCTTCTATTTCACATCCCTACCTCAATCTTCTTCTCTAACAAGGTGTCTGCTGCTCATCCATGCTAAGAAAGTTGCTGACTTACAAAAAATTGCAGAAATGCACAAATAAAAACATCACAGTCAAAATTTGCTGCATTTGAATCCTGACTCCCTTAATGTGCTTGGCAGAAAACACCAGCTCTGCTCAGGTATTTTCTTTCAATGAGTCCTCAATTTACTAAAATTAGTGTCTTTTGTCCAGTAGCTTCTGGAAAGGTCACAGAGATGTTTCTGTGTTGGGAACATCCCTTTTGGTGAGGAAGGGGTGGAGGAAAAAACCCAAAGGGAGGAAGAGCTTTCTGATGCTTCTTGTGTTGAAGGATGTTCCTTTTTGAGTGTCAGGTTAAGGATCAGGAGAACTGGGTGATTGCAGCAAGGAAACACCACTTCCCTGGCAGTTTTAGTGCTGTTATCACCTCCTTGGCTTTAAAAAGTCAAAATGGCAAAGCCTCAGGTGGGATTGGGGTGTCTGGTTTGCATGTCCCTGGTTAAACCTGTCACTGGTGCAGAGCCTTGCAAATCCTTGAGGGGGTTTGGGGCTGGGGCTCGAGCTGAGTGTGTGCAGCACATTTTGGGCAAAGTTTTACAGAAGTGCTGCCAGGTCTGATGTGTGTGAGCATCCCAGTGGCCCTGCCAGTCCTGAAACACCAGCTGGGATGGGGCAAACAACAAAGGCAGCTCAAAAGCAAAGGGATTCTCCAGCTTTGGGGTAAGTAAATGCAGCGTGCAGATTTCACCTGCCGTGGCTTGTGCTTCCCTGCGCATCCATGGTCGGGTTCCTTGTGGATTTGTCTCTTCTGGGGTGACCCCACACTCTTCCCACCTGAGCTGGGGCATCCCTGAGCCCAGGGAAGCAGCAGAGCTGGAGTGGTTTTGGTTAAAGAAGTGCACAGGCAGCTCAGGTTGATGTATTTGCCTGTAGCTGTGTTTCCTGATGAAGAAACACAGGTTTTCTGGGTTTTTAAGATTTTTTCCTGGGGGAAAAAAAATAAACCTGACCAGTTTTGCCCCCACATTACAGTGTTGACTCCTCCCTTTCAACAGCCTTGCTGGCTGTATTTCCTCCTTGCAGCAAAAGCGCCTGGGTACCACAGCTGAGAAGTTTGCAATGACCAAATTCAGTGCTAATCAAGGTCATCTTCAAGCTTGAAAACCCCACATTTGTTCAGATTAATTTTTTTTTGTTTGTTTTCTTTTGGCAAGCCTGACTGGGAGCTGTGTTTTCCTACATGTGGTTTGGGTTTTGGAATCCCTAAAATAAAGATGCGGGGTTTTGTTCAGGGCAAATCCCAAATTCCTTAAAACTGTTCCCGCAGATGTGAGCACGATCCGAGGCAACTGATCCTGGGAGTGCATGGCAGGAATGAAACCATGGAGGTCCAGATGGTTTTTTTTTCTTTTTATTTCCTGGGCAAAGGGACAAACTCACAGAGGAGCCAAGCTGCTCTCTGTGATTTTCTGTATTTCAGGAATCAGTGGTGAAGTCGTTGATTTTTTAAAAAAATTGAGTTTGGGAAATGCTTCCTCCCCTTCTTCCCTTGCAGTGATGGAGCTGTGGGCGCCTGCAGTCGCTGTGTGGAGGTGTGAGGGAAGCTGTGAAACCTGAAATTTTATTGAAACCTGAAATTTTATTGCTGGTTCTGGGCTCAGCCTGGAACAACACATCTTGGAAAAGCTTTGGAGAGGGAGCAGCGCTCGCAGTCAGGCCGTGGCAAATCTCTGCAGTTTCACTGCTCAAAGACCTTTAGATGAAAGGGCATATTTTATTGATTTCATGTTGAGTTTATTGCCTGTGTAAAAGCCAAATAGCCTCTGCTGGCTGCATCACTGAATATTTCTGCATTTTTAGGCTGCGACTGACACACTTCTGCTGTGTTTTCTTGCCCTGTTTGAGTGAGTGAGTCATTTTACTATTCTGTCCCTCAAATTCAGGATTAGTGGGATAAGAAGAACACGTGGCTAATGGGAGAAGCTTTTTCATGTTTTTAAAATACTTGAAAACAGTACTGTGTTAACATAGAGACATTCATAATAATTATGCAGAGATTATTATGAATGTGCATTAATAATTAATTATGGTATTAACACCTATATCTGTGTGCTTTATGGGGTCCTTAGATGGAAATATGTTACTTGCAGATATTTTAAAAGGAAAAGGAGCCTTCCTGGAGATGATTCCCTAATGGGAAGTGCTCTGGTGTTGGCTCTCCAGAGGGGTTTCTTCATCTCTTTCATGGCTTGGTTTATAATGAGCTGCACAGCTGGAGACTCAGGAACAAACTGAATAATCTGAATTTGGTGCCTTTGGGGAGTGCCCCAGAATGTGCAATGTCTTGTTTCTGCATCAGGAGCAGTTTGCAGAGGAATTTGATAGAAATTCCCTGAAGTGGTTTGCTGAGCTGACGTGGGGGATTGCAGCATTCAGTCCTTTTTCCAGACTGAGATTCAGTACATTTTTAGGCAGTGACCACTCATTCCCCATGCCAAAAATGCACTTGACACTTGTAACTGATGCACTTTTCAGCAACAAAGCTTTGCTGTGCAGGGTTTGGGGTGGATTTCCTTGCAATTGCATCCCCAGTCATTTTCTGCCTCTGCATAATCACCACAAGGGAGCCTGGCTGTGACCAATGAGGGAACACATTTTTAAATGGTGTTTTTCTGGAGAATTGTGATGGTGTTTTCTGTGATGGGACTGTGTTTAACCTGCAGTGCTTTTATTTGTTGCAGAGATCCGTGCCCAGTTGGTAGAGCAGCTGAAATGCCTTGACCAGCAGTGTGAGCTTCGGGTCCAGTTACTGCAGGACTTGCAGGATTTCTTCCGCAAGAAGGCAGAGATTGAGATGGATTACTCCAGGAATTTGGAGAAGTTGGCTGAGAGATTCCTGGCTAAAACTAGGAGCACCAAAGACCAGCAATTCAAGTAGAGTATTTCCCTTTTGTTTCTGCTTTTTCTGCCTTTTTTTTTTCCCTTGCTGTAGATTTGATTGCAAGGACAGGAATGGAAAAGAGAGTTGTTTGAGTGAATATAGGCACCAGCACTGAATTGCAGAGCCAAACATTCCCCAGGTTTGTGTTGGACACAGAAGCCATTCCCTGCTTCTGGGTGCTCATTGATGTCAGTAATTCCTGCTAGGTTGTGTGTTGTTAATGGGGAATGGGATGTAAGAACTGGAATGTGCAAAAAGGAGTCATTTTTTGGGAGAGGTGGGCAAAGCTGTGTGCCAGATTTGATGGACAGGATTTCCTTCAGTGTCAATGGCTTTGGTTTTCTGAAGGGAAGCTATTCCCAATCTGTTCCCTGCTGTCAGTTCTCTGTTTTTGGGATCCCACACACGCTCTGTGTGGGAGTTGTGTTGCAGCTCTGCTACTATCACTTCAAACAGCAGGGAAATAAGGCCAGCAGCACTTGCAGAGAGAGCTGTGCCACTGTGGGTGGGGGAATCCCTGGATACCGGGCTTGGGGGACTCAGTAAAAACCTGAACATGTCCTTACTGACAGTCTCTGGCTCTGCTGCTTGAAACATCATTTACAGCTGGGTTTGGCCTTGTTGCTGGGTGTTGGTTCTTCCCCACTTCTCCGAGTTGGGGGGACTGATTGTGAAAAACGTCAGTCACTTGTTTTTAAAATTTTAAAAGTTTAATAGTAATAAAACGGTTATAAAAACAGTAATACAATTAGAGTAATAAT
>JAWWEX010000117.1:3372584-3386332 GCA_035583215.1 Arremon brunneinucha | reverse complement strand
TTCCTCTCTTGTCCTTTCCTCTTTCCTATTATTTTTTTCTTTTTCCTTTTTCTTTTACAGTGATAGTGTTGTTACAGCTGTAAACACTGCACATCCTGCAGGTGCCTTTAAGATGACACCAATAGAGATGATGTCTAGATTACAATTTTCCTCTGCAGTGTGATGGATGTTTTCAGTTGATTTTGTTGTTACTTCTGGTGAAAATTGAGGTGATTTTCTCTATATTACACGATATGAAACAACCCATCAGAAACACTTCTGTATTCAGCTTGAGAAAGTGGCGTAGAACTTTTGCTGGGGATTTAGAATGAATTTATGATGTGGAAGTTTTAACTAGAGTTGAACAGAATCCTGCAGGATTTGCAGAGGGCTGGTGTTGCTTGGGCTCCTGATTTCTCTTTATTCAGCAGCAGATTGCCAGAAAAATGCCTTGCTCTTGGAATATGGTATCCCTGCAAGGCCTGAGTCATAAACACACAAATTAATTTGTTTGAGAGTTGGAATGAGTGAGCAATAACACGGTGTTTAGGGCTGCTGGGGGTGTGGGCAGTGTTGGCCAACAGTGGCACAGGTCAGGCTGGCCATGCAGCACTCAGGACAGTGCCAGAGTGCCACAGGGATCCTTAGGGAACAATTCCATTGTACCCACCTGTCCCCAGTGCTGCCCTGCCTGAATCTCAGGGACCGTCCTGGCTGGCATCTCCTGTGGAGATGCTGGAGCTGGAATCCCATTGGGAGCCCCCCATTTGATCAAAACCAGCCATCAGCTCCCTGCCCCTCAGGATTACAGTCTGGGAGAGGAGCCTGCTCTGTAATTGCCTGGCTCTGACCCTATAAATACCCCATAATAGCCTGCTCTCCCCAGAACTGGTAATTATGGCAGGAGGTACCGTATCATTGCCTGCCTGCTCCCCGTGGCACATCCCCTTTTTAGATCTCCTGACACGGAAATCTGTCAGGCAGCCACCCTGTAATTTGCATTTTCCTGCTCTGCAGCTCATGTGGGATTGCCCACTTGCTTCCACTGTGTTCCTGCAAGGGAATGTTCCCCAGGGCAGGAGGATTTGGGCTGAGCCCTGGAGTTGGAGTGTGTGGGTTCCTTCATGCTGGGGAGAGCACAGGCTTCAAGGAGAGAGCAGAGTGGGAGGTTCCCAAAGCCCAGGGAGGTTTATTTTATTTTATTTTATTTTATTTTATTTTATTTTATTTTATTTTATTTTATTTATTTCATTTCATTTCATTTCATTTCATTTTATTTATTTTTATTTTATTTATTTTATTTCATTTCATTTCATTTTATAATTTATTTAATTTTAATTTTCTTTTCTTTTATTTTATTTATTTTATATTATTTTTTATTATTTTATTCTTATTTCTACTTTTTATTTTTTATATTTATTAATTTTTTAAAATGTTATTTATTTTATTTTATTTTTACTTATTTTTATTTAATTTATTTTAAATTTTATTTTATTCTTAATTTTATTTTTACTTTTACTTTTTATTTTCATTTTAGTTTCTTTTTTGTATTTATTTTTAATTATTTTATTTATTTTAATATTTTATATATATATATTTTTTTTTTTATATATATATTTTTTTTTTCCCCTCCTGTAGATTTGATTACAAGGACAGGAATGGAAAAGAGAATTATTAGAGTGAGTGTGGGCACCAGCACTGCTCTGAATTCCAGACCCAAACATTCCCCAAGTTTGTGTTGGACACAAAAGTCATTCCCTGCTCTGGGTGCTCATTGATGTCAGTAATTCCTGTAGGTTGTGTGTTGTTAATGGGGAATGGGATGTAAGAATTGGAATGTACAAAAGGAGGCCCAAATCTTGTAACTGTGGCTGCTACAGGAGCTTGTCTGTCCCAGGTTTGGTACCTGAGGTGTAAATCAGAGCATCCATCTCACAGGTGACTCTTGGGTCTGGGGGTGACTTTTAGCCCCCCAAAAAGGCTCTGTCCCTCTGCACTCACACCCTGAGACCTCCAACCCCAGCCTTCAGCTCTCTTATTTAATATAATTTTTGTCCTGGGGGCATTTGCCTATTCAGATCATCAGTATGAAAACCATGGCAAATCTTGAGTGGTTGCTTTTGAGGGAAAAAATGGAAAACAAAAAAGAAAAGACGATGCTACAATGCTATTTTAAGGCCACATTTTAAATCAAGCTAATCTTTGGAAGCAGGATCCTGAGTAGCAATTGTCAGCTGGAGAGCTGAATGTCCAGGATATCCCAGCATGAAATTCAGATGCCTTTCTGGCAGCCTTTGCCTTGAAGTACAAGATGAAGAATAAGTCTGGCAACCTTCAGGCTGAGCACTTGTAAACAACAGATGTTCATAACTGGAATCTTTTGGAAGAGAAGGGCAGGGAGCAGCATGGATGTCCATGCTTGTAATTCTCAAAATTTGCACTTAACACTGAGCTGTGTCAGGGAAAATCAGATGTGAGGTTGAATGAGCAGCTTGCAGGGAAGTTCAGCTTTAATTTTCCTAGAAGTAAAATGATTTCTGTAAAGCAGGGTTGGTGCAGGTTGTGAGGGAGGAATTGACAAAAGCATTTGAGTCACGTGGGCTCACTTACATTATTATTATTATTATTATTATTATTATTATTATTATTATTATTATTATTATTATTATTATTATTATTATTATTATTAATAATAATAATAATAATAATAATAATAATAATAATAATAATAATAATAAACATTGTTATTTTTTGTGGTTCTTTTTGCTGAAACAGAACCCTGCACATTTTATTCTGAGCCTGTCAAATAACCCCGTTTGGAAGCTTTTTGTAAGCATTAAACATTCATTGATTCAGTGACCTGTGTGACTGCAGAGAGCCAGGGATTCGTGACCAGCAGAAATGGATGGAAAACCTCAGGGAGGATTTTTGTGCTGTTTTTCATCATCTCAGTGTTGCCAGTCTCACACCACACTGCTGTGATTGTGGCCACACTGCAGAGGACAAAATTCAGAGAGGGTTGCAGGAGTATTTGGAGGAACAATGAAATCTCTGCTCTCACCCTTGGCCTGGCTCCAGCTGTGGGAATTTGCAGATTTGGCTGTCCTGGGATGCACCAGCCTGGAGGACACATCCAGGGAAAATCTGAATGTTTTGGGGAGGTCAGGAGTGGAACAGGAGACTTCAGGTGTTGTGTTAAACACCTCACTCACAGCAAGGATGGTCAGGGATTTTCTGTTGCCGTGGGCAGTGGGACATCCCTTGGATCCTTCATCAGGACAGGACAGGAGTGATGGGTTCAAATGAGAGGGGAATTTAGGTGAAATATTGGAAAGGAATTGTTCCCTGTGAGCGTGGGCAGGCCCTGGCACAGGTGCCCAGAGCAGCTGTGAAAGAATCCAAGGCCAGGCTGGACAGGACCTTTCTCCTCAGTAATATTTTCATTCTCATCTAATTCATATCTAATTCATTCCTTCACCTTGTGCTCCTTATAGAAACACAGGGTTCCTATTCCTGGTTTGTGGGTGTGGCTCTAGGTTATTTTTTATTTATTATTTATTTTGTTTTTGGTTATTTCTTTATTTGGATCTATTTTGTAAGATGACTTCTCTCCTATTTCTTGCAATGCCCAGCTCAGTGTCACTGGTGTCTGCCTGTCTGCCCTGCTTGTCTTGAAGCAGATCAATCTTGGATTGCCTGCCAGTCCCTTGTATGAATGAGTAATTTAATTAAGATACTTGAGACTCAATCTTCCCTTCTGATCTTTTTGAGACCCAGCTGAAACCTTTGAAGTGGAAGTCGCACAGGACCTGATCGAGATAAACACCCGACAAACCACAGAGGCTTCATCGTTTGTGGTTCCCTAAAAATCTGTGCACAGCTTCCTTTTCCTGCTCCCAGCCAGCCCCCGTGGCTGTGATCTGCTGGAATTCAGGCTAACCTAAATAAACTCTCCACACTCACTATCACCACACCATCTTTACACCAGTGCTTGAAATAAACCTGCATCTTGGCATCTTCTTCTTCCTCCTCCTCCTCCTCATGGGGGAGGTTTGAATCAAAAAGTTGTTGTCAGTGTGAAGGCAGCATCACTGTGGGAAAGTTCATATTCACATCCTAAAAGTTTTTGGGTTGATCTCATCAGTTTTACCTCTCCAGGGTGAAGGGGGACTGTGTCACTGTGCAGAATGTGTTACACCCCCAGTGATATTTCCCTTTTCCATCCCTCCTCTGGGTGACATGGAGCTGGGAGCAGAGTGCCTTTGCCAGCTCCTCTGAGGGTTGAAATGCGTAATGGGAATCCCAGTTTGCTCCCTGCCATCTGCTGTGGTGAGGATGAAGAGGTGTTTTTGTGAGCAGTTGTAGAATTCCTGCTCCCTGTTGGGAAAATTGTGCCCACGTCCCGCCCCAGGGGAAGCTGCAGCTCTGGAGGTGCTTTAAAAGTTGATGTGTGTGGAGTTTTAGAGGATGCTTGGGAGCTTTGAAGCAACTATTTAATTTTCTGTCTTATTTCTGCCTTGAATATCAGCTTTGTGCTGACAGCAAATAATCAGGGAGAGGTTCTGCCTCCCAAATGCTGGATCTGTACAAAAGCCAGGCACTGAAGGGGTTATTAAACAGCAAAAACAGCAAGAAATGAAAGGAATTTAAAATGACGGTGTGGCTGTGTGTGGCTGGAGCATCCTGAAGGTGACAAGCCCAGCTGTGCACTGGGGGCTGTGGGGTTTGGGGTGGCTTTTCCTGCAGGATGTGTGACCACAGGGAGCGTGTCAGCGCCCATCTGGCGCCAGGCAGCACCAGCGCCTCCGTCCCAGCCTTCCCACAGGCTGCTGGCATTCCTGCTATTTGTGTTTGGGGCAGCCAGGGCTGCTGTGGCTGGGACAGCTGGGCTGCAACTCCCACTTAACTCCTGCAGCTCTCCTGTTCCCCTTCCTGATGGGGTTTCTGGTGTCAGGATGACCCCAAGGTGTTAAAAAGTCTCTTTTTCCCAAAAGAAGACAGGATTCCTTGCCTCTCATTCTCAAAGTTGTTTATTATTTCTAATCTATAACATTCTTTCTCTGACCTGCTGAGATCTGTCCAGCACGCTGACCACCCTCAGGACAGTGATATCTTTTTATACTAAAAACTACCTGTACGTTATTTACAATAATTTTCCAATACCTGTCACTTATATTAGACAGTCTGTCTCTATCCTAAACCAATCCAAAAGTGTCACCATCGCAGCAGAAGATGGAGAACAAGAAGAAGAAGAAGGAGAAAGACAGAGCACACCCAGATTCCTATATCTTGCCTCTTGAACCCCCATTCTAAAAGCCCCAAAATTCTACATTTTCACCCTGTGATAAATTCACTATCATTCTACTCAAACCCTTGTGGCTTGTAACTCCTCACACAAAGTTGGGAATTGTTTCCATGGGCTAAAATCAAAGGCACAAAGGTGTTTTTGACTCTGTGCCAAGGTCTCTGAGCCCCCTGCCAGGGTCTGGAGTCCTCCAGGGCAGTCAGAGGAATGTCCTGGGTTCCAACAGAATCCTGGGGAATCAAAAATTTTCGTGTATCTTTTCTGATCTGTTTTCATGCTGAAAAGGCTTTATCTTTTTCTTTGCTATGGATACACTCAAAAATCACCATTATTTCTTCTATTAACTCAGCTTTGCTTGCAAACCAGCTGTAAAGCTCCCCTATACAGAACTCCTGGTGCTGATGGGGCTCTGAGGGGTTTTGAGCAGGATTTTGGTCAACTGGTGAAGAGTCCGGGCAGTTTTTGTTGTTATGTTTCATTCCCAAACTCTTCATGGTCGCTGGGTGATTTTCACTTGTAGCCCTGCCAGCTTTGGAGGGCAGTGGGTGAAGCCCAGATCACAAGCTGCAGTCACTCCTGAGCTTTCCAATTTTATTTTTATTTTTTATTAAATCAAGATCAGCTGTTCTGAAACCCTTTATCTAAAATTATCCATATTGCACAAATCCAACTGCTGGTGTCACGAGAAGGGTAATGAAACTCTGCCCTGGGTCACTTTTCCCATTTTCCCAATGTTTCTTGCAGCAGATATTGCTGTCCTTTTAAGTGCAGAATATTCGCCTTTCAATGGGAATTAAACTGCATTGCTTTTAGGAGGAAAGAAATCTGATAAGAGTCTTGTACAATAATCAGGGCTTTGCACCACAGGTTTTACTCTTTTCTAGATAAATATTATTGTGAAGAAATGGTGTCCAGAGCTGCAGAGAAGGAAATGCTGTCATTAATTCTCCACCTGGATCTGCTGCTGGAGCACCCTCAGTTTTCATCAGGGGTGAAATGCTGCCCTGAGAGACAAATTATTCCCTCCAATAAATGAAATACTGACCCAAATAAACCAAAGTTCCTCTCCTCTCCCTTGCTGCCCTTTGCACTGCTCATTTGCTGGGTGCTCCAGCTGAAAGAAGGTGGGGAAAGTTCAAAGATGAGAAAATGAAGCAGCTTTTAGGAGCTGTGGGACAGATAGAGAATCCCTCCCATAATGGTTTTGCACGGCATTTTGTTCCCTATGCAGTTGCTGTTTGGCACACTGGGTGCTTGAAATCTTTTTTGTTGTGGTTAAGACCCAAATGTTGGAGACAGGGCTGTGAAACCTCCGGTCAGACACTGGGGCCATCGCCCTGCCTGCCTCAGGCTCTGATTTATGCACAAAATCCAGGATTCAAAGGGAAAAATTAAAGGCTGCACTTGGCAAAGTGCAGCTGGCATGTGCAGGATCTGTTTGTTGGGGACAAAAGCTCATGGGAATGCAGGGAAATGGAGCTGAGGGTGCATTTTCTGTATCCTCCTCAGCATCCCACCCTCCCCACAGCCTCATTTACAGGTCCAGGATTGTGGTGGAATCCTGCCCAGTAGTTCCTGCTTTGTGTCCCTGCAGGAAGGATCAGAACGTGCTGTCCCCAGTGAACTGCTGGAACCTGCTGCTCAACCAGGTGAAGAGGGAGAGCAGGGACCACACCACGCTCAGTGACATTTATCTCAACAACATCATCCCCCGCTTCGTGCAGGTCAGCGAGGACTCAGGGCGCCTCTTCAAGAAGGTAACTGAGTGCTCCAGCACAGAGCTTCCCTTTGGTTCTTCTGTATATTTATTTATTTAGTCATTAATTAATTTATTTTTTATTAAAAATGCCACTCCACCTATTACTTGTGGAGATCTATCTATCTATCTATCTATCTATCTACCTAAAAAAAAAAAATATATATATTATACGATATATATAACTAAATAATATATATTTTATATATATTATAAGATATATCTTATAATATATAATTTATGTATTATTTATAAATAAATTATATATATTATATAATATATATTATCGTTTATATATAAATAAAAATATATAAAATATATATCTAAAATACTACTCCAGCTATTACTTGTGGAATATATATATAAATATATATAAATTATATTCTATATATATAAATGAATAATATATATTTTATATATATATAATAATATATATTTTATAATATATAATTTATATATTATTTATAAATAAATTATATATTTTTATATATAATATATAATATATATTATAGATAAAATAGATTTTAAATAAACAAAATGTATTTTCTATGTTAATATATATTATTTATATTTTATATATTATATATTATATATATTTAATATGTCTATATATTTATATTTTATATAATATATATTTTATAAATAATATATATTTACAAAAGATATATTATTTTTAAAATATATAAATATTTATATTTATATATTTATATAAAATATAGTTTATATTTTCTATATTTATATATTTATTTATATATAAAAATAAATATATAAATATATCTAAAATATATATAGATATATAAAAAGATATAAAATAAATACATTTTTATATACTTATATTTCTATTTTAATATATATTTATATATATTAAAATATTAAAATATTTGTATATATATTTTAATAATTTCTATATTATATATATATACTCCAGCTATTACTTGCCTGTTTCTTGAGTTTTTAATGGAAAATGAAAAATACATTCCACTTTCACATTCTGTTTCTCTTAGACTTCTTCTTTTTTCTAAGTCATTGTCTGAGCAGAGGAGGAATCTTCTCCTTTTCAAGTTATGTCACACTGAGGCCTTTTTGACCTTTTAAAACTTTCTGGTAATTACATTATGGTTGATTAGATACTTACATGGGATTATTGAATGGCAGTTACTCTTCAATTCCTCTAATCCCTCCAAAGGCGGAATAATCTCCCTGTTGAATTTCAACAAGGGCTGTGCTGCAGCAAGGTGGCCTCAAAAATGCCTTGGCAAAGCCTCACTTGGGAATTGATATTATCCCAGTTTGGCTGGAAATGGCAGCTTTATTTCAGCCCCTTATAAAGCAGGGCAAAGCCATGTTTATACTTTATTTTGGGCAGCAGGACAAGGATAAAAAACCAAATAAATAACCAATTAACAGCAAAATACCATCTCTGGTTTGTTTCTCCCAGGCCAAGGGCAAACTCCACATTAATTTGTGCAAACAAAAGGCACTTGTTGTTAAATCCCAGCTACTTCTCTGGCTGTTTGCCAGGAATACCAGCTTGGCTGAAGGCCAGATCAGGTGTTTGATTACAGCTCCACTTGTGCTGCGTGGTTCAAACCAAAAATTGCATCCTCTCTTATCTGGTAGCAGCTGATAAATAGAGAAATTTGGCTGACATGGAGCTGTTTGTGCTTTTTCACTGGAGTCTCTTCCCTTCCTGAGCTGCAAGAAGCAGCTTGAATTGGCACTGCAGGCTAGAAAACAGATGAGGTGTGTGATTAAAATATTGCAAAGCAGTTTTGCTGTGGATTTAAAGATTTTTACCCATTTATAACCCCCCTCAGTGGCACATTTGTAAAATGTCCCAAAGCAGCACAGAGTCTCTCTGAACTTTAAGCAAAAAGAAGGGATGTTCCTCACCTTTTTGTACCTTTTTCTGGGTTAAAAGCAAGGACAAGCTGCTGGCAAAGGCAGGCTGCCTTGCTGTAGGTGTTGGTGGAGAATCTACCAACTGAAATTTGGGAACTATTTAAGTTAATGAATTAACTGAATCATTAATGCTGATTAACTGAATCATTAACAGAGCTAACGATTTAGGTTGCAAATAATGCCATGAAATGTGGAGAGGATGGTGACACAGAAATCCTCATCTGCTGAGGGAAAAGCAGATCCTGAGGCAGAAAAACCTTTCCTTGGATTTTCTTTTTCCCTTATTTTTTCTTAAATCGGTGTTTTGTGTGATGCTGAGATGGAGCAGGTGAGGTGAGAAGGACAGGCAGGGAAAAAAGGAGGTGCTTGAGGTCCCTTTTGGCACTGAGCTCTTGAGCTGCTGCATCTCTGAGGTGTGGAGAGACTTTCAAAGGACAGAGTGCAGCTGTGATCAGGGCTGGATGGGTGAGATAAGGGCTGGGGAGGAAAGGGAAAGGGGAAGGGAAGGGAAGGAAAGGAAAGGAAAGGAAAGGAAAGGAAAGGGGAAAGGAAAGGGAAGGGGAAAGGAAAGGAGAAAGGAAAGGAAAAAGGAAAAGTGATTGTAGTCAGCTGGGGCTGGGCTCTGTCTCCAGGAGCTGACACAGCCAGAGCACACAGCCTCCAGCTGCACCAAGGGAAATGCAGGTTGGATATCAGGAAAAAGCTTTTTCTTGAAAGAGTGATGAAGTGTGGGGAGTGAATTTGTAGAGAATTAGGCATTTACAGCACGATGTGGCAAAAGCTGACGGGCCAAGAAACGCTTATAATGAATTGTAATGAGGAAATAGTTAACTTGTGATTGTGATGGTGTGAATTATAACATCTGTGTTGTCTCACCCTTCACATGAGACTGAAAATGGAATAAAAGTTTGTAAAATGGCTCTCAGCTGCCCCATCTGTGGGTCAGAAAAGAGCATAACCTGACAACAAAGTTCTGGAATGTTCTGCCCAGGGAGGTGATGGAGTCACCATCCCTGGGGGTGTTTAACAAAGCCTGGATGTGGCACTGGGTGCCAGGGGGGAGTTGAGGTGTTGGGGCTGGGTTGGATTTAATGATCTTGAAGGTCTCTTCCAGCCCTGAGATTCTGTGAATTCTGTGATCGAAATGTGTCCTTGTGGCAGTGAGGAGGGGAAAGCAGAGGGAGATGGGGCAGCAGAGAGCCTGAGGTGGGGGCAGCAGCTCCTTCTGCACCCAGAGCATCTCCAGGAGTGGTGGCAGTGTGGGTTTGGTTTCTTTAGAGTGCTCAGGGTGAGATTCTCACGTGGTCTCTGCAAAGGGCTGATGGTGGAGCAGGGCTGGGTTCCTGTCAGTGTGAAATCAGTGAATTCCAGCAGCCAGCGGAGCTGCCTGCCCTGCACAGGGG
Source organism: Arremon brunneinucha (assembly GCA_035583215.1). Taxonomy (NCBI): domain Eukaryota; kingdom Metazoa; phylum Chordata; class Aves; order Passeriformes; family Passerellidae; genus Arremon; species Arremon brunneinucha. The sequence continues at coordinate 3,375,987 of JAWWEX010000117.1, read as the reverse complement.
CTTCCAGAGGGGTTGTGGTGGCACTTTTGGGGTTCCAGCACCCTGGGAACCCTGGGCTGTGGCTGTGTCTGACAGTGAGCTGGGATGAGGAGATGCAGGATGGATGGATGGATGGATGAAGGAGTGGGAGGGATGGATGGATGGATGGATGGACGGATGGATGGATGGACGGATGGATGGATGGACGGACGGACGGATGGATGGATGGATGGATGGATGGATGGATGATGAAGGGATGGATGGATAAAGGAGTGGATGGGTGGTGGGTGGATGAATGGATAAGGGGATGAAGGCAGGAATGAAGGGATTCATGATGGATGGATCCATGGATGGATGGATCCATGGATGGATGGATGGATCCATGGATGGATGGATGGATAAGGGGATGAAGGCAGGGATGAAGGGATTCATAGTGGATGTTTGGGAGCCTTCCAGCCACTTCAGAGCTATCTCTGCTGATAAGAGCAGCTGTGCTTTTTGCCCTGGCATGCTGCTGGATGAACCTTGTGTGTCAGCCCCTTTTCCTGCCTCTGGGCTTTGTTTGCTTCCCTGGGTCCCTTTTCCTGCAGAGCCTTGCCAAGCCTGTGCTGTGTGCCCCAAATGTGGCTTTGGATTGGAGCTCTCAGCTGAGCTGCAGGAATTCTTGCAGCACTGTGCTTTTCCATGCCCTTGTTTTGGTTTCTCCTGTGGGAACACATTCAGCTCCTGCTCAGGGTCTGACAGTCCTGAAGATGAATCCTGGTGCTGTCAGTGGCAATCTGGGATTTGTCTGCCCCCAGGGCTGGTGTCAGTGCGATTCTGGGGAAGATAAATGGTGAAATAACCACATTTCCAGCAAATAAAACTATAAAGGGGGAGAATTGTCCTAGTGACAAATAGTTCCACCCTGGGGAGGAGGTGATGTTTGCTTGTTTGGGCAGAGTTAATGATTTAGGGCTGGCTCTGGTGCAGGGCTGCAGTTCCCAGCCCTGGTGCCACCAGCGTTGCTGTTCTGGTCACCTCTCCCTCTCCTAGAAAATCATCCTGCTTTGATGTCTGCTCCTTTTCATTCCTTCATCTCCCTTTGATTTCCCCTGCTTGTCCTCCTTCAGCACAGCTCCTTTATTTATTTATTTATTTCTACTTTTCTATACCTACGTATGTTTTTATATTTATATATATGTATGGTTTTTGTATTTATATATGGGTTTTTATGGTATATATGGGTTTTATATTTATATATGGGGTTTTATATTTATATATGGGTTTTATATTTATATATGGGTTTTATATTTATATATGGGTTTTGTATCTGGGTTTTTTCCCCCCAAAATGTTCTTCTATTTTTGCTGATTCCCACTTTGATTTCCCCTTTTCCCTCCATCCCCCCGTAACCCTCTCTGTTCTTATATTTATATATGTATTTTTTTTCCACACAAAATATTCTTCTATTTGTGCTGATTCCCACTTTGATTTCCCCTTTTCCCTCTGTCACCCTCTCTAATTTTAATTTATATATCTATTTTTTTCCACACAAAATATTCTTCTATTTGTGCTGATTCTTGCTTTGATTTCCTTTTTTCCCCTCTATCCCCCTGTCACCCTCTCTATTGAATGTGACCCTTCATTTCTCTGCATGGTTATCAGGTTTTCTCCCTGTTCCTTGCATGGTTATCAGGTTTTCTTGCCTCCAGACGTATCTTTTGAGTGGGATCCCTTGGGATTATTTATACATGTACAGACCTTTGAGCAGCAGCCTCTTTAATTTGGTCTCTTTAATCACTCTTTCTGTGTCGTCTCTTTGAAATTTTCCTGGAAGCAGCCTCATAATCTTGTTCAAATTGAAGGAAAAAGGAAAAAAAAAAAAAAAGAAAATTACCTTTTTTAAAAGAACAGACTGTGGAAACCTCACTTGGAGCAGTGTGTGAACAAACTGATTCTTTTAATTTTGGCTGATTGTTACTTATGGATGATGTGAGGTGACTGGCAAATGTTAATGGGTAGAAAAGCAGATTTATTCTGTGGCAGAGGGGCCTCAGGACAGGCCAGGTACCAGCTCAGCATCTGCCTGCCCTGCTGGGTTTAAAACCCATTTTCTGCTCTGATTTTAGCTGGGATGCTGGAGCAGGAACCTTTCCCTGCCACATCCACTTAATTGAGGATATTTATGAGGACAAAACCCTGTTTGGAATCAAGAAAACCAACCTGAGGATTTGAAATTCTCCTCCTATTTAGCAGCTTTGATGGTGGGAAACCCCCCCAGTTTATCTCCTGGTGCACTGCAGGGTGTTTGATGTGAAATAAAAAATCCACAATGAGCTGGTTAAAAGCCTTGCAGTAATCAAGGAAAAGGAATTATTAATTCTCTGAAGGGGTCTGTCATGACCTACTTTACAGCTGCACTGTGCCTCTTGCTGCTCTGGTAGCAGAAAATGACAAATCTTAAAGCACCCCACACATGGAAAAGCCACCACACGACACAAATGTAATGGTTAAAAAGCTGGGCATTTGTACAAATATGTTCCCACCACGGTGTAAATTTGTAAATGTGCAAATGCCATGGGTGAAACTCCCACTGAGGTGCAGAGTTGGTGCCTCTGTGCTGCATCCCTGCTCCCCTCCTGGCACCCTTACCCTCACTCAAACAACATGGGAGTATTTAATGTTTATTCACCACCTAGGCACGTTTAATTATTGCTTTTAAAAAGATGCAGACACCTGATAATGTTCCAGAGCAGTTCCAGAATCAGCAGATTTGGGCTCCAGCTCCAGCTGTCACCCTCTGACATAATTTGAGGCAGCAAATTAGATAAAAATCTCTTATCTTGGTGTGTTACACATTCACCCTCTGTGGCTTGAGCTGTTGTTGGGTTTATGGGGAAAGCACCTCGGGAAATGTTGATTTTGAAGCCATCCCATCTTTCTGTCGGGCTTGGGAGGACCTTGCTGGGGCTGGGGAATGCTGACAGCATTCCTGAGCTCTCCTCTCTATTATCCCCCCAAATATTTGGAAGCTGAAGTCGTTAATGTCGGGTGGAATGCGGAACAGCCCCGCAGCAGATCCCAAAAACATCTTGATTAAATTAGAGGGGAGGAGGGCTGGAACAAAGAGCCTGTTGAGGAGCTGGCACAAACCCCCCCTGTGCTGGGAATTTGTGTTCCAGCCAGGGGTGGCAGAACCTCCTGCCCTGCACATGGTGCAGATACACCCTGGAGTAACAAAGGAGTAGTGTGTGTGTGTGTGTGTGTGTGTGTGCTCAGAGCAGGGAAAACCTGCATCCCCTGCCTGGCCACAGCCTGCTGGGCTTCCCTGGGTGCTGATGGGGAGGAAAAAGGTGTTTGTCACCTCTGGGAAGGGAAGGGAAGGGAAGGGAAGGGAAGGGAAGGGAAGGGAAGGGAAGGGAAGGGAAGGGAAGGGAAGGGA
>JAWWEX010000117.1:3325374-3362050 GCA_035583215.1 Arremon brunneinucha | reverse complement strand
TATATTATATTATATTATATTATATTATATTATATTATATTATATTATATTATATTATATTATATTAATCTCACTAGATATACTTTTGTGCAGCTTAGGGAATTATTCTATCCAAGCATTAATACACAGACCATTGTTCTGTTTGTCCTTACTTTTCTACTTCTTCCATAATTTTTCTGCTGACCAATCCCATGGCTCCTGCTCAGCTCTAATCCCATTTCTGCTGTCTCTGAGGCCTTTTCCAGTTTTCCCAACCCCTCTGATTTTCTGGATTCCCACAGGGCTCTGAGTGTTGAATTTTGTTGTTGCAGGTGATGAAAACCTACCACATGTACAACGCTGACAGCATCAGCGCCCAGAGCAAGCTGAAGGAGGCAGAGAAGCAGGAGGAGAAGCAGATTGGGAAGTCGGTGAAGCAGGAGGACAAACAGACACCGCGCTCCCCCGACTCCACCTCCAGTGTCAAGTTTGAGGAGAAACACGTGCGGAGGAGCTCCGTCAAAAAAATCGAGAAGATGAAGGAGAAGGTAATGGCAGGGTCCCTCCTCTGAGGCAAATCTCACTCCTTGGGCAGGTTACAGACAGCTCAAGGGAAGGGAAAACCAGCAGCAGATTCATTTAGGACAAGCAGTTTCTGTTATCCCAGGGAATGGGATGTGCAGAAAAATGAGGTGTGAACAAAAATGGGATTTGCACAAAAATGGGATTTGCAGAAGAATGGGATAGGCACAAAAATAGGATATGCATGTCACAAAAATGGGATGTGTGTGGCACAAAAATGGGGGAAGCACAAAAATAGGATGAGCATAAAAATGGGGTGTGCACAAAAATGGGATGGGCACAAAAATGGGATATGCATGGCACAGAAACGGGATGTGCAGCAAAATGAGATGTGCAGAATAATGGGATAGGCACAAAAATGGGATGTGCATGGCACAAAAATGGGATGTGCAGAAAAATGGGATAGGCACAAAAATGGGATGGGCACAAAAATGGCATGTGCATAAAAGTGGGATGTGCACAAAAATGGGATAGGCATGGCACAAAAATGAGATGTGCACAAACATGGGATAGGTGCAAAAAATGGACTGCGCACAAAAATGGGATGTGCATAAAAAGGGGATATGTGAAAAATGGGATGTGCATGACACAAAAATGGGATAGGTACAGAAATGAGATAGGCACAAAAATGGGATATGCAAAAAATGGGGTGTGCAGAAAAATGGGATGTGCATGGCACAAAAATGGGATGTGCACATAAATGGGATATGCACAAACATGGGATGGGCACAAAAATAGGACATGCATGGCACAAAAATGGGATGTGCATGGCACAAAAGTGGGATGTGTACATAAATGGGATAGGCACAAAAATGGGATGTGCACAAAAGTGGGATGAGCATGGCACAAATATGGGGTATGCAGAAAAATGGGATGTGCACAAAAATGGGATGAGCATGGCACAAAAATGGGATAGGTACAAAAATGGGATGGGCACAAAAATGGGATGGGCACAAAAATGGTATGTGCATGGCGCAAAAATGGGATAGGTACAAAAATGGGATAGGTGCAAAAAATGGACTATGCACAAGAATGGGTTGTGCACAAAAATGGGATGAGCATAAAAATGGGATGTACATAAAAATGGGCTGTGTACAAAAATGGGATGTGCATAAAAATGGGATATGCAAAAAATGGGGTGTGCAGAAAAACGGGATGTGCACAAACGTGGGATGGGCACAAAACTGAGATAGGCACAAAAATGGGATATGCACAAAAGGGGATATGCATGGCTCAGAAATGGGATGTGCATGACATAAAAATGGGATGTGCATAAAATGGGACGTGCATGGCACAAAAAGCTGGAACCAGGTTAGAGTGGGGAAGCAGCAGCTGCCTGCTGGAATTCCTGGTTATTGTGATTATTTTTGTTGTCCAAGCCTGTGCTCCAGGCAGCCCAGGAACCCCAAAGTGGCTTTGAGGGCAGAACCAGGGGCCTCACTGGTGATCAGCTCCAAGGTTCAAGCCCATGGAAGGGAAGGGGTTATTTTTAAATGGATTTGGGCTCTGGAAGGACCAAGTTCAGGCCTTGGAAGAGGTGGAGGGCCTGTAACAACCCTCAGACCCTCCTAAACCCCCTTGTCCCATCATTCCTCCTTTAATCTTCCCCATCCCACAGCCTCAAGCCTTGCAATCCAGTGCAGCAATGCTTGAACACATCTAAATAATTAATCTGCAATAATTCATTCATTCTTTCCAGTTTTGCCAGGACTCCAAGACTGGAAATGTGAATTGGAGTCCTGGCAAAACTAGAATTCAAATGGGCAAAATCTGTGTGAGCAGAGTAAGGTTACTCACCTCTTTTAATGCTGTATTTTGGGGTTTTTAATGCTTTATTTTGGGGGTTTTTGTCTTTCTGGTGTTACCTGTTTTAATCCTATATTTTAGGGTTTTTTTAATGCTATATTTTGGGGTTTTTAATGCTATATTTTGGGGTTTTTAATGCTATATTTTGGGGTTTTTGTCTTTCTGGTGTTACCTCTTTTAATGCTTTATTTTGGGGTTTTTAATGCTATATTTGAGGGTTTTTGTCTTTCTGGTGTTACTCACCTATTTTAATGCTATCTTTTAGGTTTTTAATGCTATATTTTGGCGGTTTTTTTGTCTTTCTGGTGTTACCTCTTTTAATGCTATATTTTGGGGGTTTTTATCTTTGTGGTGTTACCTATTTTAATGCTATATTTTATTTTTTTAATGCTATATTTTGGGGTTTTTGTCTTTCTGGTGTTACTCACCTATTTTAATGCTATATTTTGGGGTTTTTAATGCTGTATTTTGGGGTTTTTTTGTCTTTCTGGTGTTACTTACCTATTTTAATGCTATATTTTGGGGGTTTTTATCTTTGTGGTGTTACCTATTTTAATGCTATATTTTGGGGTTTTTAATGCTATATTTTGGATTTTTTGATGCTGTATTTGGGGGGTTTTGTCTTTCTGATGTTACTCACCTATTTTAATGCTATATTTTGGGTTTTTAATGCTATATTTTGGTTTTTCTGTCTTTCTGGTGTTACCTCTTTTAATGCTATATTTTGGGTTTTTTAATGCTATATTTTGGGTTTTTTTGTCTTTCTGGTGTTGCTCACCTCTTTTAATGCTATATTTTAGTTTTTTAATGCTATATTTTGTATTTTTTTTTGTCTTTCAGCGCCAAGCAAAGTACACAGAGAACAGACTGAAGGCAATCAAGGCAAGGAATGAATATCTGCTGGCCCTGGAGGCCACCAATGCCTCGGTGTTCAAGTACTACATCCATGACCTGTCTGATCTCATTGATGTAAGTGCTGGGGCCAGGAGCCTCCCCCTGCCCTGTCCTCCCTGTGCACAGCTGGAAACCTGCACAGCTGGAAACCTGCACAGCTGGAAACCTCTGCACAGCTGGAAACCTCTGCACAGCTGGCCTGGGCAGCTTGGGGTGGCAGTGCCCTCATAATTTGGTCATAAAGGTGTCTCTGTCCCAAGAGCTTTTCTCAGGTGGCACCTCTGTTCCACAGACATGGAAATTATTTGTGGCTGGGAGAAAGAAGAGGAGAAGCTGCTTAGTTAAAGTGAAACCCAGCTTCAGTGTCACCCTGCTGCCTGACATTTTCATTGAAGCAAAGCCACAAGGTTTTAACTCGGCAGCACGTTTGAAAAAAAAAGATTTTTAAGTGTAGAAACAGTCAAATTTGGTAGAGAAAGGGAGTTCAGAGGCGTTTCCTGAAGCTGCTTTTTTGAGGAAAAGTCATTGAATTATGGAGTATTCTGTGTTGGATCCTATAGGGATCATCCAGTCCAGCTCGTGGTCATGCCCAAATTCCCACCCTGAGCCTGAGGGTGCTGTCCAAGCACCCAGTCCAGCTCCTGGTCATGTCCAGACACCCCAAAATCCCACCCCAGACCCCCCAAATTCCCACCCTGAGCCTGAGGGTGCTGTCCAAGCACCCAGTACAGCCCTGGTCATGTCCAGACACCCCAAATTCCCACCCTGGGCCTGAGGGTGCTGTCCAAGCACCCACTGCAGCCCCTGGTCATGTCCAGACACCCCAAATTCCCACCCCAGACACCCCAAATTCCCACCCTGAGGTGCTGTCCAGGCACCCAGTCCAGCTCCTGGTCATTCCCAGACACCCCAAAATCCCACCCTGGGCCTGAGGGTGCTGTCCCAGCACCCAGTGCAGCTCCTGGTCATGTCCAGACACCCCACAATCCCACCGCAGACACCCCAAATTCCCACCCTGAGCCTGAGGGTGCTGTCCCAGCACCCAGTACAGCCCCTGGTCATGTCCAGACACCCCAAATTCCCACTCCAAACACCCCAAAATCCCACCCTGAGCCTGAGGGTGCTGTCCCAGCACCCACTGCAGCTCCTGGCTCTGCCCAGACACCCCAAAATCCCACCCCAGACCCCCCAAATTCCCACCCTGAGGTGCTGTCCCAGCCCTCAGGGCTCTGGGGGGTTTGGAGCAGTGCCCAGCACCCTCTGGGGGAGGAAGCTTTGCCTGATCTCCATCCCAAACGTCCCTGACACAGCTCCAGCCCTTGGCTCTGGTCCTTTCCCTGCCCACCAGGGCGAGTTTCAGTGTCCCCACTGTTCCATTTAGGGGGTGGCGATGCTGCTTTTGGTAAAATGCACTGCAAAATAAACCCAAACCAACCAACCAACCAACCAAAAACCAAAAAAAAACCATAACAACAAAAAACCAAAAAAAAAACAACAAAAAAAAAAAAAAAAAAAAAAAAAACCCAACAAACAAAAAAAAAAACACAAAAAACAAAAAAAAAAAAAAAACAAAAACCAAAAAAACCCCAAAAAAAAAACAAACAAAAAAAAAACCACCAAAAAAACCCCAAAAAACCAAAAAACACCCAGAAAACAAACAACCAAAAAAAAACAAAAAACCCCAAACCAAACAAAAAACCCCAAAAGCCACCAAAAAAACCCCAAAAAACCCAACAATAAAAAAAGCAAACCAAACAAAAAAAGCAAGCAAAAAAAAACCCCAAAAAAACCAAATAAAAAAAACCAAACAAAAAACCTCCAAAAAACAAACAAAAAAACCACAAAAAACACCAAAAACCAAACAACAACAACAAAAAAACAACCCAAACCAAACAAACAAGAAAAAACCCACCACAAAAAAACAACCCAAAAAAACTCCAAAAAACCAAACAACAACAAAAAACGCCAAACCAAACAAAAAAAAATTAAACAAAAAAAAAAACCTACAAAAACCCACAAAAAAAAACCCAACTCCCCCCCCTAAAAAACAAACAAATAACAAAAAATAAAACCAACCAACCAAAAAAATAAAAAACGAAACTGAGGAGCAGGCAGTGCTGAGCACAGGAGTCTCCAGACCCAGGCAATAAAAAGCACTCAGATCTCTATTAATTAATTACCCAGCTATTAGGATAACCAGCAGTGTGTGGGATACATTTATTCAGCTGCTGATAAACTCTGCTGCAGTGCTCTTGTGCCAGGTGCTGATTTAAACCTGTCCTGTGGAGGTCAGGGCTGTCGCTGAGAGGGGGCTTGAAAAATGCTGTTATTTCCAAATGTCATTTGCAGGATTGCTGAGGCCTGCTTTGTTTATTCCTGCTGCCTTTTTAGGAGCCCTGTTTTGGTTCACGTTTGCTCATCATTAATTGCAAGGCCATGGGTTTTTAACAAATTGGAACTCTCTGTACGTGTTTATATCAAAGCTGCAAGATTGGGATTAATTTCACCAGCATCAGGCTGGTTTAATTGCTTTAATTTTTTTCATTTAAAGCCCTGTCTCTCAAATCTTCTCCCAAGTTCAGTTGCCTGGTTTTGGTGTATTTTAATTAATCACAGGTAGCAAAGAATCCATTTGGGTTTCACATCCCAAATTAATTTGTAAGCACAGAGGTGTTTTCAGCAGGACAGGACAAATCTGGAAGGAAGAGCTGCTCTCCCTAGGTCAGTCCCAGTTCTGTTTTGGGCACGGCAGAACAAGAACCCAAATTTCTGAATTTCAGGGATTTGTCTGTGCCCTGGTGCCCTTGGAACATTCAGTTTAACTCCACAAGTTCCCATCATCTTCAAAATCAAAGTGTTAATCAGCTCTGTGTTCAGGCCTGGAAAAATGTGGGAGCACAGGATGCAGTTCAGTTATCTCATTGTTAAGACACAGGGAAAATAGATTTATTAATGCCTTTGATGCTGAAGGATTGAAAATTAACAATTATAACCAGTGATGGTTATCTGAGCCATCTGACTTGAATAAAAATGTGATTTTTTAAGCCAGGCTTTAATGCCTTCCCTCGATCTAATCATTTGGTGATATTGAATTTTGAAATAGAATGTAAAAGTAATCTTCAAAGTTACTTACAAGGAGATTGTAAAGCATTAAACTTTATATTTAATGTCATGTTTATCCAGCACATTGTTCCCTCTGCAGTGTGCAGGGAAGGATAACAGGGAGTTAATTCTTTGCTGAGAGTTAAGAGCAATAAATTGTTTCTGCCATAGCCCAGTAGTTTTGAATTTCCTGACTTTGGGGACTGAGACAGCTCTTTGATGCTAATGAAATATTACAGTAATGGGGAAGTTTGCATTAACTCAGATTTATAAAAGGGTCACTAGGACAGGATTGGAAAAAAGGAAAAAAAAAAAGATAAAAGTGTGTGTGTGAATCCCAGAGCCTGCTTTGCCCTTCTAGAGTAGGTGTTGCTCATCCTTCCCCTCCCAAATGTGAATTTAATTTTAAAACAAATGTTTTTTTTCCCCTTAAATCTCCCACTTTTGAGCCCTTTTTGAAAGGTAACTGGCAAAGGGTTAATCAGCTGTCATGTTGGGAAGTGAATTTGAATGAGTTATCATTAAATTCTTATAAAAAATTGATTTCCTTCGAGCATGGTTCCATCAAACATTTATACAACCCAGAAAAGGGATGGCAGGACTGGTGCATTTATAAACATGGAACACTGGACTGGAAAAAAATAACAAAAACCCTTTTAAGTGGGGGAAATGTTTTTTGTCACGGCTTCAATAGCAAAGAGCCGGCCCATCCTGCCTGAGCCAGGTGGGGAGGGACACATGAACTGCCCTGGGGGTTCCCAGTGCATTTTTGGGGATAAACTGGTCACACTGGGAGGGTGCACGAGCACCTGTCCCACAGCAGGAGCTGTGTCCCATCCTGGGCTCTGCAGGTGAGGGATGGCACAGGGAGATGCTGGGGAGGGTCCAGCAGAACCCACAGGGATGATTTGGGGTCTGGAGCATCTCCCTGGTGAGCAGAGACCGGGGGAGCTGGGGAAGGGAAGGCTGAGAGGGGGTCCCATCAAGCCATAAAATATCCTGTCAATCCATAAAATATCTCATCAATCCATAAAATATCTCATCAATCCATAAAATATCTAATCAATCCATAAAATATCCTACCAATCCATTAAATATCCCATCAATCCATAAAATATCCTATCAATCCGTATCAATCTTCCGTCAACCCATAAAATATCCTGTCAATCCATTAAATATCCCAACAATCCATAAAATATCCTGTCAATCCATTAATTATCCCATCAATCTATAAAATATCCTACCAGTCCGTATCAATCTTCTGTCAATCCATAAAATATCCTATCAATCCGTAAAATATCCCATCAATCCATGAAATATCCCATCAGTCCATACCAATCTCCCATCAATCCATGAAATATTCCATCCATGCCAATATCCCATCAATCCATACCAGTGTCCCATCAATCCATAAAATATCTCATCAGTCCATAAAATATCCTGTCAATCCATAAAACATCCCATCAATCCATACCAGTGTCCCATTAATCCATGAAATATCTCATCAATCCATAAAATATCCCATCAATCCATAAATATCCCATCAATCCATGCCAGTCTCCCATCAATCCATAGAATCTCCCATCCATGCCAATATTCCATCAGTCCATGCCAGTCTCCTATCAATCTATAAAATATCCCATCAATCCATGCCAGTATCCCATAAATCCATATCAATATCCCATCAATCCATAAAATATCCCATCAGTCCATAAAATATCCCATCAATCCATAAAATATTCCATCAGTCCATAAAATATCCCATCAATCCATAAAATATCCCATTAGTCCATACAAATATCCCATCAATCCATAAAATAACCCAAGAATCCATACCAATCTCCTATCATTCCATGCCAGTCTCCCATCAATCCTTAAAATATCCCATCAATCCTTAAAATATCCCATCAATCCATACCAATATCCCATCAATCCATAGAATCTGCCATCCATGCCAGTCTCCCATCAGTCCATGCCAATATCCCCTCAATCCATAAAATCTCCCATCCATAAAATCTCCCATCAATCCATGCCAGTCTCCCATCAATTCATACCAATCTCTCATCAATCCATTAAATATCCCATCAATCCATACCAATATCCAATCAATCCATACCAGTATCCAGTCAATCCATGCCAATCTCCCATCAATCCACAAAATATCCCATCAGTCCATACCAATTTCCCATCAAACCATAAAATATCCCATCAATCCATTAAATATCCCATCAATCCATAGAATCTCCCATTCATGCCAGTTTCCCATCAATCTATAAAATATCCCATCAATCCATGCCAATATCCCATCAATCCATATCAATATCCCATCAATCCATAAAATATCCCATCAATCCATTAAATATCCCATCAGTCCATAGAATGTCCCATCCATGCCAGTCTCCCATCAATCCATAAAATATCCCATCAATCCATATCAATCTCCCATTAATCCATAAAATCTCTCATCAATCCATTAAATATCCCATCAGTCCATAGAATGTCCCATCCATGCCAATCTCCCATCAATCCATGCCAATATCCCATAAATCCATATCAATATCCCATTAATCCATAAAATCTCCCATCAATCCATGCCAATCTCCCATCACTCCATAAATTCTCCCATCCATCCATGCCCATTTCCCCAGGGAGATGCCAGGATGGTGCCAGGCTCTGTTCAGGACAAAGAGCAATAAACTCCACACTGGAAATTCCACCTCAGCACGAGGAAGAGCTTCTGTCCATGAGGGTGCAGAGCCCTGGAGCTGCTGCCCAGGGAGGTTCTGGAGTTTCCCTCTCTGCAGCCACCCCAAACCCACCTGGACGTGTCCCTGTGTCACCTGTGTCACCTCTGCCTTGGCCTGGGTGATCTCCAGATCACCCCAAAAACTGCAGCCCCAAAAATTCAGTGAAAAGGACTGAGGAAAATTCAGTTCTGCTGTTAAATCTGAGATTTGCTGATCCTGGTTCTGATCCCAGTCCCATCTTTCCCCCTGCAGAGTGAGCTGTGAGTGCCTCTTGATCCAAGGCTGCCTCCACACGTGCACATTCTCAATCAAGCCTCTTTTGTTTTGCTTTTTTTTTTTTTTTTTTTTTTGCTTGGCTGGTTTTGTTCTTTTCTGACTGAATGTAAAACCCCTTAATTCTCTGCCTGCAGCCCAAGCAGCAACTGCAGCTCTTTTTCCAAGGCTTCCCACCTGCCACAGCTTGTTTGGCACCAGGGCCAGGCTTGCAGCACTCCGTGGCAGGAATTCTGTGAATTCTGAGGGAGCAGGGAATGGTCCAGCAGCTTCTCCTCCCTCTCCTCCTTTTTTTCCCCCCTTTTTTCCCCTCTGTGTTTGCACACAATGACAGTGATGAGACCCAAATGATGGGAGAGGAGGAGTTTTGATGTGAATTCTGCTTACAGAGCAGCACAGCAATCAGGCAGATGGTCTCTTTCTTTACTTTTTGGATATTCTCCTAGTGGATGTAATCTCGCTTGTAATTCCAGCAAGGTGGGCTCCTTCTTTGCTCACTCGATGAGAAATGGCTGAAAAATCCAGGCTGGTTCTGATCTCTTGCTAATGAAAAGCTCCTTTTTTATTCCCCCTCTTTCTGAAACATGAAAACTTGGCTCTGGAAACGAAGCTGCTTGATTGTCTCCCAGTGACATCAGCCCAGTGTCAGCCACAGCCAGGAAATTCTTGACCATAACCACTTCTTGCTTCAAGGTTTTTTTTTGCTCTTCTGTTTCACCCCAGCAGTGAAATCATCCCAACTGCTGGCTGCTGCCTCTTGGGTGACTCTGTTTGCATGTCCAGGTCATGCTCCTCCTGCATGGAATGGAGCAGTTTGCTGGAATTACGGAATTATTTGTGTGCAGATTTGCTTTATTTATAATCCAAATCCTGTGTCTTGTCTCTCCAGTAGCACTTCAGTGCCTTTCCTCTTCTTTGAATTATGTTATTTAAGAATTTTGGAGTGTTTTCATAGGAACAAGACCCCTAAAAGTCAGGGCTCTGTTTCCATGTCCAGGTCATGCTCCTCCTCCCTGCAGTGCATGGAGTGAAGGAGTTTGCTGGAATTATGGAATTATTTGGGTGCAGATTGGCCTTGATAAATGATCCAAATCTTGTCTTTCCAGTAGCACTTCAGTGCCTTGCTTTCCCTTCCTTTGAATGGTGTTATTTAAGGATTTTGGAGTGTTTTCACAGGACCCTAAAAGACCCCTAAAAGTCAGGGTACTCTGTTTCCATGTCCAGGTCATGTTCCTCCTGCATGGAATGGAGTGGTTTGCTGGAATTATGGAATTATTTGTGTGCAGATTGGCTTTATTTATAATCCAAATCCTGTGTCTTGTCTCTCCAGTAGCACTTCAGTGCCTTTCCTCTCCTTTGAATGATGTTATTTAGGGATTTTGGAGTGTTTTCATAGGAATAAAACCCCTAAAAGTCTGGGCACTCTGTTTCCATGTCCAGGTCATGCTCCTCCTGCCTGAAGTGCATGGAGTGAAGGAGTTTGCTGGAATTATGGAATTATTTGGGTGCAGATTTACCTTTATAAATGATGCCTTCAGTGCCTTGCTTTCCCCTTCCTTTGAATGATGTTATTTAAGGATTTTGAAGTGCTTTCATAGGAAAAAAACCCCCTAAAAGTCAGGTTAGAATTTAGGGAAATCCACTGCCCTGCTGTTGAACTTCACCACTTCGTTGTTGGATGAAATGAGTCTTTAGTACTCCATGAAAAATGAATCTCTAAATCTCCAAGAAAACCCCACAAACTGTTATATAATTTAATCTTCTATTACAGCTTATAATTTAAACTATATAATTACAACATGGTGATAAAATCTCTATGGGGTTGAGATGCTCTGTGCAGACAGTGAGAGATGTGGCACCTCCCTGCCACCCACATGACAAAAACCCCACAACTCATCCCCCATTTACACAACTTTTGTTCAGATTCCCATTCTGGGAGCTCCATTCATGTGGAATTGTGTGCTGGAGATAAAATCTGCATGAGGTTACAGGTTGAGGTGTTCTGTGCAGAGAGTGAGAGATGTGTCTCAGCAGATGACAAAAACCCCACAACTCATCCCCCATTTACACAATTTTGGTTCAGATTCCCACTCTGGGAGCTCCATTCATGTGGAATTGTGTGCTGATGATAAAATCTGCATGGGGTTACAGGCTGAGGTGCTCTGTGCAGGCAGTGAGAGACCTCCCTACCACCCAGCAGATGACAAAAACCCCACAACTCATCCCCCATTTACACAATTTTGGTTCAAATTCCCACTCTGGGAGCTCCATTCACGTGGAATTGTGTGCTGGTGATAAAATCTGCATGAGGTTGAGATGCTCTGTGCAGAGAGTGAGATGTGGCACCTCCATGCCACCCATATGACAAAAACCCCACAACTCATTCCCCATTTACACAACTCCTCTCCTTTGGGGGTGTTCAGATTCCCACCCTGGGAGCTCCATTCACGTGGAATCGTGTGCCTTCACCTGGAGCTGGGTGTGTTTTTCCAGCAGTGCTGTGACCTGGGCTACCACGCCAGCCTGAACCGAGCGCTGAGGACGTTCCTGTCGGCAGAGCTGAACCTGGAGCAGTCCAAGCACGAGGGCCTGGATGCCATTGAGAACGCCGTGGAGAACCTGGACGCCAACAGCGACAAGCAGAGGCTGATGGAGATGTACAACAACGTTTTCTGCCCGCCCATGAAGTTTGAGTTCCAGCCTCACATGGGGGACATGGTCAGTGTGGGTGCCTGCCTGTTTGTCACCCTCGTTTTTGGTTAATTAACCCCTTCCAGAACTGCCTGTTTGGCTCTTTTGGGGGATGATGTAAAGATTAAGCAGAGGCTCATGGCAGAGATGTCTAAATTTCACTTTTTTGGCTGGCAAAGCTGGATGACCTCCAGAAATCCCTTACAACTAAAAAGATTCTGTGAAAAGGAACAAGTGCTACTGTTAAATCTGAGCTGATCCTGATGCTGATCCTTGGCCCTTCACTGGAGGTGAAAATGCTTAATTAGGTTTAATATTAAATGTGAATAGGAGACCTAGTAGGTTTCCTACTCATATTTAGGTTATTTCCTAAATATGAAACACTAGGTTTGCTAGGTACTAGGTTTGCTCCAACCTACAGGTTAATCCCCAAGACAACCTCTGAATTTTGAGGTTGGAAGGGCCAATATAAAAAGCCTAAATGCTGATTTTTTTGCAGCATCTGAGGGCACAAATGCTGCTTTTTTGCCTCCTCCCTGTGAGCCAGGGCTCTCAGAGGACTCCTCATTTTTGGCAGGGCAAAGCCCTCTCTTTGATGGCTTTATCAGGATGTGTTTGCTCAGCTGGAGCTGCTGGAAGTCCCACAAGCTGAAGCAGCTTCTGGATGGGAGCACAGGCTGAGTGTGACAATTTAGGTCACTTGGTTGCATTTCCAGATGCACAGAATGCAGGATGGGCTCTTGCAGGCTGGGAATTGCAGCCCCTGCTCCAGGCTCCGCTTTGTCTCTCTCGTTTTAAGTGAAACCTTCGGACTGCAAATGATTTTTCTGTGCTTCTGATGCTGTAAAATCGTGGGAAGAAAGGGAATTGCCTGCAGAGTGTCATTCAGGAGCAGCTCCCATTCACTGAATCATTCATCTTGCTGCTTCTCCAGGCTGGAGGAGTGTTTAGAAATGCAGCTGATGGTGCTGCAGATTAAATGAGAATATGTGATCCTGTGTGTGTGCATGGGTGGCATAAAACTCCCCATTTCAATTCTGTCTCTGAAGAAACAGCCTCAGGCGGTGAGGTCAGTGTTTTATGTAGAAAACCCACACAAAACCCAGAACAAAACCAAAGGGAAAAGCTGCCTCGTGTTGTGGAGTGAGAGATTTTCTGAGCAGCTCAGGGAACCTCGGTGTTCTGTGCCTGTGGCAGGTCCCCAGCCTGAGCTTTTTGATTTCAGCTGCCCTGGAATCATTCAGGAGTGACCTGAGCCTGTTGTTGGTGGTTCAGCTGAGCAATCCCAGCCCCTTGTGCCCTTACCCCAGGATGCTTGGCTGAAACACTGAACCCAATCCTTGATTTTTGATGTGATTTATCCAAATACTTGGGATAAATCACGCTTTGAGCTGACACCACTGACAGCAGCTGATCTTTTCTAGCCCTTCTTTGATGTTGCCATCATCTGCTGGCTGGTATTCCTCTCAGAGAAGGAGCTGCAGTTTGGCACAACCTTCTCTGGTTGAAATCCAACTTTTGACCTGGATTTTAAAACTAGATTCGGTTTTAGAGCTCAGCCCTTCAGAGAGTGTTTGTGTGTGATGAGTAAAGGAGTGACTGCAGTGCTGTGCTGTGCTGTTTCTGCTGCAGGAGTCCCAGCTCTGTGCCCAGCAGCCCGTGCAGAGTGAGCTGGTGCAGAGGTGCCAGCAGCTGCAGTCCCGCCTGTCCACGCTGAAGATTGAAAATGAAGAGGTCAGTAAAAAACCAAAACCCAGCAACAACCCCCCTCAGCCACTTCTGGGGCACTGATTATGGAATAATCTGGTTGTTGTGATCCTTTTGTGTTAACTTTTGTGGTAAAATTCGAGGCCGAAGCATTTTGTGCTTCAATTGTAGTGTGATCTCACAGGAAAATTGGGTGTGTGGGGAGAATCCTTTAAAATCCCCCCCATATCTCTCTTTCCATCCTTCCCTTGATAAGACTGGCTGTGTTGATAAGTTGAATTTGGATAGCAAAGGGAAAAGGAGGAATTTAGTGTTTTGAAGGGAGTTTGCATCACCTGAGTTAAAGTGATTTTTGTTTAAGTGGCAATCCAAGATGAGAAGAAGGAGTGGGGATCTGATCTCTGCACCTCTGCAGAGAGGAACTCTGGGGCAAAATTCAGGAACTCCTTTTATGTGTTCAGGAACTCTGGGGCAAAATTTGCAACCCCTTTTATGTCTAGAAAGTTGATCCTGGCCTTCAGTAAAAATGCACAGTGCAGCAGAGTCCTGTTTGTAATTAACATTTGATGCCCAGAAGATGCAAAGACAATTAGAGGAATCTTGGTTCCAGCTTTCTTTGCTTTGAGGTTAAATTTCTTTCCATCTCCAGCTGAGATCACAACTGAGATCCTGGCAGGGAGTCCTGGCAGGCTGAGGGTGCTGCCAGCTCTGTGCTTGCATGGCCTGTGCTGCTAATGAGCCAGAATTAGTTAATTACAGCACCCAGGGTGTGAAACCAGTAATGTCTGTTTACTAGCAGAGTGCTCCAGGGCACTCCCCTGCCTCTGTTGCTCACTCACCACACCAAACCTCGAGGTTTTGAGTTCTCTCCTCCTTGCTGGGCAGGTGAAGAAGACCATGGAGGCCACTCTGCAGACCATCCAGGACATTGTCACCATCGAGGACTTTGATGTCTCTGACTGCTTCCAGTACAGCAACTCCATGGAGTCGGTGAAATCCACGGTGTCGGAGACCTTCATGAGCAAGCCCAGCATTGCCAAGAGAAGGGCAAACCAGCAGGAGACTGAGCAGTTCTACTTCACTGTAAGGGGCTGATTCCTTTAAGAGGTTTATTTTTCCTTTAAGAGGTTTTTTTTTTCCTTTTTTTGGGAAATTTTCCCCTGTGAGGGTGGGGAGGCCCTGGTTGAGCTGTGGCTGCTCCATCTCTGGAAATGTCCAAAGCCAGGAGAGGCTTGGAATAACCTGGGATAGTGAAAATGTCCCTGCCCATCGCCTGGATGATCTTTAGGATCCTCCCCATTCCATGATTCTGTAATTTTCAATGAGATCCACTCAGAATTATCCTCACAACAGAGTGCAAAGTGATGCTCTAGTCCAACAAAAATGCTTCTCTCACTGATTTTGGGCGAGCAGAGGAAGCATGTTGGGGTTTAGAAATGTGTGCTCTCAATTATATGGAAATATTGTGGGATTTCTCTGTTGATTCCAACGTAGTCTGTGGGTAAATCGTGTCAAATTTGATTTCTTCTGCATCTGAAAAGGGGTTTTTTGAGAAAGAACTTAATAGCTTGTAAACATGAAATTTCAAACCTTGTGCAAACTGAAAGATTGTTTAGCTCTTTCATTTTTTGTCATCATCTTACAATTTCAGCCTGCTTAAGCTTTTCATTGAGTCAGTGTTTTTTACAAGATGCTTTTTGCTATTGAATTTCATGCCAGACTGGGTGTCTCTTTCCTACATCAGATTTATGTTAAACTGCTGAATTTGTTTCCAATTTCAAAATATTTCAGAGTAGCAGATGAAAATCATGGATCTTAATTTGTCATTCCTTTGGGTATCCTACACCTTCTTCTTCCCAGAATGGTGCTGCTTGTTAAAAATCTGAATTTTCAGTGCAAATGGCACTAACTTGGCAGGATGGATCATTAGGCCTTGACTTAGAAAAATCCAAAATTAGATTGAAAGTGAATGTGGCTGTTGAGAGAAGTGTGTGGAGAAGCTGCTCCAATTAAGGCAGGATTGACCACCCTGCCCAGGGTTATGGAGCTAGAAAAGTGATTTTTTAATTGAACCCTGAGCATTTCCTCTCTAGGGAGAGCTGGTTTGAGTTCAGACAGGAGGAGGAGGAACCCAGGGCTCACTTTGGGTGGATATTTCTCCTTTTCATGCTGTTGGTGTGGTGTTAGAGACCCTCTAAGCAGCCTGATCAGCTGCTAGATTGATCTGCTATTGACCAGGCTTATAAACAGCCTTGATAAGGATTTCCAGCTCTGGATCTCCCAGGAGCAGCTTTTCCAGTGCCTCACAAACCCCTCTGATGGGTATTAATGAGGCTTGAGGGCAGGGCTTTGTGCAGGGGATAAAAAACAAAGTGCAGTGCAGAATTGAGATTTAATTCCCTTTTACCTCGTCATGTGCCGAGTGCTGGGGGATAGGAACTTTGAGAAAAATGCTGATTTAAGAGAATATTCCATATTAATGTGACTCAAAGAGGAAATTCCATGTGGTGCATTCCTAGGCAGAGCTTTTGGGTGAATACAGGGATAAGAATTTAGTGGAAGGATGCTCACTGGAGTGAGCACCTTATTTTTATTATTCCATCTCCAGATTGGAATAATCTGAATTTCTACTGGAAGCACATCCCAGTGCTGATGGATCTCTTGTTGGGCCTTGAAGGGAAATGTGAATTCAGGGTAATTTAATTTGTATTCAGGCTAATTTCAGCTTCCCACTGTGCAGGGGAGGATGGTCCCAGCCCTGAGCTGCTGCAGGTGGCTGAGGCAGGGAAGCAGCAGCGACCTCAGGGAGCCAAAATCCAGCTAAAATTCAGCTAAAATCCAGCCAAAATCCACCCAAAATCCAGCCAGAACCCAGGGATGTGCTGCTGCTGCCATGGTTACATACATGGTTATGTGCCAGGGACCCTGGCACAGCTGCCCAGCAGGGCACAGCTGGCACCAGCCCCACCTGGGCACTGGCAAGGGGGGGAATGATTCCATTCTTCCACCTCCAAACCAGCATAATTTGAGTTTTTAGGCAAAATGTTGGGGTTTTTATCTCTGGGAAGAGTAGGAAGCAGAGCAATGCTGATGGGTGAAGTGCTTTAGGATTAATGGGGGTTTATTTTTGCTTTAAGACATGGGAAAGTGGGGGATAAGATCTCTGCAGCTAGCTGCTGATCCTGTGAATCTTGGATTGCCATTCAGTTGAATTCTTGGTTTGGAATTATTCTTGGAGGGCTGAGAGAGAGGAAAATCACTGCATTTTCCTGACAGGAGATGGATCAGGATGTGGAACAGAGACAGAAATGGTTTTTCTGTGTCCCAAAGAGGGAGGAAGTCAGGGTCTGGTTGGGTTCTGCTTCATGCCACGTGCAGCTGGTGCTGCCAGGGAATCCTGCAGGATTTGGGCTCAGAGATGCCAAATTTGCTGGGATTTGGGCTCAGAGATCCCCAGCTTGCTGGAATTTGGGTTCAGAGGTGCCCAACTTGCTGGAATTTGCTTCTCCTTCAGAATCCTGCACAGTTTGGGCTCACAGATGCCCACCTTGCAGGGGTTTGGTTCATTCTGGGAATCCTGCAGGATTTGGGCCCAGAGATGCCAAATTTGCCAGGATTTGGGCTCAGGGATGCCCAACTTGCTGGGATTTGGGTTCAGAGATGCCCAATTTGCTGGGATTTGGGCTCAGGGATGCCCAGTTTGCTGGGATTTTGTTCTACCTGGGAATCCTGCAGGATTTGGGCTCAGAGATGCCCAATTTGCTGAGGTTTGGTTCTGCCTGGGAATACTACAAGATTTGGGCTCAGAGATGCCAGATTTGCTGGAATTTGGTTCTCCTTCGGAATCCTGCAGGATTTGGGCTCAGGAATGCCAAATTTGCTGGGATTTGGGCTCAGGGATGCTCATCTTGTTAGGATTTGGACTCAGAGATGCCCAATTTGCTGGGATTTGGTTCATTCTGGAAATCCTGCAGGATCTGGGCTCAGGGATGCCAAATTTGCTGAGATTTGGGCTCAGAGATGCCCACCTTGCTGGGATTTGGTTCTGCCTGGGAATCCTGTAGGATTTGGGCTCAGGGGCGCCAAATTTGCTGGGATTTGTGTTCAGTGGTGCCCACCTTGCTGGGATTTGGGCTCAGAGATGACAAATGTGCTGGGATTTGGTTCTGCCTGGGAATCCCAACAAGATTTGGGCTCAGAGATGCCCAGTTTGCTGGGCATCTCTGGGATTTGGTTCATTCTGGGAATCCTGAAGGATTTGGGCTCAGGAATGCCAAATTTGCTGGGATTTGGGCTCAGGGATGCCCAGCTTGCTGGGATTTAGGCTCAGAGGTGCCCACCTTGTTGGGATTTGAGTTCAGGGATGCCCAGCTTGATGGAATTTGAGCTCAGAGATGCCCAATTTGTTGGAACTTGGTTCTCTTGGGGATCCAACAAGATTTGGGCTCAGAGATGCCCAACTTGCTGGGATTTGGTTCAGTCTGGGAATCCTGCAGGATTTGGACTCGGTGATGCCCAATTTGCTGGAATTTGGGCTCAGAGATGCCCAACTGGCTGGAATTTGGTTCTCCTTGGGAATCCTGCAGGATTTGAGCTCAGAGATGCCAAATTTGCTGGGATTTGGGCTCAGAGGTGCCTAATTTTTTGGGATTAGGGCTCAGGGATGCCCACATTGCTGGGATTTGGTTCTACCTGGGAATCCTGAAGGATTTGGGCTCGGAGATGCCCAATTTGCTAGGATTTGGTTTGTTCTGGGAATCCTGCAGGATTTGGGCTCAGGGATGCCAAATTTGCTGGGGTTTGGATGTGTAAAATGCTCCTGGCTCTGCCTCCCAGCCAATCCTCACCTCTGAATTGTCCCCCTGCACAAATGAGGGCGCTCAGAGCTGTTTCTGTGCTTTGTTCTGGCTGCCCTTAACTCCAGCTGTGCTCTGCCCCAGATGAAGCCCTCAGGAGTTCTCCTGTAGTTTGATGATTTTTATTTTTTTCCTTTGTCTGTGTTTATTACACCAAAAATCCAGGGTTAATGGATCTTTGTAATTCGCTGAGAAAAGCCTGAAGCTTTATTTTGTAATTAATTTTATTTTTTGTTTCATCAGCATCCTTGCAACAGGCAGGGAACAGAATGTTAGGCATGAGGAAATAGTAAAAAAAAATTAAATTCTGCAGTGGATGGGAACATTTTTTTCTCCTTTAAAGCAACCCCTGGTACCTGTTGATGTTTTTAATGACCTATTATAGTTTATATTTATATGGTTTATATTATATAAAATATAATGTAAAAAGAATATAAATCATATAATATATATTATGTATGTTATGTATATATTATATAATATATAATACATATTGTAAATATAATATGATATAATATAATATAATATAGTATAATATAATATATAATACGATATTATATAATACGATATGATATAATATAATATAATACGATATGATATAATACAATATAATAAATATATATTATTTATTTTCATTTTATTTTATTATTTTTATTTTCATCATATTTTCTCCTCCAAAAATTGAACTCACAGAGCATAATATGGTTAGGGCTTGGCAAACAAATTCTGCAGGGAAATTCCCCAAAAAAATGCAATTTATTTTTCAAGGGCGCTTCCTGTTTTCTTCCAAAACAACTGAAAAAAATTGAAATATTAATAAAGGAAGCAGGAAACGCTGAGACTTTCCAAAGGGATTTAATTCTTGTGAAATGTTTCTTTCAATGTTGTCAAGCGAGGGGACATAAAACACAGGATTTTGGCAGTTAATTAAAGCCATTTTTGTTTGTTGTGTCAGGGCTGGGGAGCCCTCAGGGGAAGCTTCCTTAGTTCCTGGAAGGTTTTTCCTCACCCTCACCACTGCCTCAGTGTGTAAATTTCTTTATATATGTATATATTTAATTTATATCTAATTTATATTTATATTTAATTCATATTTAATTCATATTTAATTTATATTTAATTTATATTTAATTTATATTTATATTTAATTTATATTTATATATAAATATATAAATATATAAATATATAAATATATAAATATATAAACATATAAACATATAAAATAAAATATATTTAAAATATAAATATATAAAAATATATATAATACATAACATCGTTTAATATAATAACATATATTTCTTTATCATAATAGGTTTTATAATACAATTTCATATTTTATTAATATTATATAATATTTTATCATATAATAATATAGATTTTTATAGTATGATATATATTATTTAATTATAGTATATAGTATATATTAATATTATTAATATCGTTTGTTTATATATAGATATATGTCATCTATAACATATATAAATATAATAGAAATATAATAGATGTTTATGTACATATTTATATATTATTATTAATATATATTATATATTTAGATGGGTTTTAATTTTTTTAAAATTTATTTATGTATATATTTCCACTTGACTCTTCCCACCCTGCACAGCAGCTGCTCCTGCACAGGCCAAGCAGGGTCCAGGCTCTGCTGTTGTTAAAAATATTAATTTTTAGGGATATTTTTATATAAGAGTGCAAGGATTTGCAATTTTATTGTGCAGATCAGAGCTGAAGGGAAGTGGATTGAATTAAGGAAAGCTGGAAGTGTCCAAGGCCAGGCTGGACAGGGCTTGGGGCACCCTGGGCTGCTGAAAAATGAAAAATGTCCCTGCCCATGGAGCTGGATGAGCTCTGAGCTCCCTTCCCACCTAAATCCATTTGAGGATTTGATTCTAACAAGAACATTTCATTGTTAGATAAGAATCCTCTCTCTGTGCTCATCCTGCTGGGGGAATTTTTTAAGATCTCTCAGGATTGCAGAGAGTTCTCTGTGATATTTGCAGAGTTTGTGGTTTTCAATGCAAGCCTGTCCCATTTGTAACGTGGACAGCAGAGTATTTCACACGCTGCAGCTCACTGAAGATAAATAAAACTGCTCTGAGCTGCAAGATAAGAGATGAAAGAACTACAGGAAAAAAAAATAAATAAAAACCAGCATTTGCAAAGCTGTGGAAAATCAGGGAACAGTGAGAATAACGCCTGTGTGGCTGTACAGTATCCCAGAGTAAATGTGAATTCAATAATATCTTTATTTATTTTGTCCTGTGGATCATCCAGCACGCAGGGTTTGACAAGTAAAGTGGGGTGAGGGAGGTTAAGTGAGAGAATAAGCACAGCAGCAGCCTTGAGCTGGTTCAGACAGATTGCTCATTGAGTGCCTCCCACCCTGCCTGCCCAGGGATGGTGACAGCTCCTCTGGTGGCACCAAAAATGCCAAACATTCAGCTGATCCCACAGAGCAACAATGGACATTGCCCTGCAGATGGAGAATAAACAGAATTTCTGAATTGTTAAGGCTGGAAAAGGCCTCTGAGAGCATTGATCCAAGCTTGGCTGGGCTCAAAATATGACTGGTCTGAGCTTTAGATTTGCCCAGATATTTAAGCCAGGACTTAGGTCGTGCTTTAACTGTGAATTTCAGAGTTATTGTCACTGTAAATTCAGTGTCACTCTGTAAATTCAGTGTCATTCTGTAAATTCGGTGTCACACTAAATTCAGTGAAATTCTATAACTGTAAATTCAGTGTTCCACTATATTCAGTGTCATTTAATAACTGTAAATTCAATGTCACTCTGTAAATTCAGTGTCATTCTGTAAATTCAGTGTCACACTAAATTCAGTGTCACTCTGTAAATTCTTTGTCATTCTATAATTGCAAATTCAGTGTCACACTAAATTCAATGTCATTCAATAACTTTAAATTCAGTGTCACACTGAATTCAATGTCATTCTGTAACTGTAAATTCAGTGTCACTCTGTAAATTCATTGTCACTCAATAACTCTAAATTCAGTGTCACACTAAATTCAGTGGTATTCAATAACTCTAAATTCAGTGCCACACTAAATTCAGTGTCACACTAAATTCAATGTCATTCTGTAACTGTAAATTCAGTGTCCCTCTTACTGTAAATTCAGTGTCCATCTAACTGTAAATTCAGTGTAACTTGCAAATTCAGTGTCACTCTATAACTGTAAATTCAGTGTCACTCTGTAAATTCAGTGTCACACTAAATTCAGTGTCATTCTATAACTGTAAATTCAGTGTCACTTTGTAAATTCAGTGTCATTCTATAACTGTAAATTCAGTGTCACTCTAAATTCAGTGTCATTCTATAACTGTAAATTCAGGGTCACTTTGTAAATTCAGTGTCATTCAATAACATTAAATTTAATGTCACACTAAATTCAGTGTCCTAATTGTAAATTCAGGGTCACTTTGTAAATTCAGTGTAACTCTGTAAATTCAGTGTCACTCTGTAAATTCAGTGTCACACTAAATTCAGTGTCACTCTGTAAATTCTGCATCACTCTGTAAATTCAGTGTCATTCTATAACTGTCAATTCAGTGTCACACTAAATTCAGTGTCACACTAAATTGTGTCATTCTAACTGTAAATTCAGTGTCACACTAAATTCAATGTCATTCTTTAACTGTAAATTCAGTGTAACTCTATAAATTCAGTGTCAGTCTGCAAATTCAGTGTCCCTACCCTCATGTTCACAACGCAGCACCCCCAACCCTTGATCAGAGAGATGATTGTCCCTCACCATTCTGTTTTCTCCACAGAAAATGAAGGAGTACCTGGAGGGCAGGAACCTCATCACCAAGCTCCAGGCCAAGCACGACCTCCTGCAGAAGACCCTGGGAGAAAGTGAGTGTGAGCTCCAGCCAGGCTGGGCATTTATGGAGCTCCTCAGCCCTGGATTAATCATGCAATGGCCATGCTGATGTTTTATTAATTAATTCCTCTGATCTGCGTGAGGGAGATGAGTGGTGAACACCAAAATGCTGAATTTTGAGGCATTAATGTGCATTTGTGTGCTGCCCCCTCCTTCACAGCCATCCTGGTGAGCTCTTCTTGGGCCAAACCTGCTGATTTACTGATAAATTCAGAATTTTTAGCATTCATTTGTGTTCCTTTCCTTCACACGTGTCCTGGTGGGCCTCTCATGATCTCTCTTGGGCCAGACCTGCTGATTCACTCATCAATTCAGAATTTTTAGCCTTCATTTGTGTTCCTTTCCTTCACACCCATCCTGATGAGCTCTTCTTAGGCCAAACCTGCTGATTTACTGATAAATTCAGAATTTTTAGCCTTTATTTGTGTTCCTTTCCTTCACACCTATCCTGGTGAGCTCCTCATGATGGTGGGCCTCTCATGATCTCTCTTGGGCCTAACCTGCTGATTTACTCAGCAATTCAGATTTTTTTGCCTTCATTTGTGTTTCCCTCCTTTACACCCATCCTGGTGAGCTCCTCATGACCCCTCTTGAGCCAAGCCTGCTGTTTTTACTGATCAATTCAGAATTTTTAGCCTTTATTTGTGTTCTCCTTCCTGGTGAGCTCTTCATGATCTCTCCTGGGCTAAACCTGCTGATTTACTGATCAATTCAGCATTTTTAGCCTTAATTTGTGTTCCTTTCCTCCATACATATCCTGGTGAGCTCCTCATGATGGTGGGCCTCTCATGATCTCTCTTGGGCCTAACCTGCTGATTTACTGATCAATTCAGAATTTTTAGCCTTCATTTGTGTTCCCCTTCCTGGTGAGCTCTTCATGATCTCTCCTGGGCCAAACCTGCTGATTTTAGTAATCAATTAAGAATTTTTAGCCCTCATTTGTGTTCCCCTCCTTCACACCCATCCTGATGAGCTCTTCTTGGGCCAAACCTGCTGATTTAGTGATCAATTCAGATTTTTTTGCCTTCATTTGTGTTCCTCTCCTTCACACCCATCCTGGTGAGTTCCTTATGATCTCTCCTGGGCCAAACTTGCTGATTTACCCATCAATTCAGAATTTTTAGCTTTCATTTGTGTTCCCTCCTTAACACCCATCCTGGTGAGCTCTTCTTGGGCCAAACCTGCTGATTCACTCATCAATTCAGAATTTTTAGCCTTCATTTGTGTTCCTTTCCTTCACACCTATCCTGGTGAGCTCCTCATGATGGTGGGCCTCTCATGATCTCTCTTGGGCCTAACCTGCTGATTTACTCAGCAATTCAGATTTTTTTGCCTTCATTTGTGTTTCCCTCCTTTACACCCATCCTGGTGAGCTCCTCATGACCCCTCTTGAGCCAAGCCTGCTGTTTTTACTGATCAATTCAGAATTTTTAGCCTTTATTTGTGTTCTCCTTCCTGGTGAGCTCTTCATGATCTCTCCTGGGCTAAACCTGCTGATTTACTGATCAATTCAGCATTTTTAGCCTTAATTTGTGTTCCTTTCCTCCATACATATCCTGGTGAGCTCCTCATGATGGTGGGCCTCTCATGATCTCTCTTGGGCCAAACCTGCTGATTTACTGATCAATTCAGAATTTTTAGCCTTCATTTGTGTTCCCCTTCCTGGTGAGCTCTTCTTGGGCCAAGCCTGCTGATTTATTCATCAATTCAGAATTTTCAACCCTCATTTCTGTGGCATTTTGGCTGCTCCTCACCTCTTCGTGGCTTCAACCCAATGTTGAGCCCAGGCTTTTGTTGGGAGAAGCACGAACAAATTTCAGAGCATGTGAAATATGTTGCCTGTCCAGAGGGCATCAGTCAGGGGGCAGCAGCCAGAACTGAATATTCATTTGCTGTTAGAGGCAGAACAAAGGCAGATTTCTTTTCCCTTCATGGAATGGCAAATCCTGTTGGCCAAAACCACTTCAACTATGCACCCAAGTTTCCATAGAAACCTGTATTTGCAGAGGAGAAGGTTTGAGCAGTCCAAATGTCAGGTCAAAAACTGGATTTTCACTGGCTCAGCTCAGTCCTGGGCTGTGTCTGGAGCAGGGCTGTGTGGCTGAGCTGAGCTCCCTACAAATCTGCTGGATGAAAACCAGCCAGCATTCTTTTAAATATTTCAGAGAAATATTTAAGTTTTTCAGTGCATTTTCAAACTTTGTTTCCAGTTTGAAAATGCACTGAAAAACTTAAATATTTCTTGCTGCAGTAATTAAGAGTTTATCAGAAAGGGGAGGATGTACCTCGTTTTGGTTGGGTTGGTTAAAGTTGCTCATCTCTCCTGTAAGAAAGGCGAATTTTTGTGTCCTCAGGGCATTTTTTGTTGTGCCTCTGAAGATGAGTGAGTGGCAGAGTGACTGATGGCATCCCTGGGTCCTGCCTGACCTCTGCATTCCAGCCCTGCTTCCTCTTAACCTGCCTGCCCCCTGAACCCAGCTCAGGCTGGGCTGGGGGGGAAAGGAGAGGAAATTAAATGTGATTTCTGTGTTGCTGTGTGGATTTAAAGGCTGCTTCTGTTGTCTTCCTTTCCTTTTTACAAACCAGAACTTTGGTAGTGGCTCTGTGAAGGGACCCAGTGAGCATCAGGGTGAGCCCCAAAAAAAAACTCCTCCTGTCATCTGTGAGATCAGAAACTGGGAAAGGGAAGAATTTCCCATTTCCCAACCCACAGGAGCAGGTTAATGCTACAAACTGGGGGACCATGCCTAGATTTATCCATAAAATGCCACTTAATTGGGAAATGGGCAAATAAAATTCCCTCCACGCGTCCCCAGAGCAGGGTTAGGAGCTCTGCAGGAAAATGTGCCTCCAGCTGTGTGTCTTCAGTGCCTGGCAGCTTCAGGGGGTTGTTATTTTTTATTCTCCTCCCTGCCCCATCCTCAGGTGACATTATTTTAGTCGTGGTGGTGCAAATTGCCTTAATCTGAAGATGACAAGTTCCAGCAATGAAAGTAGCAGCAAGTCCTCCTCTCTGCAAGTAATTATGTCCCTGCCTCCTGTCCCCATTTGTCACCCTAATGCAGGAGCCCCTTGATGCTGCCACAGTAATTTCTCTGTATGAATATTCCATGATGGAAAAAAAAAAAAGGGGGACAGATGGCTGGGAATTCTGCTGCAGAATAACATTTTCATGTAAATTATGCACTGTTTTGGCTTTTTACGTGGGGAGAGCAAAAGTGGCTATCAAGATGTGCTCAGCTAATTGTCAGCCATCAGCAATTAGCTGCTTTCCCTCATGCCTCCTTCCACCTCCCCAGGAGCAGGAAGACAACAGGAGGGAAGGTGGATTTTCAGCTGGTGGGAATCAGTGTGGTTTCACTGATTTTCACCAAAAAAATCTTCCTGTCCCACTCCCAGCAGCTCATCCTCCTCTTCTCTCCTGCCTCTTCTGTTGTGATGCTTTAGGTGATGCTGAATTAGCAAGTCCCTGAGCTTGGCTGCTGCTTCCTCCAAAACTCAGCACAAGTTAATGGAGTGTTTTTTATAAATATGTTTGTCAGAAAACACCACTGAACGTCTGTCTCTGAAAATAGCTCTGGTGCCAGCACGTTCAGGCTGTGGGCTGGCAAATCTGGGAATGTTTGCACTCTTCCTCAGGGGCTGGGGGATGTAGAATCTCCTGCCCCACCAGTTCTCCTGGGAAAAGGGAGGGAGGGACCGACAAGCCCAGTTTTTTGGCAGAAGGCAACAGTTAGAATGCTCAGGGAGGTTAATTTCTATTTAAAACCAAGAATTCACGTGGATGGGAGCGCTGGGACAGCCTGAGCTGGCTCCTGGTGGGGTTTGGTGGAGCTGAGCAGGCAGGGAAGGGTTTGGTGCTGTCCTTGGAGCTTTCCCTCCTCTCTCCTCTGCTTTCCTCCGTCTCCTTCCTGAATCCTCTGTACAGAAATATTAAAAAAGCATTTCCCCATTCCTCCCTCCTCACTCTGCATTTCTTCGTCTCCTCCACAGGTCAGCGGACAGACTGTGCCCTGGCCAGGTAGGTGTGGCTCTGGGAATTGTGGTTTTTAAGGAAAATCTGATACAAATTGGTCATTCCAGAGCAGTCACCAGCCCAGGATGTGTGTCTGTTAGAAAAATACTCTGATTTAGAGCCACAGAATGGAATCATGGAGTGGTTTGGGTGGGAAGGGACATTAAAGCTCATCCAGTGCCACCTTCCACTGTTCCAGATGCTCCAAATCCCATCCAGACAGGCCTGGAACACTTCCAGAGATGGGGCAGGAGTTTAATAAATTTAATTAAATGCATTAATTTATTATAAATTAAATTTTATATATTATATATTTCATAGATTTTAAAATAAACATTATTCTATATATATCATATAATATATATAGAATATATATTTTAATATATAATATATGCATTATATATTATATATATTATATATAATGTATATTTATAATATATATTTTCTATTTATTTTATATATAATTTTCTATTACATATATATATATAGATGTAGAATTTGTTTCTATTAATTCAGTTTATAATAATAATAATTTATAAAATTAATTCATATAAACAAATTCCTTTTCTTGCCCTGATATATTTAGAGCAGATCAGGAGCAGGATGGAGAAGTGAGAGAAATTCCTTCCATCTCACTTATAGTCTCTATATTCTCAAAATCTTTTGCCAAACAATCATATTTATAAAGCTTTCCTCTTTCATCTTCCCCATTTTGATGAACAACTAAAATATTAGACACTGTCTTACTCATCATTTTTTGCACACACACTGAAGTATGCAAAATACTGCTACTAAAACTACAATTATTACCATTAGAATAACCAAACGTATTTTACAAAGTTCCTTTAGCCAAAATGCAAACTCCAGCCATCAAACAAACTGTCTAAACAAGAAATCCCCATCTCCAGAGTGATGGATTCAGAGGTTTTCTTTCATTTCAATTTCAATTATAGTTTCTATATTCTCAAAATCTTTTGCCAGACACTCATATTTATAAAGCTTTCCTGTTTCATCTTCCCCATTTTGATGAACAACTAAAATATTAGACAGTCATCATTTTTTGCACACATTGAATTATACAAAATACTGCTACCAAAACTACAATTATTACCATTA
This sequence comes from Arremon brunneinucha, assembly GCA_035583215.1. NCBI lineage: Eukaryota > Metazoa > Chordata > Aves > Passeriformes > Passerellidae > Arremon > Arremon brunneinucha. The sequence goes on along the minus strand of JAWWEX010000117.1, from coordinate 3,334,368 downwards.
GAATAACCAAACCTATTTTACAAAATTCCTTTAGCCAAAATGCAAAGCCCCAACCATCAAACAGATTGTCTAAGCAAGAAATCCCCATCTCCAGAGTGATGGATTCAGAGGTTTTCTTTCATTTCAATTTCAATTATAGTTTCTATATTCTCAAAATCTTTTGCCAGACAATCATATTTATAAAGCTTTCCTGTTTCATCTCCCCCATTTTGATGAACAACTGAAATATTAGGCGCTAACTCATCATTTTTTGCACACAAAATACTGCTACTAAAACTACAATTATTACTATTAGAATAATCAAACTTACTTTATAAAGTTCCTTTAGCTAAAATGCAAAGCCCCAACCATCAAACAAATTATCTAAGCAAGAAATCCCCATCTCCAAAATGATGTTCAGGGGCTCTGGGGCTGGGCCAGGGGCTGTGCATCCTCCTGCCTCGTTAACAAAAGCAAGGTGATTACCACCAGCGTGGACTCATTACTGCTGTTCCCATTCCTCTCTGCAAAGCAAATCTGACAGCTCCTAATTAGACCCTGACATCTGTAATAATAAAATATTATTCATCATGAAACAATTTTAAATATCAAAGAATCGTGCTGGCTAACAGCTTTAAACCCACCTCGTTGTCTGTGACAGCCCGTGGAATTGGATTTATTTTTAATTTTTTTGTTTTTCATTCAATGTTTTTGATTTTTTTTTAACAAAAGGAATTTCCTCCAAATTAACACATTGTACAGGCTTTTTAAAAAAAGAAATCACACTTCTAATCCCCTTATTTATAATTCAGCAGCCATCTGCCCTGGCAGGGAATTGGCTGCAGTGATACATGAGGGCCTCTCTGCCATTATCTCCCTTGCTTTCATTTTTACAACAAACTAAAGGAATTTTAAACCCCAGCAATAAATTTTGAGGGGAAAACCCTGCCAGAGCAAAGCTTTTTTCCTATTATTCTGCCATTAATGCCTCACAACACCAACAAATGAGAGCAGACAGGCAAGGCTGCTGCGTGCTGCCGTTCCAGGGGGGTTTAATGTTATTTATTTATTTGAAATAATATCAAAACCATCATAAAGACTCTGCTGTGAACAGCACAGGGGGACCAAGATGCTCTTCCCTGTGCAATTTATATCAAACTTCATCTCCTGCAAGCATCCCAGGATTGTGGCTGGTCAGAATTAAAATATCAGGGGTGATTTTTTTGGTCAGGGCTCCCTTGTGCCTCGTGCAGGTTTTGAGTGATTTAAAAAGTCAATTACAATTTTTCTGGACGTCCAGAACTGGAGTGAGGCTCTGGAATTATGATTGACTGGGAATTTTGGCTCTGGAATTTTGGTTTATTGGGAATTCTGGCTTTGAAATTGTGATTGACTGGGATTTTTTGCTCTGGAATGATGATTGACTGGGATTTTTGCTCTGGAATTTTGGTTTACTGGGATTCCTGGCTCTGGAATGATGATTGGGATTTTTGGCTCTGGAATTTTGGTTTATTTGGATTTCTGGCTCTGGAATTATGATTGACTGGGATTTTTGGCTCTGGAATTTTGGTTTATTGGGATTTCTAGCTTTGGAATTGTGATTGACTGGGATTTCTGGCTCTGGAATTATGGTTTACAGGGATTTCTGGCTCTAGAATTACGATTGGGATTTCTTGCTCTGGAATTTTGGTTTACTGGGATTTCTGGCTCTGGAATTACGATTTACTGGGATTTCTGGCCCTGGAATTGTGGTTTACTGGGATTTTTTGCTCTGGAATTTTGCCTTACGGGGGTATTTGGCTCTGGAATTTTGGTTTATGTGATTTCTGGCTCTGGAATTACGATTTACTGGGATTTCTGGCTCTGGAATTTTGGTTTATTGGGATTTCTAGCATTGGAACGGTGATTGACTGGGGTTATTTGCTCTGGAATTATGGTTTACAGGGATTTCTGGCCCTGGAATTTTGGTTTACTGGGATTTTTGGCTCTGCAATGATGTTTTACTGGGATTTTTTTGCTCTAGAATTATGGTTTACTGGGATATTTGGCTCTGGAATGATGTTTTACTGGGATTTCTGGCTCTGGAATTACGATTGGGATTTTTGGCTCTGGAATTTTGGTTTACTGGGATTTTGGTGCACTGGGATTTCTGGCTCTGGAATTTTGGTTTTTTGGGATTTTTGGATCCTTCCCGGCTCCAGCACATGGCTGGGAGCGCTGGAGGGATGAGCTGCTGGTGGGGGAGGATTATTCTGATTTTCTGCTCTTTTTTTTTCCCCTCCTGCACCCCTGGACCAGTGGCAGGCGCAGCTCCACCGTGAGGAAGCAGGTAATTATTAAAACAATAATTAAAACAATTAACATTTCCCTCAGTAACGAGGCAGGGACGTGGTGTGGGAAGAGGAGGAGTGCTGGAAAACAAATTTTTAATCTTTTCCTCCTTGTCTTCCATGGACATTTTCAGTCTTATTGGACATATCCCTCAAAACTGGATCCAGAACCTTGTTCATTTTCCATGGCAAAATTTAAAATTACCTGGAATCAAAAATCCAAAACCTCATTGATTTTCCACGGGAAAATTTAAAATTACTTTTACTCTGTGTTTTGAGAGACGTGGAATCAAAAATCCAAAACCTTGTTCATTTTCCATGGCAAAATTAAAAGTTGCTTTTACTTTGTGTTCTGACAGACCTGGAATTAAAAATGCAAAACCTTGCTCATTTTCCCTGGCAAAATGTAAAATTAACTGGAATCAAAAATCCAAAACCTTGTTGATTTTCCATGGCAAAATTAAAAGTTACTTTTACTTTGTGTTCTGACAGACCTGGAATTAAAAATCCAAAACCTTGTTTCATCTTCCATGACAAAATTCAAAATTTAAAATTTCAAACTGCTCTTTTGTTGTGCCTTCCTGTAATAAAGATTTACAAACCCTGGCTTTGTGTCCCTGGCCTTGGGGATAAAATGTTGATTTTTGGTACCCAAGTGAGCAAAAGTGTGGTTTTTTAAGGTAGGGAGGACCCAAAAAATCTCTTGATAATTTAAGGATCAAGTTTGGGAATTCCAGTTCAGTCTTGGGGCTTTGGAATAAAGGGATGGAATAAAGGAAGTTTTGGAATAAAGGGAGCAAGGTGTGATCTTGGTGTGCAGAGTCAAATCTTTCTCATTTTTTAATTATTTTTATTTTTTTTCCCCTCTTCTCTCTGCATTCTGCTGCTCTTGCTGGGATTCCTCTGTGGGCAGGATTCCTCCCAAGCCATTCCCCTGGTGGTGGAGAGCTGCATCCGCTTCATCAGCAGGCACGGTGAGTGTGTGGGGCTTTCCTAGAAAATAAAATATAAAAATTAAATTAAAATAAAATAAAATAAAATAAAATAAAACAAAATAAAATATAAAATAAAGTAAAATAAAATAAAGTAAAAAAAAATTAAATATAAAATAAAAACGTATGCACGGTCAGTTTGTGGGGCATTCCAATGCAATAAAATAAAAATTGAAATGAAATAAAATATAAAATAAAAAATTAAAATAAAATATAAAATAAAAATTAAAATGAAATAAAATTTAAAATAAAAAAATTAAAATAAAATAAAATATAAAATAAAAATTAAAATGAAATAAAATATAAAATAAAATAATAACCTGCGCACAGTGAGTTTGTTGGACATTCCTATGAAATAAAATAATATAAAGTATAAAATAAAATACAAAATTAAATTAAAATAGAATATAATAAAATAAATAACCTGTGCACGGTGAATTTGTGGGACATTCCTATAAAATTAAAAAAAAAAAAATAACCTACGCACATTTGTGGGACATTTCTATAAAATAAAATAAAATAAAATAACCTATGCATGGTGAGTTTTTGGGACATTCCTATAAAATGGAAATAAAGTAAAATAAAATAAAATAGTAAAATAAAATAACCTATGCATGGTGAATTTGTGGGACATTCAAATAAAATAAAATAAAATAAAATAAACCTATGCATGGTGAGTTTTTGGGATTTTTTTATAAAATGAAAATCAAATCAAATAACATATGCACAGTGAGTTTGTGGGACATTCCCATAAAATAAAATAACATATAAAATAAAATATAAAATAAAATAAAATAAAATAACGTATGCACGGTGAGTTTGTGGGACATTCCAATAAAATAAAATAAAATGAAATAAAATATAAAATAAAATAAAATAACGTATGCACAGTGAGTTTGTGGGGCATTCCCATAAAATAAAATAAAATATAAAATAAAATATAAAATAAAATAACTTATGCACGGTGAGTTTGTGGGACATTTCTATAAAATAAAATAAAATAACCCATGCACAGTGACTTTGTGTGACATTCCAATAAAATAAAATAGAATTGAAATAAAATAAAATATAAAATATAACAGAAAATAAAATAAAATAACCTATCTTTTATAGGTTAAAGTTATAAAATAAACCTTATAAGGATGTTCAGAGGGGCTCAGGAGCGTGTGCAGAAGCTGCCCCAGAAGGAAGTGGCTCTGATTTCTGGTGCTGTGTCCAGTGACTGCTCCAAATCACCGACCTTGCAACCCTTGTTTTGCCAACAATATCCCTTTATTCCTTCCAAAACAAGCTTCCCATCCCTCCCCTGCTCTCACCTCCCTTTGAGCCCTGAAGTGTGGCCTTCACCAGGAACAGTCATCCTCTTCATGAGGAGGAGGAGGAGGAGGAGGAGGAGGAGCACTCAGGGTGTTTGCATGCAGGAGGTCAAGCAGTGAATTAATCGTTCACTTAGTGCCACACAGAGATGATTTATGCCTGTTTGCAAGGCTGACCTCTGCCAGCCCTGAATGCTGCACATTTATTGCAATTTGTTTTCGTTTTTAATTGGTATCATTTGTTAGTGGTGTGTGAAGCAGCTGTTAATTACCGCGTGGGGAAGGAGGTGGAATCCATCTTCATTAAGCAGGATGCAGGTCCTGCTTGTTTCCCTGGTTCCATTGCTATTTTAGAAACAATAATCTGGAGGCCCATTCTCATCAGCGCTTGGAATAACCAAGTTATAATTCTAGAATCAGTCTAGAATCTTCCTTTAAGGCCATATTTGGATATTTGCTCTGAAAATCCTTGAAACCACATTGGAATGGGAACTGGGGGATAAATCCTTCAGGATGGTGCTGATTCCAGCATCAGGAGATGCTGATTTCTTTCACTCATATTCTACAATTAGTTTTGATTTTCCAACAGATTCAACTGAATCCTTTTAAATGCTTTAAAATTTTCCTCATGGCATTGGTCAAAATCCTTGAGATTGTATTGGAATGGGAATCCACCACATTGGAATGGGAACTAATGGGGGATAAATCCTTCAGGATGGTGCTGATTTCAGCATCAGGAGATGCAGATTTCACTCAGGTTCTACAACTGGCTTTGATTTTCCAGCAGATTCAACTGAATTCTTTTAAATGCTTTAAAATTTTCCTCCTGGCATTGGTCAAAATCCTTGAGATTGTATTGGAATGGGAATCCACCACATTGGAATGGGAACTAACGGGGGATAAATCCCTCAGGATTATGCTGATTTCAGCACCAAGAGATGCTGATTTCACTCAGATTCTACCATGGGCTTTGATTTTCCAACAAATTCAACTGAATCCTTTTAAATGATTTAAAATTTTCCTCATGATATTGGTCAAAATCATTGAGACCACACTGAAATGGGAACTGATGGAGGATAAATCCTTCAGGATGATGCTGATTCCAGCACTAGGAGATGCTGATTTCACTCAGATTCCACAATTGACTTTGATTTTCCAACAGACTCGATTGAATCCTTTTAAATGTTTTAAATGTTTTCCTCCTGGCATTGGTCAAAATCCTTGAGACCCCATTGAAATGGGAACTGATGGGGAATAAATCCTTCAGGGTGATGCTGATTTCAAAATTTCAGATTCCAAAACTGGCTTTGATTTTCCAACAGACCCAACTGAATCCTTTTTAAACATTTTAAATATTTTCCTCCTGGCATTGGTCAAAATCCTTGAGACCTCATTGAAATGGGAACTGATGGGGGATAAATCCTTCAGGGTGATGCTGATTTCAGCACCAGGAGATGCTGATTTCAGTCAGATTCCAAAACTGGCTCTGATTTTCCAACAGACTCAGCTGAACCCTTTTTAAACTCAGTTTAAACATTTTAAACGTTTTCCTCCTGGCATTGGTCGTATTTTACTCCTGGCTGCTCCACTGCTGGTTTATGACTTCCTCTGGGTTGTAAAATCCTCTGGGGATCCTCCAGGGTGAGAGATAACATCAATGGCTGTCAGAGCCCTGTTACTCCAGCAGTTTAGAAGGGTTAATAATTCTTCTGTCTGTGCTGAGTTCTGGGTTTTCATACTCTGGACATCTCAGGGAAAAGTGGATTTTAAACAGCATCCTCTGCCTTTGTTCTTGTTTCCCCTTTATCACAGGAGCTGTGGCTGCTGAAGGTGCCTCTTCTTTTATCTAATCCATCTTATCCTGTCATCAGCATCTCTTGTTTTCCTGCAGGTTTGCAGCACGAAGGAATTTTCAGAGTCTCTGGGTCCCAGGTTGAAGTGAACGACATCAAAAATGCATTTGAGAGAGGTAAGGAGCAGCTTTTCTAGGAATTACTGCCAAATGTGGGGATTTGTGTGGGCCCTCACAACTGCCCTGAGTTCAGCTCACTTCTTTTTGCCCCTTTGATTTTTGTGTTTCCTGAGTGAGTTTCTCCCCAGCCCCTCCCTGGCGCTCATTAACCTTGAATTCTCACTTGTTTGCTGTTGTGCTTTGTGCCCCGTGGAGTGGCTGCGCAATAAATATTCTGAACCCAGTCTCCCCTCATGCCTGATAGCTTATTGATTGTTTGCAGCACTAAAGGACGTGGAGGATTTCATTATGAGGTGCAACTGCAGTTTCCTCCCCTCTGCCCAGCTCTTTGTGTGCAGGAGGATGAATTTCCACGCGCTTTTCCTCTCTTGTTGAGGCACAGCTTGGCTGCATTTATTCAAAACACCAGCAAGGGAGAGGGGGAGATTTCAAGAGAGTGTTAATTTGAGGTAGCTTTTAATAGATTGGGGTTTTTTCCCTCTCCATACAAAGGCAGGGAGCAGTTGGGAGCCTCCTGGCTCATCAGCTCCGTGCTGGGCAGGTTCAGAGGAGCTGCTGCTCCTCAGTCACTGGGAACAACAGGGCTGCTGTTAATCCCTGCAATCCGTGCTCCCAGAGAATGGCATCAGTGTTTGTCCCTGCTGCAGGACAAGGGCAGGCATTAATTGGCTTTATTTTGCTTTTTGGGGGAGAGGGAATTTTAATGAGCAGCAGCGTGTGGTGGGTGATGTCACCTGTGCCCTGCTCCGTCTACCTGAGAGTGAAAACCCTCAGCAGGAGTGTGTGTCACAGTCAGGAAAAGCACCAGAATCAGGGTTTTATATAAAGAAATTAAAGAAATGCCAGTTTGGAGAAATAACCACTTTTATCAGAATCAGATTTTTATTTAAAAAAAAAATGTAAAAAAATACCAGTTTGGGGAAATACCCACTTTATCAGAATCAGATTTTTATATAAAGAATTTTTTATATAAAAAATATCAGCTTGGGGAAGTACCCACTTTATCAAAATCAGATTTTTATATAAAGAAGTTTTTATTTAAAGAAATACCAGCTTGGAGAAGTACCCACTTTATCAGAATCAGATTTTTATATAAAGAAGTTTTTATATAAGGAAATGCCAGTTTGGGGAAATACTCACTTTATTAGAATCACATTTTTATATAAAGAATTTTTTATATAAAAAAATACTGGTTTGGGGAAATACCCACTTTATCAGAATTAGGTTTTATATAAAGAATTTTTTATATAGAGAAATACCCACTTTATCAGAATCAGATTTTTGTATAAAGAAGTTTTTATTTAAAGAAATACCAGCTTGGAGAAGTACCCACTTTATCAGAATCAGATTTTTTATATAGAATTTTTTATATAGAGAAATACTTTATAGATTTTTATATAAAGAAGTTTTTATATAAAGAAATACCAACTTTATCAGAATCAGATTTTTTATTAAGAAATTTTTATATAAATAAATACCAACTTAGGGAAATACCCACTTTTTCAGAATCAGATTTTTATATAAAGAACTTTTTATTTACAGAAATACCAACTTGGGGAAATACATTTTAGAATCAAATTTTTATATAAAGAAATTTTTATATAAAGAAATACCAGTTTGGGGAAATACCCGCTGGCTCCATGCAGAAATAAAAAAGAGGATTTTTTTCCTCCCTTCATCTCACTTGTCTGTGTAAAATCTGTGATGTGCAGGACTGCCAAAGTTACCAGTGAGGTCCCTGCAGTTTATTTCTTCATGCAGAGCCCTTGGTGGCAGTTAATTCCAGGGCTGGTGCTCAGCTTTGGAGTGGCCCATTTATTATCCTGTGTGTTATTAAGATAATAGGCAAGCTTTGGTAATTTCAGTCACATCATGGATATATATGGCTTCAGTGTGAGGATTGCCCCATCATTAAATCTAATTATGGCTGATGGGGAGTTTTCCCCAGGGAGCAGCTCCTTGAGTGAGCATCTTCCCTTTGGTAGTGCGGGCAAACCTGGTGGATCTGCAGCAACAAATTGTCCCAGAAACTCTTCCCTCACCCCATTCCCTGGGTCTGCACACACCTGGGACAGGTGATGCTTGTGTCCCTGTGATTGTGATGCTCCTGTGCCACCTGGGCCAGGTGTGTGATGTCTGTGTGTGACCTGGGCCAGGTGTGTGATGCTCCTGTGTCCCCTGTGTTATCTGAGCCAGGTGTGAGATGCTTGTGTGTCTCCTGGGCCACCTGGGCCAGGTGTGTGATGTTTGTGTGTCCCCTCTATCACTTGGACCAGGTGTGTGATGCTCCTGTGTCCCCTGGGACACCTCAGCCAGGTGTGTGATGTTTGTGTGTCCCCTCTATCACTTGGACCAGGTGTGTGATGCTCCTGTGTCTCCTGTGTCCCCTGGGCCACGTGTGTGAT
>JAWWEX010000117.1:3238977-3249250 GCA_035583215.1 Arremon brunneinucha | reverse complement strand
CCTGATGCACTCGTGAAGAAATGGAGATGGAAATTTGCACTTTTCCGAAGGCACTGTAGGGTGTCTGTTTGGTGTGTGGGGTTTGGTGTTCATCCATCCTTTGCTGGCCAGCTGCTGCTCAGAATGAAATTATCAGGGAGGATGGGAGGGGAGAAGCTTCAGGAGACCTGCCTGGAGTGGATGTGGCTGGGATGGAGCCTTTGCAGGCTCTGTGTGCTTTGGGAAACGTTTGGAGCAGCTCTGCAGGGACGTGGTGGGGTCACTGTGCCTCCAAGGGTTCAGAACATGAGGATGTGGCTCTTTGTGACCTGGCTGGAGCCACCAAGGGTGCAGAACACGAGTGGATGTGGCTCTTTGTGAGCTGGCTTGGTGGCTGTGGTGGGATCCAGTCAAAGGGCTTTTCCAGCTTCTCCTCCTTCTTCTTCATCTCTTGATGAAGGTGTTGCGTGGTTCTGTGTTCTCTCCCTCATTCCAACCCCCTATTTATTATCCCTCTCTGTGGAGGACCCTGATGCACTCATGCAGAAATGGAGGTGGAAATTTGCACTTTTCCAGGGCAGTGTACGGTTTCTGTTTGGTGTGTGAGGTTTGGTTTTCATCCATCAGAATAAAATGATCAGGAGGGATCTGAGGTGGGATGCGATTGATATTCCTAAATTATACATAACAAAAGGGCTCAGAGTGGGTTCTCCAGGTGTCTGAAGCTAAATTTGTGTGTGGTTCCACCTCCTTTGGATGTCACTGGGATTCCCCCAGCAACGCTGAGCTCTTGGAAAAATGAGAAAAGCTGGTTTCATCCTCAGGGCCATCAGCCCATTCTGGGTTATTGATGGTCCCAATAACAAACAGGGATCCTGTGCTTGGTGGCCATCCATCACCCTGCCAGGTGTCCCCCTGGGGAGGCAGAGCCATCCTGGGCCAAGGAGACACAAATGTCTCTGCAATTCCAGCAGCAGCAGCAGGCAGAAATCCATCAGCCCATGCCAAAGGCCTGCCTGGGGATTGCAGGGATGCTCAGGGGTCCCTGGGCTGTGGGGGCTGATTTGGGGGTTAATGAGGGTAAATGGCTGCAGTAAAGCTCCATCATTCATTATGGATAATCAGGCAAAAATCGTTGCCAGCTTTGCTTGATCTGAGCAGGCAGCTCCAGCTCCTGGAGGGTTTCTGTTGGTCAGGCAGGCTTTGCTGCTGGGAAGGACGGGGATGGAGGGAAAATAATGTCAATATTCCAGTAGGAGACTAACAGGATGCCTGATTACACTGGCAGGAGGGGAAGAGGCCTGAAAACACATTAAAAAATTAAATAGCTGGCATAATTGGAAGTCATTAAATCATATTACCAAAATTAAGCAAAGTGGAAGCATCAGAGAAATAACTATTTTAATATCACCTATTTAAAGACTGTTACCAGGTAATTCCAGGCATTAATAATTTGGGCTTTGATCCAGTTCAGTATTTAGGAGTGTTTTACATTTGGGTCCCAGATCAGCTTCCCAGGTTGACATCCAGACTCTGCTGAAGGTGCCAAAATCCTCTGCAAAGGAGCACCAGGGTCTGCTCTGTGGGTCTGAGGGGGCTGATGTGCAGGGAACCATTGCATGGAGCTGCTGCTGAACAAAGGGGTCAAAATTCTTGGGTTTATTTGGCTTTGTTGGATTTTTGATGGAGCTGATGTCCCAGGTGCTCCCAGGAGCACCAGGACTCTGATCCCTGGGTCTGGGGGGGCTGATGTGCAGGGAACCATTGCATGGAGCTGCTGCTGAACAAAGGGGTCAGAATTCTTGGGTTTATTTGACTTTGTTGTATTTTTGATGGAGCTGATGTCTACAGGGAATAAATGAGGGATTCTTGGAGAATCCAGAGGTTCCACCCTGGCTCCACTGGGAAACTTTTGGGCTGATGCTTCATGGAAGACCCCAGTGCTGCTGCTCCCAAGCCTCACTTTCTGCTGGAGTTGCACATGCTCAGTTTAAGCCTCTTTCTCCTCTAAATTCATCCCTGTGGAGCAGAGGGGGCTGTGCTGCTGCAGGGACACGCTGCCGCCATAAGAACGTGGCTTATTTATTCCCTCTGTAAATAAAGCACTTGAATCCTTGCCTTCCTCTCCCTGGGATGCAGATGTTGCCAGCCTTTCCATCCCCATTGGCATTCAGGGGATGCTGCTGGGGTGGGCACGGAGCTCTCAAAGCTTTGGAGCACTTGAAGTTCTTCAGCAGATGCAGCTGGAAGGGTTTGGAGCAACATCTGCAATGTGTCAGGAGGAGAGGTTTTGGTGCTGGGTGGGAAGCCAAAACCTTGCTCCTTCCCTGGCTTGTGGGAAGGTCTTGGAGCCCTGAAGGAGTAAGATGAGATGAGATATTGGGGAGGAATTAATTCCTTCCTGTGAGGGTGGGAGGCCCTGGCACAGCTGTGGCTGCCCCTGGATCCCTGGCAGTGCCCAAGGCCAGGCTGGGCAGGGCTGGGAGCACCTGGCACAGTGAAATTGTCCCTGTGGGGAGCAGAGCCCTTCCCCTGCCCAATAAATCAAAACAATTGGCCAATAAATCAAAACAATTCACATGCAACCAATGAAACAATCACCTGTGGGTATACAATGTCCAACCACATTCCAAAGCAGCAAAACACGGGAGAAGCAAATCAGATAATTATTGTTTTCCTTTTTTCTCTGAGGCCTCTCAGGTTCCCAGGAGAAGAATCCTGGGCAAAGGGATTTCTCTAGAAAATATGGCAGTGACAGCCCCACAAACCCCAGTGATCTCCACCAAGCAGGAACGTCACAGCTGCTGGAAAAGCAGCACCCAGGGGCTGAAGCTTTTTCCTGGGCTGCAGTTGAAGCTGTTTCAGGCTGGGTGTTGAAATTGCTCCAGAATCAGCTGCAGGATGGAGGAGCAGGATGAGATATTGGGGAGGAATTCCTCCCTGTGAGGGTGGGCAGGCCCTGGCACAGCTGGGGCTGCCCCTGGATCCCTGGCAGTGCCCAAGGCCAGGCTGGATGGGGTTTGGAGCACCTTGGGACAGTGAAAGGTGTTCCTGTGGAGAGCAGAGCCCTTTTCCTGCCCAGCCCCACAAACCCCAGTGATTTCCCCCAAGCAGGAAGGTCACAGCTTCACCCAGGGGCTGAAGCTTTTTCCTGGGCTGCAGTCAAAGCTGTCTCAAGCTGGGTGCTGAAATTGCTCCCACTGCTCTGAAATCCGCTGCAGGACGGACAGACACCCACTTGTGATGGTCCTGGCACCCCGAGGGGGTCTGAGCTGCATCCCCACCACCCCAACTCCCTCTTTGGCATCTCCCGGGGATGCTGTAGCAGGCACGGAGCACCCGCATCCCCCCGTGGCCCCGCGTTTTGCCTCTCCACGGTGCCGCCAGAGCTCCCAGGCGAGCCGGGGCCAAAACTACGAGCGGGGCCACAAAATGTGCAAGAGGAAGTGGCCGGGCTGCGGCAGTGCGAGGCGAGGGCAGGAAGGGGAGGCGATGCTGCCGCCGCCGCCGCTGCCGGTGCTGCTGCCGGTGCTGCGCGGGCACCCCGGGAGCGGCGAGCGGAGCGAACCGAACCGAACCGAACCGAACCGAACCGGGAGCTCTGCCCCTTCCATGCTGCGCAGGGAGGCGGGTGCAGGAGGCGAGGCGAGGCGAGGGAAGGGTTCCCCGGCGAGCAGCAAGAGCTGGGCAGGATGAGCAGAAGGAGCTGCCGCAGATGAGCGGCGAGCCGGGGATGTGAGCGCGGGGCTCGCATCGCTCCCCCCCGGCTCTGCCCGGCTCCCGTGACCATGAGCAGCGGCTACTGCAGCTTGGATGAAGACCTCGAGGATTGCTTTTTCACGGCCAAAACCTCCTTCTTCCGCAGCGCCAACAGCAAGGTCCCCGCCAAGGTAACGCGGGGATGCCGCACCAAAAATGAGCTGGGACAGGAGGGGGTTCTGCCCTCTCCTCTGAGGGTTTTTCTGCCTTTTCCAGGCCGGGTTTCCCCGTTCCTCGGGGATCCACGCTGCTGTAGGGGTGTTTTTTCATCTTTTTTAGGGCCCTTGCAGAATCTGCACCGAGCGTGAAAATTGCACCTGTGGGGTGGATAGGAAAGTTCAGGGCAGGATTAATCTGTGAGCTGATCAGCACGGTGGTGGATGTGGTTCTTTTTCTGGGAGCCTGGGGCTGTGTGTGCCTGCCTTGGAGAAGGACAGAGGGTTTGGATGGGCAGTGTTGCACCCAGGATGAGATTTGTGTCTCGGCAACGTTCACGGCGCTGCTTCACAGTTTTTTGAATGTCTATTTAAAAAAATAAATAAAATTAAAAATTCTTGCCGTGAGCTTTGGGGCCCCAGCTAGAGCTGAGCATAAAAGGAGAAGGTGCTGCTGCAGAAGTGGGAGTTTCACACGGGAACGAGAGCCCTGCAGCACACAGAGATCAAATCTGGCCCAGGGAGAAGCTTTTTCACTTGAAATCCTCCTGCAAACCACCAGCACCGACTGCTCCTGTCCAGCCTCTGCTGGTTTGGCACCTGCAGAGCTGCAACCCCCGGCAGGTGCTTTGGGGTCCCTGCAGCAGCTCCAGGGGCTCTGCTAGGGCAGGGGGGGCTGCTCTGCACGGGGAGCTTCAGTCAGCCTGGAATTTTATTGAATTTCACTGCAGAAATGGTTTAGGACGGGATATTCCCCGCTAGCCAGCAGCTCCCTCTCGCTATGATTAACAGACACGTACTGCTGGTTTCTAAATGTCATTCGATGATTCATTTGTGGAGGAGATGGAGGAGATTGGGGTGCTGGTGCAGCCAGAGCTGCTCTGTTCGAGCCAGGGCACTGCAGATCCTGGGGGAGCTCTGGAAATCAGCCTGGGGCTGTGGCTGACTGGGGTTTCTCTCTCTCAGAGGGGTCAGGGGCTGCTGCAGCCCCTTTGTGCCCAGCTCCTCACCTGGCTGAGAGCAGCGTGGGTGGCAGAGCTCAGGCTGCCACAGAAGATGGAGCCTCGCAGGGCTTTGGTGGTGTCGGGAGGAAATGGTTCCTGTGCGTGAAGAAAACAACCCCACACCGAGCTGAGCCCGGCTGGTGTTGTGTAATGGGGCTCTGTGAGGAGGTGGATTCTCACAGAGGTGGAAACCACGCTCAGGCCTTGGTGGAGGATGATTTTGGGGGGGCTCATGGCTGGTTTGGGGTTGGTGGTGGAGCAGGTCCTGCAGGAGGAAGAGGTGGTGGTGGCTGACGTCTCTCTTGGGTTTTGATTCACTCCGTGTCCTCTCTTTTCAACTTGGCACCTTTAATTATTGAACGTGGAACATTTCCACCCCTGCAAGAGCTGTGTGTGACAACAGCTCTGTTTTTCACCACCTGCTCCTAGCCACAGGGTGGAAACCTCAGCTGAGAGCCCAGGGTGAATTCTGCTGGTGGATGTGTTTGGGAATGGTGCAGATTGTCCATCTGTGTGCCAGGAGGGATTGCTGAGCCCAGGGCAGGGGGGCAGGAGGGAGATAAACCTGGATAACTTAGGGACACAGGTCCTGAAAGGCACAGGAAACTTCTCTGGGGAGGAAATGAGGTGTGGGTGGGCAGGAGGGGACATCAGGCCGCTGCAGGGCACTTAAGGGAGTGGGATTTGATCTGTAGGATTACAGAAACCATTTTTGTGATTGAAACAACTGCATTAGTCTGAAGAGCCTCTTTCTAGAAATGCTGTAATTGCTTTTTATTTCCAGAACCATCAGCGAAATCACTCTTCATTAGCAGAGAGCTGGTTCAGATCTCAGATGTGTGACCCCATCCCTGCAGATCCATTACTTTGCATTTCTGGGCCTCTCCAGCTGAATGGCTTCAGTGGCTTCTGCCTGAATCCTGATTGCTTAAAACTCTGCAAAATTCCTCCTGGAGCTCTGCATCAGTGGCTGATGAGAGAGAGGGAAGGAATGAGGGAATGGGAAGCACAGGAAGGGCAGAACCCAAGCAAAGGTTGGATGAAGGCATCTCCAAGATCCCAGGCAGCCTTGCCCCACATTCCCAGAGCTCAGGGCAGGTTTGTGGGGTGCAGGGTGGGCAGCCTGGGCATGGCCAGCCTGCTGCAATGCAGAGCAGCTCCAGCCTGGAGCCCCCTGAGATGCTGCAGCTCCCTGGGAGGACCTTGCCAGCTCTCAGTGCTGAGCTGAGATGTGGCAGGAAAAAATCGGTTTCTAAGTGAAATCTCCATGGCAATCAAAACACTGAGCCCATCTTCACTTGCTGTAACCTCTCTGAAATGCAGCAGCCATCCCTCTCCCCTGCCTGCTGCCTTTTCCTCTGAACCCCAAAGCAAACCACAGCAGCTCATCTGGATTTCCCAAAGGGAGGAAAATGTTGGGGGTATTTAAGGTTTTTTGGGGATTTTTTCAGCCCAGATATCCTGTAAATTCTCCCCCTGCCTGTCTGTGCTGGAGCAGTGGATTGTTTTCCAATTGAGTGCTGTGAACCCTGGGAGTGGGTGTTGAAAGGGAAGTGTTGGGTGAATGGAGAGCTCTGTGAGAGCAGAGATGTCCCAGCTCTGGTGACAGCCCTGTCCCCAATGTCCCTGTGCAGGGATGGAGAGCTCTGTGAGAGCAGAGATGTCCCAGCTCTGGTGACAGCCCCGTCCCCAGTGTCCCTGAGCTGCCACCACTCCCTGCTGCAGCTGGATTTACAGATCTGAGCTGTTGGTTCTCACATTTGTGACTCAAATCTGGAGCATTCACATTTATTTCCAGTGTTTGTGGTCACAGGTGATGCTGCTCTGAGCTGCAGCTCCACAGCCAGGGACACTCAGATGTTCTTCTCCAGGCTTTGTTTTCTGGTGCTTTTAAGACAAATCTTTCCTTAATAAGCAGAAAAATTGAGGATGGATGGCCCAGCTCATAAAATCCCTTCGGAGGAGATCTCTGAACAAGGAGCCAAAGGGAGAGCTTGGCTTTAGGAATGCTCTGGTTTGTCCCAGCCTGGCTGGTGGAAAGGAGGATGGAGCTGTGCCCGAGCACACCAGGGAGGACTTGGCCACCCCTGCCTGAGATCAGAGTGCCAAGAATGTGGTGAGGCTGGGCCAGAGCCATCCCCAGAGCTCTGCTCTGCAAATTCATTAATGAGAGAGCTGGGGAGGAGAGCTGGCTGAGAGTGAAGGGCAGGGATGGTAACCCAGGGCCTCTAAGGATGGTGGCCCTGGAGCAGCAGGGATGGTGGCCCTGGGACTCTAAGGATGGTGTTCCTGGGGCTGCAGGGATGGTGGCCAGGGAGCTGCTGGGAGGTGTCTCTTGGAGCTGCAGGGATGGTGGCCCTGGGGCTCTAAGGATGGTGGCCCTGGAGCTGCAGGGATGGTGGCCCTTGGAGTCCAGGGATGGTGTCCTTTGGGCTGCAGGGATGGTGGCCCTGGGGCTCTAAGGATGGTGTTTTTGGGGCTCCAGGGATGGTGTTCCTGGGGCTGCAAGGAGATGGCCCTGGAGCAGCAAGGATGGTGGCTCTGGGACTGCAGAGAGGAGTTCCTGGGGCTGCAGGGATGGTGGCCCTGGAGCTGTAAGGATGGTGTCCTTTGGGCTCCAGGGATGGTGGCCCAGGGGCTGCAGGGAGGTGTCTCTTGGAGTCCAGGGATGGTATTCCTGGAGCTGCAGGGATGATGGCCCAGGGGCTCTAAGGATGGTGGCTCTGGAACAACAGGGATGATGTCCCTGGAGCTGCAGGGATGGTGGCCCTGGCTCCAGGGATGGTCCACCTTTGTCTGTCCACTCAGACTTTCTGCCTCTGCTGCTTTCCCGTGCCTGGTTTGCTGGTGAAGCCCCAGTTCCTGAGCTGCTGGTCCTGCAGGCTGTGACCCCACAGCAGCTCCTGCAGTGGGGCTGTGGTGGGACAGCTCCTGGGTCCCACCTGGAGCTGTTATTCCCAAAACCAGAGCCCAGTGAGGTGCAGAGCTGCTGCCTCAGCTGCTTTTAAAAGGTTTTTATGTTGGGAGTTGACTGCAGAAGGTGAGAGGCTGCAGGGAGCGTGCTCTTTGAATGTGGGGTGTGTTTCTCCTGGCATCCTTGTAAATGGCAATATCTGTCATGGGAGGTTTCCTTGTTGCCTCTCTTGGCCCAGAACTCCTTTGAGAGCTGTCACATCATCTCCATGGCCCCTGGGCTGTCCCTAAAAGCCTGGCAGGAGTTTACAGCCCATTAGCTGAGTGCTGGCTGCACAGAGGGGGCTGAGTGGTGAATCCTGCCCAGCCCCGGGCCGTGGGCTTTGTGTGCCACGGCGCTGTCCCCGTCCCGGGCAGCCTTTGTCCCGCGGAGCATCAGCCCGAGTGCAGCTGCGGCTCCATCGCTCCTGACGATGGGGATTTCTTACAGCTGAGCAGAAATGTGGGTTTGGAGGGCAGGGGAGGGCACAGCGGGTCCTGTGCTGCTCGGGATCCCCTTTCCTCTGGCTGCCACACCAATGTCCTGTGCCTGTTCTGGCTGCCACACCAATGTCCTGTGTCCATCCACAACAATGTCCTGTGCCCATTCTGGCTGCCACAACAATGTCCTGTGTCCATCCCTCTCTCTGCCACACCAATGTCCTGTGTCCATCCACACCAAGGTCCTGTCCCCTTTTCTCTGTCTGCCACACCAATGTCCTGTGTCCATCCCTCTGGCTGCCACACCAATGTCCTGTGCCCATCCTCTGCCACACCAATGTCCTGTGTCCATTCTGGCTGCCACACCTATGTCCTGTGTCTGTCCCTCTCTCTGCCACACCAATGTCCTGTGCCCATCCTCTCTCTGCCATACTAATGTCCTGTGTCCATCCTCTGGCTGCCACACCAATGTTCTGTCCCTCTGGCTGCCACACCAATGTCCTGTCCCCTTACCTCTCACTGCCACACCAATGTCCTGTCCTTTTCTCTGCCACACCAATGTCCTGTGCCCATCCTCTGCCACACCAATGTCCTGTGGCTGTTCTGGCTGCCACACCAATGTCCTGTCCCTCTGGCTGCCACATCAATGTCCTGTGCCCATTCTGGCTACCACACCAATGTCCTGTGTCCATTTCTCTGGCTGCCACACCAATGTCCTGTGTCCATCCTCTGCCACACCAGTGTCCTGTCCTTATCTCTGCCACGCCAACATCCTGTGTCTGTCCCACTGCCCAGGTGTCCCCAAGGCTGCCTGAGCTGTCCCACCCCTGTTTTCCATGCAGGACAGCTGCAGGCCCAGCAGGGCTGAGGTGCAGATCAGAGATGAGGTTTTTGTTACCAGCTCGTTCCATCCTGTCCCTGTACAACAGGAAATGTGGCAACGGTTTATGGTTAAAGCTTCTGTTTTTCTTCCTTTGGGCAGAATTGCAGATTCTGCAGCAGAAACTTTGCACAACCGGAGGTTGGGGGTGATTTGTGAGGAGCAGCAAGTGGCTGATCTGGTTGTGCACTGCAGGAAGGGCAGTGCTTCAATTCCCAGGCTGTGGCTGCTCTTCCCAGGGCTCCTGCAGCACAGGACTGGTGCTGCTGGGCTGGTTTGGGTGTGGAAGCAGAAAAGGAGAATATTTATGTGTGCAGGACTGGGATGGATGGGTGGTTCCTGCTTGGGGGGCTCGTGGTGTTGCCTGGCCTGAGCATCACATGAGTGGCAAGAAGAAGTGAGGGGTTGAGCCCTTGGATCCCCAGTGCCCTTAAGGGCTCCCCCATCCCCAAACAGCTCCTGGAGCTGGGCTGGCCCCGCTCTGGATCCTCTGGGACAGCTGGCTGGAGTTTGCTTTCTTTTATTTCCCATGTGTGTCCCCAGGTGTCATCAGGACGCTGTGCCCATGGTGGGATGGATGCATGACAGAAATTACCAGAGTTTCTTTCCCTGGAGTGGGAAGTGTGGGAGGAAGAGGAGCTGGGCAGGCTGAAGGTACCCCTGGGCTGCCCAGGGTGGGGAAGGCAGGATGGCACAGCTGGGCAGAGCTGGAGTGTGCGGTGACATTGGTGACATCGGTGACATGGTGTGACACTGGTGACAGTGGCGTGCTCCTGAGCCAGCCCCCTCCTGCTGGGAGTGCTTGGGGTTTCTTGGCAGCCAAAACCCTCCTGATGTGCTGTGTGCCTGCTGTGAGGCCCTGGCACTCTGCTGCCCCGCTGTGCCCTGTCCCTCCATGGAAACCCAGCTGCTCTGAGCTGCTGGCACTGTCCCTGCGCTGGGAACGTCACCAGGGGAGGGACCTGGCAGAGAAAAACTGCAGTGACAGGGACACACAGAGCTGCTGGGCTTGCTTCTGCCATGGGGGGATGGATGGATGATGGATGGATGGATGGATGGATGGATGATGGATGGATGGATGGATGGATGGATGGATGGATGGA
>JAWWEX010000117.1:3218460-3238762 GCA_035583215.1 Arremon brunneinucha | reverse complement strand
GATGGATGATGGATGGATGGATGATGGATGGATGGATGGATGGATGGATGGATGGATGGATGGATGGATGGATGGATAATGGATCCATGGATGGATGGATGGATGGATGGATGGATGATGGATGGAGGGATGGATGGATGATGGATGGATGGATGATGGATGGATGGATGGATGGATGGATGGATGCTCTCTGTGCTGGGCTGTGTTTGTGCCATGGCTGGTGCTGTGGTGCCCTCAGCTCTGCAGTTCCAGCTCTCTCTGTGCAGGAGGGGACAGTCCCCGGGTCCCTGCCCTCCCTCCCTGCATGGTTGGGGTGGGGGCAGCCCTGGTGAGGGGCAGCACAGCTGTGCCTGTGTCAGTGCTGTGACATGGGTGACATGAGGAAGTTCAGCCTTTCTGAGAGTTCATCTTCTGTTAACTCATAGGGAAGGGCTGTGGGGTTTTTGTTGCTTTTCTTTTTTTTTTTTTTTTTTCTCCTTTTCCATCATGCTGCTTTCAAAACCTCAACCCTCAGCATGGTTTCTAAAGATGATTTTTAAAGACTCCTCTGCCAACCCAGCACCTGTGAGTGGCCAAGAGTTGGTGCAGCTTGAGCCAAAGGACTCTGACAGACTGGGGAGCTCTGATAAAGGGATATTTCACACAATTCACAGAATCACTGGGTTGGAAGAGACCTTAGAGATCATCGAGTCCAACCCAGCCCCAACACCTCAACTCAACCCTGGCCCCCAGTGCCACATCCAGGCTTGGTTAAACACCCCCAGGGATGGTGACTCCACCACCTCCCCAGGCAGAACATTCCAGAACTTTATCACCCTTTCTGTAAAAAAACTTTATGTGCAGATGTCAAATAACCCAGGAAAGCTCTGCTTTTATTGTCATAAAATGCTTTGGGTTGGAAAGAACATTAAATGCTTAGAGGGAAGGGACCTCATCCAGTGCCACCCCTGCCATGGATGGGACACCTTCCACTGTCCCAGAGTGCTCCAGCCTGGCCTTGGGCACTGCCAGGGATGGCACAGCCACAGCTGCTCTGGGCACCCTGTGCCAGGGCCTGCCCACCCTCCCAGGGAAGGATTTCTTTCCAATATCTGATGTAAATCTCCCCTCTTTTGGTTCAAAGGCATCACCCCTTGTCCTGTCACTCCATGCCCCTGTTTAAAGCCCCTTTCCCTCTCTTGGGGTGTCCCCAGTGTCACTGCTGTCCCCTGGGTGCCACCCCAGTGTCACTGCTTATTTACAATGTCCTTGTCCTGTGTGCTCTGGGGCTGCCTGGGAAGACACAAGCTCTGCTCCCCAAGATGCCTTTTTTTCCCCTTTTTTTCCCTTTTTTCCCCTTTTTTTCCCTTTTTTCCCCTTTTTTTCCCCTTTTTTTCCCCCTTTTTTCCCCTTTTTTTCCCTTCTCAGAGGTTACAGTTTTCACTCTGAGCCTTCCC
Organism: Arremon brunneinucha; assembly: GCA_035583215.1. NCBI lineage: Eukaryota > Metazoa > Chordata > Aves > Passeriformes > Passerellidae > Arremon > Arremon brunneinucha. The sequence continues at coordinate 3,237,326 of JAWWEX010000117.1, read as the reverse complement.
AGCCTTGATGGCACATCCCTTCACGCTTCCTGCTCCCTGCTAATGCCAGCCTCTGAGCAAGCCCACATAAAATCTGGGCAAAACGCATTTCCAGGCTGTCACCAGGGAGGGTGGTGAGCTCTGAGCAGGGAGATCCAGCCCGCTGAGCATTGCCCAAGACACACAGAGAGCTGTTTGCTGCAGATTGAGCAGATAAAGCAGGCAGACCTGCCCTCCTGGCTGCAGGGGAGCCAGGGGAGGTTTGGACTGGATAGGAGTGAAAATTTCGCCATGAAAAGGGGAAATGGTGGAATCACCATCCCTGGAGGTGTTCAAAAGGCTGTGGATGTGACGCTTGGGGACGTGGTTTCATGGTGCTGCGTTGACAGCTGGGCTCGATCTCAGAGACCTTTTGTGACCTTAATGATTCTGTGATTATTCATTAGTGACATTTCCATGGCTGAGCCCTCCTACAGGTCAGATCTGTTGGTTTTGGAGGAAATTCCCCCAAATTTGGGTGAGCAGCAGCCTCTGTCCCCCTCTGGGCTCACCCAGGCAGACATGAACAGTTCCTTTACATGGGCTGGGATTCCTGTATTACCTGATTTATCATCAGTCACACAGCCAGCCTGCTGCTCTTGTGCTTTTATTGCTCTGAGCTGTAATTTCCCAAGCTTTGGACAAGAGCAGTGAGGGATTTAACTGCAGGTTCTGCCTGGGTGAGCCCACTGGAAGCTGCTTGAGTTTTGGGGAGTCAGAGCCGTGAATATTGGAAATAGGATGGGATTTTTTTCTTGCATTACTTTGAGGAGTCAGAGCCTTGAATACTGGAAATAAGATGGGATTTTTTTCTTGCATTACTTTGAGGAGTCAGAGCTGTGAATACTGGAAGTAGGATGGGATTTTTTTTCTTTCATTACAAAAAGGAAATAAATGCTTGCAGCTGGAGGTGGTTTTGCTTTGAAAGTGAGTTTTAAAGGTTGGATTTTTTGCCTTGCGTTTTTGTGGGATGCTTTACTGCTCTGTGCCACCAACTGGTGCATTTTGTGTTGCCTGTGACTGGTGTCAGAGGTGGTTTGGGGTTGGGATGTGGCATCCTGCCCATATGGGGACAGTCCCCACCTGCATCATCAGTGCTGAGGATCTGAGCAGGATCTGTTCCTGCTTTCAGGAGCTGAACAGATGGAGCGTTACCCAGCACACAAAGCAGCTAAAGCCCCACTCTTCTGATTGCAGAATGTGACACAAACCGTAGAAGAAGAAAAACCTGAGCCTCCAACCGTCCAGGAGATCAAACAGAAGATTGAAAAGTACAATGCAAAGGTCACCAACTCCCTGCTGATGAAACTGGTGCGTACTGGGCTGGTTTCCCCTCACACACGCAGACTGGGGCTGGTTCCTGTGGGGAAGGTGTCTCTGGAGTGAGGGTGGCTGGCAAGCTGCTTTTCTTCCTGCTGGGCTTCCCAGTGGCACTGACACTCCAGGTGACAGCTAGCTCAGTGGGTAAAACATGAGACTCTTAATCTCGTGGGTTTGAGCCCCACGTTGGGCGCCAAAATATTGGAATTAAATACCAATATTGCTGGATGGAACGTGCCTGGGCTCATCTGGCCCTTGCTGCTTGGCCAAGGGTGGCAGCTGTGGTGGTTCACCCCAGAGACACCTTTGGCTGGTTGGATGTGTGGTGTTTCACCTCAGAGACACCTTTGGCTGGCTGGATGTGTGGTGTTTCACCCCAGAGACACCTTTGGCTGGCTGGATGCTGCAGCTGGCACTTGGGACAAGTCCAGGCATGCAGGAGCTCAGGTTTACCTCTGGCTTTAGGCGAGTGAAGGAAAAGGAGTCGGGTTCTGCTGGAGGGTTTGGATCCAGAGCTTTATTCGGGGCACACAGGTCTCTGAATGCAGCAACAGCTCCAACAGAATAGCCAAACCCTGTGGTTGCTGTGTCTTTTAACCCCAGGGAGAAGGGAAGGGGTCGGGATTCCACCAACCAGGCAAGGGGGGGAAGTCTCAGGGGACAAATGACACCTGGATGGCCCAATGATGGCTGAGAGGCATCTTTTGAACTTCGCCAATCACACCTTCCCTGCCTCCATCCCTTCCTGCTGGCACTGATCTCTGGCAAGGAGCTGCCTCAAAGCCTTGTCCCAGGTCCCAGATGGATGAGCCCCAGTGGGGATGAGTCGTGGTGGAACCGGGGCTGGGAGCTGTTGGAATTTGCTTTAGGAACACAAAAGCTTTGTAGAGAGAGGAGCTCTGCCCTCAGCACTGCCAGGCTTCCTGGGTGCACTGTGCAGAACCAGGCTCTTCTCCTGATTCCTGCATTTTTGTGGAGCTGAGGGTGGGGTTAGGAGACCTGTGGTGGGATCAGGGATGATCTGTTACGTGGAGATGTGAGAATCTCTTAAATGGAGAATAAAACATAAGGAATAAGTTTGGGAGATCCTGCTGAACCAGGGGTTTCAAATCCATATTAAGTCCAACTACAAATTCCATGCAATGGAATTTCCATAACTGCCTCTCGGCAGGGCTGGTTTGAAATAAAACAAGATCCCACAGGCGAGAGAGGAAGGGATGAGTCATTACCAAGAGAAAATCAGCAGTGACTGTCCCGCAATTACTGGGTACCTTTGACATGATTAATGAGAAACGCCGGAACTCCCGGAGAGCGGGGGCAGCTCCTGCTGTCACCCCACACTTGTTGTGGTGGAGAAGGGGCTGGAAAAGCTTCCTGGAGCCTGATCCTTGTGTGCTTTGCCCCAGAACGATGATGGGACCTACACAGGGTTCATCAAGGTGCACCTGAAGCTGCGGCGGCCGGTGACGGTGCCGGCTGGGATCCGGCCCCAGTCCATCTACGATGCCCTCAAGGAGGTGAACCTGGCTGAGATGACAGACAAGAGGACCTCCTTCTACCTGCCCCTGGACACCATCAAGCAGCTGCACATCAGCAGCACCACCACGGTGAGCGAGGTGATCCAGGGGCTGCTGAAGAAGTTCATGGTGGTGGATAACCCGCAGAAGTTTGCACTTTTCAAGGAGATGAGGAAAGATGGGCAAGGTGAGTTCGGGCCCTGGCAGCTCTGCCTGGGTTTGGTGTGCTGTAGGGCTCACTGGGGTGTCAGGCAGGAAAAGCCTAAATCCAGGTGAATCAATGGCCAGACCCCCACAGGAGGTGATGGTGCTTAAGTTAACAGGGAATTATGATTTCTGAAGGGGTGGAAACACCTGAGACATTACAGGGATTGTTATTAATCTATGATAGAGACAGCTCTGTGATTCTGGGCATCCTTTTCCATGCTCCAGCTGATCCCCTGAGCAGCCCTGATCTCACTGGGGGTGTCTGCTGTCCTTGCAGTGCTCTTCCAGAAGCTTCCTCTGACCGAGTACCCGCTGTACCTGCGGCTGCTGGCGGGCCCTGACACCGACGCGCTGAGCTTTGTGCTGAAGGAAAATGAAACGGGGGAAGTTGAGGTACTTTGGTGACTTTTCCTTGTTTTTACACAAATATGGAGCACATGGAAGAGCTGGGAGATGTGTGACAGAGGCAGCACAAAAAGGGCTGTTTCCCTCTAAGAGGTCTTTTATTACTCCTGAATGATCTGAGTTTTTAAAACAACTCAAACTTGAACTGGGTTTTTAAAACAATTCAAACTTGAGTCTTTTATTGCTCCAGAATGATCTGGGTTTTTAAAACAATTCAAACTTGAGCTGTGGAAATGCTGAGGCCAGTTTTGATGGCCACTCCATAATCTGTTTATGGGACCCGGCAGTGCTGCCCCAGGGTTAATCCTCACTAATTAGATTAGCTGAGCACTGTTATAAGTAATCCAGTAATTTAAGTAAAAGCCAGGGACACTCAGGTAATAAATTCACAGCCAGTTTTTGGTTGAAATCTTGCTCCCCACCACAGCATCCTGGAGGATTCTGCTTCTCATTTGTGGTGGAAGGATTGGGATTGTCCTTCATGCTGTAGCCCCTTATCCCATCCCTGTCACCACTTGAGCTTAAATCCCTGGAGATCAGATACATTTAAATGTATTTTATTGCTCCTCCTCACAGATTGAGAGGTAAGAGCCCACAAAGCCCAGCAGGTGTGTGCTCACTTTGCCTCTCTGCTGGTTTTGCAGTGGGACGCCTTCTCCATCCCGGAGCTGCAGAACTTCCTGATGATCCTGGACAAGGAGGAGAAGGACAAAATCCAGCAAGTGCACAAGAAGTACGAGAGGTTCAAACAGAGACTGCAACAGACCCTGAAAGAGGCCAGAGGCAAACCTGGATAACCTTCAGGAGGCACTGGGCATCAGACTAAGCTAGAGACTGTTTTTAATGAAAAGACTTCTCAGGACACCGTAGTAGTCATTCTCTCTCTTCAACCTTCCATAAGGAGTGGCTCCCAGCACCCTTACAATTATCCTCTTGCATTTTCTTCTTCTGAAACCTCTTCTCCCAGGACCAGAGCCAGTCCAAGAACGGGAAGCCTGTTTATAAAACAGCTTCAACAAAGCAAACACAGCTGCTGGTTGGATTTCCAGCCGTGCCATCCGCTGAAGAGGCTGCGTGGAAAATCCTCAGTGTGACACCCAACAGGACCCCTCTGCTGGCTGAATTTTGGAGCAGGGCAGCTCTTGCTGTTCCTGCTCCTCCCAGCGAGCTGCTTGTTCCTGTTTGGAGGTGCTGTGGCCCACAGTGCCCTCGTGGCCCAGTTCTGGTTTCGTAAGGAGAGCACAGGAAACAGCAGGAAAAGGGGAGGAGGTTGTTGCACCAAACCACGTGGGTGTTGCAGCTCTAACCAAGCCCTGGACTTGTTCAGGGCTAAGGCAGCCAGGGAAATGCCAGGTTAGGACACCACGGCAGCTGCAACACCCCAACAGTCTGTTAGTAAATATTATTGCAGCTTGGTGATAGTAATTCCCAGGAAAATCATTTATTTCGATTCTATTTGACTTCTAATTTTGGAAAGAGCTGAATTACAGTAACTGTCCCTGATGCTTAGCCAAGTTAGCCAGGGTTTCACCACTTCTCTACTCTGTAGGAATTGGGACCTTTGTTTCCAGAAATTCTGTTTGAAAAGTGTAAAGATGATGGTTGGGGCACAGGCTGAGGGTTCAGTGTTGAAGGTTTAGCAATATGTGTCCATCAGAGGAACCCAGGAAAGCTCAAAATCCCCTCACAAATCCGATTTTGAGCTGTGAACGTGCCTGGCCCCGAGGGAGAGGAGCTCCATCCAGGGCTGGGGTGTGGAGGTGGCACCAAGGAAGGGAATTACTGTCCTTGGATGCTTTCTGCTCACCTCACCTGGGCTTCCACCTGCTCCTGCTGTCCCTGTGCCCTGTTCTCCCTCTCCACTCTCAACTGGTGCTGTCCTGCACGTCCAGGAGGCTTCCCAGGATTTGCTCTCTCCATGGAGCCAGGAGAGGACAGCAAGTCTCTCTCTGCCTGTCTCAGGGCTGCCACCACGCCATGCTGAGCATCCCTCAGCAAAGTCCTGGAGGTGCAGGCTGGGTCCCTGCCCTCACTGCTGCTGCTGAGGGGTGCAGGGATCACTGCTGGGCTGGAATGATCCTGGGGGAGAGGATGGGCCCCATGTTTACCCTCAGTGCTCCATTCTGAGCACACTGCACACAGCCAGGGCCAGCCCTCCCTCTGTTCACAGCCCAGGGAATGTCAGTGCTGGATGGGGATGGAGCAGGACCAGGGGTGGTGTGGGCTCATGGAGCCCTCCTGCACCCCGTGGGAGGGGAGGCAGCAGGTTATTGGGGAACAGGGAGGAGTTCAGATTTACCTCAGTGCCTTTTTTTTCCCTTAAGTGTGAAAACTTTGCATTTGCGCTAAGGAGGAAGCTGTGCAGAGCCTTGTCCCTCCTGTCCCCACAGGCCCTTATGTCTGGGGAGGGATGAGGAACTGCTTTGTTTCTTTCTGGAAGGTGATTGCTTGGGATTTTATTTTTCTTGTCCAGATTTTGAGTATGTTTGTTTCTAAACCTTATGAGAGTAACTGCATTACTTGGTGTGAAAGCCACTTTCTGCCAAGCTCAGTTGCAGCTCCTGGTCAGCAGTGAGGGTTTGCTCGCAGGGCTCTGGTGCAGAGGAGCCTCCAGCTGTACTGTACTCTACACCCAACGACCTTTAACAACTGCTGGCAGCCCCAGAGCAGCGCTTGCCGTGCTCTGGGGCTGTTTGTCCAGCTACAAGCAGACTCAGCACTCCACTATTCACTTATGGAGTCATTTAAATACCGTTTATCTGGTGCTTTGAGCCTTGACAGCACCGTATAAATACTTCAGTTCCACCGTGGGGAAGAGCGCTGTAAAAACTGCCCGGTGGCTCTCAGCGGGAAGAGCCACATGCTTGGTTTGAAATCCCTTTTCTTTCTGGCTGAAAGTTGTGCAGGTTTCCTTTAGTTCTATTTTTTATTTTTGTTTTGGTGAGTGTCCCCTGTCCCTTCCTGGCCCCAGCATGTCTTTGACAGTTTGTAGAAGGCATGGCTTCGTATGCAATCACTGTGGATGCTGCTGAAAACTTCCTGCCACCAGCAGGGCTCATTCTTTTGGTTTTTTTTGGGTTTTTTTTCAATATGAGGGGCATTCGAAGAGTTGGTGGGTGTTGAAACTCAAATCCTCAAGGGTCAGCTGAGCTGGTTTTAGAAGTATTTGCCCCTTCTTTAAGCGCAAATCCTGTTGGCAGTGCCTTTGGTTAGCAATTGTCTCGCCTAGGTCGTGTGAGTTTCTTTTCCATGGCTACTGTAAAACCTGTAAAATAATGTGTATAGGATGGAATAGTAGAGCTTCTATGGCAAAGTGAAATGCATTTTTGCAATGCTGTAATTTATTTTTACTACTCCCTAGTGATTCTATGGCATTTTTACAAAATGTCTCACTCTCAGCTTTTTTTGAAGGTTCTCGAACTATTTGTTCATATGCAGACAGTGTAAGAGACAATGATAATAAAGCTGTCAGTAATTAAAGAAATCTCTTGACTTTCCTTTTTTGATGCCCTCCTATGGAACTTCAATGGATTTAGTCTAAAGGGTAATACAGGAATCCTTCCCAGAAGTGAATTTAAATTTCCTAAACTTACTGTTAAAGAGCTAAAGACCATCCACCCCTCTAAGACCTGACCAAAATGTTCCATTAATTTAATCTTTCAGCTGGGGCTGACAGAACCGTTACCTGTGATAAATTACAGCTCATGTCATACATTAAAATGTATTTTTATATATAAAAAGAATATAAACTACAGAAGTCCAGCTAATTCAGTTAATTCTCAGTGCTGAAATGTCTGAATTCAATGCCTGGAAATGTTTAAAAAGGTAAAATCTAAGCCACAGGGGTTTTACTCCATGGCAGAACACACTGCACTGTCCCAGGACTGTGCTGGAATGTATTTTTCTCATATTTCAGAGGAGGTTTATTCCACATCCTTGATCAAAGATGCAAAGCAAGAATGTTAAACCAAAAACCACTGTAGCATCCAGTGCTTCAGTATCAATTTCCATCAAAAAAAAACACAACAGGATAATGCCAAGGGGTTTATTGAGCTTTTTATTTTTATGAAAAAGGAACACCTGGAGCACTATTATTATTTGGGTGAATTCCAGACCTTGTAAACATCCAGGACTCATTGTGGAATGAGCAGGGCCTGTGCATGATCCTTGATTTGCTGGCAGCAAACCCTTGTATAAATAATGAAAATAATGAGAGCTGAGCAATCCTTGCAGTCGATTTTTATCCTACTTCCTGCGGCCAACCTTTTGAGCCGTGTCCACGCCCTGGATGTATTTACGAGGTAGCTGATATTCTTCTGCAACACAACCAAGAGCTCACTTCAGCTAAGGAAGACTTAAAGAATTAAAAAAAATCTCAGTTTTGCTGTAACCAGCTCACTTCCAGAATCTTCTTACCGAGCAGCATCTTGGCCAGATGATGGATTTGGTTGCCTTGGATCTGGACCTGGACTCTGTCCTTTGTTCCTGGTGCTGGGCTGATGGTGGCACTGGCTTGGACCTTCTGTTGGAGGGTGTTGGCCACACACTGTGGGTCCAGACCATACAGCTCAAGGTTCTTGATAATTGTCACCTGTGGGGATTAATAATGATTGGAAACATCACTGAAGAGTTTAAAATTATTGGAAACATCATTGCTGGGGGGTTAATAATGATTAGAAACATCACTGAGGAAGGGTTAAAAATGATTGGAAACGTCACTGCTGAGTGTTAATAATGATTGCAAACATCACTACTGAAGGGTTAAAAATGATTGAAAACTAGTTAGGACTAGAAATATCACTGCTGATGGGTTAATAATAATTGGAAACATCACTGCTGAAGGGTTAAAAATGATTGGAAAGATCACTGCTGAGAGGGGTTAATGATTGGAAACTAGTAAGGACTGGAAACATCACTGCTGAAGGGTTAAATAATAATTACAAACATCATTGCTGAAGGGTTAATAATGATTGGAAATATAACTGCTGAGGGGTTAATAATGATTGGAAACATCACTGCTGAAGGGTTAAATAATGGTTAGGAACATCACTGCTGAAGGGTTAAATAGTGATTGGAAACATCACTGCAGAAGAGGTAAATAATAATTAGAAACATCACTGCTGAAGGGTTAAATAATAATTAGAAGCATCACTGCTGAAGGATTAATAATGATTGGAAACATCACTGCTGAAGGGTTAAATGATAATTGGAAACATCACTGCTGAAGGGTTAAAAATTGGAAATATCACTGCTGAAGATTGGAAACATCAGTGCCAAAGTGTTAATAATGATTGGAAATATCACTGCTGAGGGGTTAAATAATTAGAAACATCACTGCTGAGGGGTTAAATAATAATTAGAAACATCACTGCTGAAGGGTTAATAATGATTGGAAATATAACTGCTGAGGGGTTAATAATGATTGGAAACATAATAATGCTTGGAAACATCACTGCTGAGGGGTTAAAAATTATTGGAAACATCACTATTGAAGGGTTAAAAATTGGAAACATCACCGCTGAACGATTAATAATGATTGAAAACATCACTGCTGAAGGATTAAATGATAATTGGAAACATCACTGCTGAAGGCTTAAATGATAATTGGAAACATCACTGCTGAGGGGTTAAATGATAATTGCAAACATCACTGCTGAGGGGTTAAATGATAATTGCAAACACCACTGCTGAGGGGTTAAATGATAATTGGAAACATCACTGCTGAGGGGTTAAATGATAATTGGAAACATCACTGCTGCCGGGTTAATGATTGGAAACATCACTGCTGAGGGGTTAAATAATAATTAGAAACATCATTGCTGAAGGATTAAATAATAATTAGAAACATCACTGCTGAAGGGTTAAATAATGATTAGAAACTAGTAAGGACCAGAAAAGACTGGAAATGTCACTGATGAAGGTTTAATAATGATTAGAAATTAGTAAGGACTGAAATATTACTGCTGAGGGGTTAATAATGATTGCCAAAGCTGCCCTAGGATCTGGGATTTCTTCTCCCCCTCATTTAATTGTGTTTTTTCACCTTCTTGTTTGATGATCTCTGTGCTATGCTGATGTCGATGGGCTCGATGTTTCCTTTCCTCACCACGGGTTCTTGCCCAGAAAATGTCACCTGGTGGAAGGGCTGCAGTCGTTCCAGGCACCTGCACAGAGCAACAATCTGTGTCATTCTGGGGAGGGAGATTGAGAACAAGCACCTGCTCAAAAGCTTGTCCCATTTAAGGTGTGAGATCTCATCCTGTTCCTATTTATCTCCAGGAAATTACAATTCAGGCAGCTCCCAGCACGGGGTTTGAGTTGCAGGCAATAAATCTGTGCAGTTCTGGGAAGGGAGATTGAGGGAACAATCACCTGCTCAAGAGTTCATCCCATTTGAGGTGTGAGATCTCATCCTGTTCTGATTTATCCAACAGGCAGTCACACAGAATGGCATTCACCTTTACAAAGCTGCAAAACAAAAGCACACAGAGGAACAAACCAGGTCATTTTTTTTCCTCTCATTTCAGCCTCTCCTGTGGAAGCAGGGGAGGAAAACTTCCATCTGTACTCACTTTTTGTTTGTTTCATCAACCAACTCATTATTCTTCACATAGTTAATGATGATGTTTCTCACCTCACTGCTTGACAGGATGCTGCCTTTTCTGGAGACAAAGAGAATTTTTAACTCAAAGTATTTGGGGGTTGGGTTCTGGCAGTAAGAGAGAAACAGCAACTATGGTTTTGTTTGTCTCTCTCTTCATTTTTTTTGTGCTTACCTGTGTCCAGATTCCTGAAAGAGTGGGATCATTTTTGTGGACACCCCATAGAGTGGAATGATTTCAGGAGCATGGTACACTTGTTCTCTCTCTTCACTTTTGCTGTCTTGGGCAGCAGAGGCTGAGGAAAATCCTTCAGGCACTGCAAATGCTTTAATGCTGCCACAAGAATTGTTTGGTGTGAGTGGAAGGGATGGAAACAGAGCTGGAGGCAGCAGATTCCACTCCCTCTTTCAGAGACTCCAAACTCTTTTAAAGACTGTGATATTATTATTCTACATACTCTGGGTGCTTCCAGTCCACGTGCACGATGCTCTCCACACCTTTGCTCAGCTCCTTCACTTGTAGGATCCTCTGGTGCTGCATGCATTGCAGGAATTTAGAGAACTGCAATCAGAAATGTGGAGTCAAGCATTTTAAACTCTTGCTCTTGTGTTTTAAACTTTTTCTCTTCTTCTGTTACTTATTAAAATTAATTTTAAAAAACAACACCCAAAAAATCTCACCTTCTTATAGCTTGATTTCTTTATGTCCAGTTGTTTTCCAGCAGGGCTATAAATGGATTTTTTAAAAGTTCTTTAGTTATAAGTCACCCTTCATTTCTTCTTAAATCTTGCTACTTATGCTAGAAGTAGCAAGATTTAAGAATATAAATAACACAGAGAATATAAACAATACAGAGAAAGAATTACTCCAAAGAAGCTGATAAATAGAATGTGATGAGTGAAATTAGTGCTGATGCTCCTGTGGTCACTCAGGTGACTAAACCATGGTGAAACCAATGTCAGCCAAGTCAAGTTGGCTCCCAGGTGCAAATCCAGGTCTGGACAATCCTTACATCCAAGTGTTTAATATAAGGATTGTATTTCATCAAAATACTTGATGGCAATCCTTACATCCAAGTATTTAATATAAGGATTGTATCTGATCAAAGTTCTTGATGGCAGAAGTGAGCATGACCTTATTTAAGAACTGGATTTTATTTTTTACTCAAAACCTTCTTCCTAAATATCCCACACAATCTCCACATTTTAAAGACCAAATCCCAGCATGCAAATCCCAATTCCATCTCCTTCCCACGTACCAGCAGGAGACCATGTGGCTGCCTAGAAATGTGCTGGTGAGCAGAGGGAGATCTGATTTCTTTACTCTGCATTTTAAGGCATGGAAAAAGCACTGATTAAACAAAGCATCCATTTGCTCTGCAGGAAGAAAAAAGGACAGGTACCAGTGAGTTGTCTGTGAGATTCAGCAAACCAAAGGGCATGGTTTGGTTTTACTGGGATCTAAAAACACCTTGTGGGGTTCTGCTGTCCTCAGCCTCCTGCTGGTCCTGTGTGCTGGCATCCTCAGCTGGTTCTGCAGCTCTGTTCTCATGGAGCTCCTCCTGCCCCAGCAGCTCTGCACAAGTGTCTCTGTCCCTCAGGCTCAAATCCCTGATGTCCACGTGCTGCTCTGGCTCAGGGGAGCAGCTGCTGCCAGGCTCCTTCCCCTGCAGCTCCTCCTCATCTCCAGCACTCTCCACTGCAGCAGAATCTGTTCCCAAGGGAGCTAAGGCAGGAGGAGAAGATTTGTCACCATATTCCCTACAAAAGGAAGAAAAAGCAGAACACAGCTTTCCTTTTGCTGCTTTCAACCACAGGACAGTGAACAGATGTCACCCTGAATAAAGGAAGTGGCACCTGCACGGGTCTTTTTCTGCAATCTCTGAACTGTAAAATTTACTTTGAACTCATCTTCCTCCATAAATTCTAAATAAAGTTCCTATCTAAGCTGTACCCAAATAATTCCCTAAGTTGGTCTGACAGATTCATCTTAGATTTGGATTTCAGTAAACACATGAACCTGTTGCCCATTTTGCCCAAGGGCTGGCAGTTACCCACCAGAGGTGATCCAGGTGGGTGTGCAGCACAGCAAAGCCCTTCCCCTTCATGCCAGCAGCCAGCATCTCCTCTGTGGACATGGTGGCAACTCCAACTGCCACGGGAGCTCTGGGGAAAGAAGGGAATGTTGGAGCAGGAAAACACAAACACCCTCTGCTAATGTGTCAGACAATCTATTTTACAACCACCCTGCTCTTTACAAGTTTTCAAGCAACTTCCTACTTTCTGGTTATCCTTCTGGCATGTAAGGTTTTCCAAAGAATCTCGAGGATAAGTGCAGCATGGATGAAGTGAAGGTTGTGCAGTGACACATTCTTGCTTTTAATAAATTACAAGAAGCACATGCACTGCCAGAGACCAGCAGTGAGAGAAAACCAATTTCAGTACTCCCTCACTCAGAATTTCCACACAGACACAAAGATAATTGTGCAGAATTCAATATTTTGTTAAAAACACTGGTCCAAAAGAACCAATTTACAAAGCTTCAGCTCAAACATTTCCTAACTCATAAAATTAAGATTTTTTTCCTCCTATATCTTCCACTGCTGAGGCTCCTCGAAGACAACACTTCTGCTTTGATTTCCTCAAAATTCTTCACTTCATCTTTAGTTTCTGGACAGGCTGTGGATTGGAGAGTGCTCTGTACCTGTTTCCCAGCAGGGTGACAGCACAGAGCGTGCCCCGTGTCACTTGAGGGAGGCCAGAAGGTGGCACCACAACGCCTGGCAGCATCAGGTCTGCGGGAAGAACGAAGCGCATCCATTTCTCAATGAAACGCTCAGGCACCGCCTCCTCCGCCCCCCTCCCTCCCGTTACTCAGCAAAACCACGAGCTGAGCACACGCCAGGGAGAGCAGGATTCTCTGTTTCTCCTCCTAAAGCATCGCTTTTCCCCCGTGGAGTGCGGGATCCGATCCATAAGGCTGCTGGGCACATCCCAAAAAACTGCAGAGAGTGAAGCTTGCTCAGCCCTGTCAGACCTGAGGGCTGTTTTTAACGAGCTCTCAGCAAAGTTCTTCATTGATGGCATGGAAAGGAACAAGGAGAAGCACCAGGAATAACCAATTTACGCTTCCCAAGGGAAGCTTATCCCAGCAGCTTTTTCTCTGGAGAGAGAATTGCCTCAAAGTTGTCACTGCTGCCCCATCCCTCCCGAATGTGCCACATCAGCTGCAGCCAGCTGGGGATTCTCAGGGAGCTGCCTCCTTGCTGTTTTGGACAGAAACCACATCCCTGCTTCCTTCTGCTTCCCACACCTGGGAGGACCTGACTGGGATGATCACAAAGCAGAGCTGTCCATGCTGCAGATGTGGCATGATGTCCCCACCAAAGGATGGGAGCAGCAGCTGCTTCCCCTCACTGCAGCTCTGCAGCCTCCTGAGCTGTTCCATGGATTGGTTTTGCAGACATCACACTCACATTTTTCTCAGCATCCCTGATTTAATGTAGAGCCTGAAGAAGCCAAGATTCCTCCCCTGTTCATAGTCACCAAGCATTTTTATCAAGTCTAGAATGAACTCTGCAACTGAGCTCCACATGGCTGGGGACAGAAACCACATCAAGGCCTTAAAGTGACCACATAAGCAGCATTAATTATGCAAATTACCAGGGCAGACAGCAGGTATTTGAATTTATGGAAGAGATATCCCAAAACATGCTGCTTTTGGGAACTGAATCTCCTGCAGTGCTCCAGTCTGCAGCACTGGAGAGCCTGGTGCCTTTCCTCTCCCTCCTGAGGACGGGCTCTACCTCTCCCCTGCCTTTGTGGCCATTGTCCCTGGCCAGCTCCTTATCTTTGGATCCTGCACAGAGGTAGCCTGGTTGCCAGGGGCGATGAATGACCCGCAGGGCTCTTTCATCAATGTCCTGCCCCATTAGCGAGTCTTTCTGCCCAGAAACTGGGGCATTACAAGCCAGCAGCGAGGCTCTCTCAGATGTCTATCACAGCACTTCATTTTCCCCAAAAGCAAACAAAGCAGAGAGAGCTGAGTTCCACTTTGGATGCTGTGTCATGGAAAAAGACATCCCTTCCTACGTGAGCACTTCCAGGGACAGATCAAGGCTGCAGCAGCTCGAATTTAATCTTTTTCTGCTTGAGCAGTTCAGCAATTTAAAGTTTATAATGGGCTGATTCTCCTGAGTCTGAACTGCATCCAAAGCAGGTTCCAGAGAACAGAATCCTTTCCTGTTAGTCTTGATCCATAATGAGCTGGTAGAGCCAGTAACCCAGGAATTCAGCTCCAACCCCACCTGCACAATCCTCTGTTTGGCTGACAGTGATTGCAGCTTCCAAAATAAATTTCCTTCCTATTCACAGGATGAGCTTGTTCCCCTGGGCACTGACAGGAAGCAGGGTGGCAGCAGAGGAGCTTTCAAAAGGGACAGACCAATGGCACAGGCAGCTCTGTGTCCCAGTTCAGGGCTGCTCATCACCCTGAGAAGGGATTTCCAAATCTCAGCCTCCCACACTGAGCAGGTTGCTGCTTTAAACACCTTCACCTACTTTCCTTCATTCACATACTCTTTTTACAGCTAATTTATTTTCTTTTTAGGACACCACCACCACCAATTATTTCCGAGTATTCATTCCTTCTATTTGCTTCAGGTACATTTTTGCCACTGTGAAGGAAAGCACCTAAAAAGCCCTGAAGGCAACTCCAGCCAAAGTTCTGGTGCTCTTACCTGCACCTCCTGCAAGTTTCTGTAGCACTGGGGGCCATGTTGTAAAGGCAGGGAGAAGGTCTGGGTAGACCCACAGAGTGTACACTGTCCCAAAACAGAAGCAAATACAAAAATGCATCATAAGAACATTTCTAGATGCTGTTTCTTTTCATCTTTAAGATTAAACTCTCATTGGATAATCAAGGAGATTAAACTTAATTAGATAATAAAACACTTAATTGGATAATAAAGAAATGTGAAATCAAAACAATGCCACAATAATTAATTATTAATTGGGAAGGTAAGCAAAGAGGGAGGATTGTTCCAATCCCTTCCCCCTACCTGTTGGATACAGAACTTTCTCAGCTTCAAACAGGATTGGGTTCCTGTGGTTCATGTAAACAGTGATGGCCTCCCCTTTGTGAGAGTATATTTTGATGACATTGAGCTCTTCCTTGTTTGGAACCAACTCAGCCACTTGTTCAGGGCTCAGGCTGGGAAAAGCTGCTGCCACATCACTTCGTAGCTTCCTCCTGCAATGACAAAATCCCAAATGTGTTACAAAGCTGCCCGGGCCATCCCTCAGACTAATTCCTACATCTGCTGTCGTGTTTTGTTGGCTGTTCCTGAGATTCCCACCTCTTCACAGGAGATAATTTGGAGCATTTGTGTCTGGGTTTACAAACGATGAAAAGTCTGAATACACTTGCCCTGCTCCTATCTTCTTTAAACATCTGCTTTCAGCTTCTGTTTGCTGCCCGTGCCTCTGTTTTGTGCTGTGATTTCACCCTGGGAGTGCCACACTGGCTCTGCCCAGCCTGTCACCCACAGCTGGAGCAGGGGACAGCCAGATTTCCCTGTCCCCCAGTTTTATTTGAAGTTTAAGCCCCAGTGACCAGCACAGGGGGGTTTGTGGTCATTCACAGCAGTGTCCAGTGAACCTGAACAATCAGGAGGTCAGCCCAGCAGTGCTGCTCAGGAACATAAAGAATTAGAGAATTACAGATGGTTCGGGTTAAAGGAGACTTTAAATCCCATCCAGTGCCACCCCTGCCATGGCAGGGACACCTTCCACTATTCCAGGTGGCTCCAAGCCCCATCCAGCCTGGCCTTGGGCACTCCCAGGGACCCAGGGGCAGCCACAGCTGCTCTGGGCACCCTGTACCAGCACCTCCTCACCCTCACAGGGAATAATTTCTTCCTAATATCCAATACAAACCTATCCTCCTCCAGTTTAAAGCCATTCCCCCTAGTCCTGTCACTGCACGTCCTTATCCAAACCCCCTCTTCATCTCACAGCCCCATTAGACACTGAACGCTGCTATAAATAAGCACAGAAGGCTTCATCCAGGCCTTGGCATAATATTTCAATTAAACCTGGCTTAATTATGGCAACATCTTCCAGCGAAACGCACACTCCGTGCTCAGGCCGAGAGTGTATCACAAGCAAGAGGTAAAAGCAGCTGCTCCCGGGGCATCGCCGCCCGCCACCGCGACCCCGGGGCCGAGCCCCGCGCGTCCCCCCGGCCCGGCGGGGATCCCTGCGGGGTCCCGGCGCGGCACTCACCGGTCCGAGCCCTTGATGCTGGTGTTGGCCCTCACGCGGAACGCCCTGGCGAACATGGCGGGCCCGCGCCGTCCCCTCAGGCCGCGGCGGCCGCCATGGCGCCGTCCGCGCCCATAAAGCGTCCGGCTGGAAACGGCGCCCGGCCGCGCCGAGCCCCCGCGACCCCCGCGCCGCCGCCCTCAGGGCTCCCGGGCCCTCTCGCCCGCGTTGGGGACCCCCGCCCCTGTTCCCTGAGAGGCGCCAGTCCCCCTGCCCGGACTCCTTGAGGGGGTCCCGGTCGCCCCACCCCAGCTCCTTGAGGGGGTCTCGGTCTCGCCTGCCCAGACTCCTTAAGCGGGTCCCCGTCCCCCTCGCCCGCCTTGGAGATCCGTGCCCCACCTCCTTGAGGGACTGTTGGTCTCCCCAACGCCGTCTCCTTGAGGGGGTCTCTGTCCCCCCAACGCTGGCTCTTTGAGGGGTCCCGGTCACCCCGCCCTGGCTTCTTGAGGGGGCCCGGTCACCATTGCCCGCGTTGGAGACCCCCGCCCCAACTCCTGGAGGGGGTCCCGGACTCCCCGCCCCAGCTCCTTGAGGGGGTCCCAGTCTCCCCACCCCGGCTCCTTGATGGGGTCTTGGTCCCCTGGCCCCAGCTCCTTGAGGGGGTCCCAGACTCTCCACCCCGGCTCCTTGATGGGGTCCTGGTCCCCCCGCCCCAGCTCCTTGAGGGGTCTCGGTCTCCCCACCCCAGCTCCCTGAGGGGGTCTCGGTCCCCCCGCCAGGCTCTGGGGTCCCCCCACGGCACCCCCCAGGCTCCTCCACACGAGGGGTTCTCAAGAATCTGGGGTTTCTTTTGTGCTTAAACATCTGAGCTGATTTGTGGTTAATGTACCCTGGCAGCTGGGCATTCTTGCTGTGATTTATACATTTGCTTGTGTGTTCCTGATCGATTTCTAGCTGGAAATCGAGAGTGTGGAATGGGTAGGAGTATTACAGGAGTGTTGTAGTAATTGGAGCTTTTCCAGGATCACGGAGTTATGAAGATTGGAAAATCCCTCCAGGATCATCGAGTCAAATCAGTGCCCGATGCCCACGTTGTCCCCAGCCCAGAGCACGGAGTGCCACATCCATCCTCCCTTGGACACCTCCAGGGATGGGCACTCCAAACCCCCCTGGGCAGCCCCTTCCAGCCCTTTCCATGAGGAAATTCCTGCTGAGGTCCAACCTGAGCCTCCCCAGCCCAGCCTGAGGCCGCTCCCTCTCCTCCTGTCCTGTTCCCTGGGATAAGATCCCAAATCCCCTCCAGCTGTCCCCTCCTGGCAGGAGTTGTGCAGAACCAGAAAGTCAAACTCCACTTGATTTTTTAACATTTTTTCATTAATTTAAGGGCAGTTTGTGGACATAAATAAACCTCCTACATCTCATTTGAGAGCTGTCATGCTCCAAAACACCACCGATGCCTCCAGCTCTGTAACCCCCTCTGTAACATGAACTCCATGGCTGCTCGTGGGGACCTGAACGTTGTCCTGGACTTTTTACTCCAAACCAATTCCTGCAAAGCGGCTGGCAGGGTTGGGCAGCCTGTGCTGTCCCAGAGCCCCCTTCATGCACCACTCAGCATTCTGCCTCCATCCATCTCTTCCCAGCCACGTTACTACTGAGCGTTCCTTCTACACCTCGGTGCGAGGAGGTTCCTTTCCTCCATGCCGAGCACCCCGCGGCGCGTGGGGCCCTGGCGGAGCGAGTTCGGCTGAGGGGAGAAGCGAGGCGAGCGCTGGAGCTCCGCAGCTCCGGTGCGGGGTTTGGCTGAGGGGAGAAGCGAAGCGAGAGCTGGAGCTCCACAGCCCCTGGGGCGATCCCGCCCCGGCGGCCTCCTCTCCCCCAGGCCGAGCACTCCGCGGTGTGCGGCGGTCCCGTAGGGCGGGTTCGGCTGAGGGGACAAGCGAGGGAGCGCTGGAGCTCCGCAGCCCCGGGTGCGGAACTCCCGTAGGGCATGTCTCCCTGACGGTAGAAGCGAGCTGAGCGCCGGAGCTCCGCAGCCTCGGGTGCGGGAGTCCCGTAGGGCGGGTTTAGCTCAGGGAGAAGCGAGGGAGCGCTGGGGCTCCGCAGCCCCGGGTGCGGGATAGGGCGGTATTTAGCTCAGAGGAGAAGCGCAGCCCCGGCCGCGGGGGTCCCGCGGGGCGGGTTCGGCTGAGGGGAGAACCGAAGCCAGCGCTGGAGCTCCGCAGCCCCGGGGAGCGAGGGTCCCGTAGGGTGGGTTTAGCTTAGGGGAGAAGCGCAGCCCCGGTTGCTGGGGTCCCGTAGGGCGGGTTTAGCTCAGGGGAGAAGCGCAGCCCCCGTTGCTGGGGTCCCGTAGGGCGGGTTTAGCTCAGGGGAGAAGCGCAGCCCTAGCAGCGGGGGTCTCACGGGGCGGGTTTAGCTGAGGGGAGAACCGAAGCCAGCGCTGGAGCTCCGCAGCCCCGGGCGCGATCCCGCCCCGGCAGCGCTGCGCAGGCGCGGGCGGGCGGCGGGCGGGGGCCGTTCCCGGGGCAACGGCC
>JAWWEX010000117.1:3198052-3218360 GCA_035583215.1 Arremon brunneinucha | reverse complement strand
GGGCGGGGGCCGTTCCCGGGGCAACGGCCGGGCCGGGCCGGGGCCGAGCGGCCGCGCTGGGCAGCGGCACCCGCCGGGAATGGGGCCCGCGCCGGGGCCCCCCCGACACGATGCTGCTCGGCAGGAAGCCGGACGGGCCTCTCGCCGCGGGTGAGGAGGAGGAGGGGGCGGCCGGGGGTCCCGCGGGGTTGGGGGCAAAGGGCGGGATGCGGTTTGGGTCGGTGGCCGCCGAGCCCCCCGCGTGGTCCCAGCCGTCTGTCGGGTCTGTCGCGATAGGCGTCGCGATTTTAAGTTTTTGAGCAGTCGACAGCGAGAGACGCCGCCTTATTTTTTTTTCCTTCCCCACGCTTTTGCAGCTGTAATTCTCACATCTCATTTTTGAGGGATAACCTGCTTTAAAGGATAGTCCTATCAAGTGTTTAAGTATTTACTCGTTTTCTGCTTGTTTGGGATTATCCTGATTAAGGGGAAGCGGGGGGAATGGTGGCCAGTAATTCTAGGGATGTATTTTTTTGCAGTGCAGAAGTTGATTAACAAAAAAGAACCTCTAAATTAAAAGTATCTCCAATTAAGATTTCCCAGAAGCATCGCACTCCTGCGGTTTGAAAATTCAGTTAAATTCCAAAGATCATTTAATGAATGAAGGAGAATCGATGATTTTACAGACTAAATGTGCATTTAAGCGTTTGGCTCAGTCTCTATCGGTGTGAATTGTTGTGAATAACTGGTTTGTGTGTGGGACCGTTCCAGCCAGGATTGGAGATGGATTATACGACTCCTATATGAGGATAGATGAGTGTAGATACACAGAGCCTACAAATGAAGAACGGAGCCCCTCGGGAATTCCTTCCCTTTCAAGACCTCATGTGAGTATTTTAAAGTCATCCGTGTCTTCACGTTGTGCTGTGTGGGAGTGAGAACTGTGTGGGGATCTCATACCTCCCTACAGAGAATAGATTTTAAAAGTGGCATTTTGCAGCTTTGTAGAGGTTTCTTAACATTATTGTTTTTTCTGAGCATGAAAATGATGTGCTGCGTTCAGTGCAGAACTTGCTGGCAGCCTCAGGAATCCCATCTTACTGCCCTCAGCTCGTGTTTTAATTTAAAAAAAGTTACTTTACAAAGGCTTGAAGCGTTGTGCCGTGTCACCTTGTACTCTGATAAGTCAATCCACACATGCTTTGCTCTGCCTCCTCCTGCACGTTCCCATTTTAGTTTTCCCTCATGAAAATTCTGACGGGTAGGTAACATAGGAGCAGTGTGAGTCTGTGTGGCTGCCAAACACCTCACAAAAGTATCCTTCTGCTCTGAAAACTTGGGCATTATCTGTCACTTCTTTTGCTACCAAAATAGTCCTTCTGAGCTGAAGGTGTTGCCTGGCTCTTTCATCAGGGCTCTGTTCCCTCAGCAGATGTGGTGCTGGGAGATTTTTTTCCCCTTTAATTGGCTCAGTAGTGCTCGTGTTCAGCTGTACTTTTGTACACTGATCTGTCCTTTAGATGGGTTTTAAATGTGTTCTGGCTCTTGTTGAGTTCTGGCAGAAGGGAAGGAGCTTAAGCTTAAAAAAAAAACCTCTCACTTTCTAAAAAGTGAAAATAGACATTGCCCTGAGTGGGGAATGCATTTGAAAATCATCACCTTGTGGGATTTTGTTGTAACAAATTCGGTCTGTGCAAACTCAGGGGCATGAGTCTGGTTTTTTTTTTCCCTTTTTGGAAATGTTGATGGGGAACAGAAGGAATTTGGAGTTCTGTTGAGCAGTGGGGTTTGAAGAGCGGTGGGTTGGGGTTTTTTGTGTGCAGGGATATGGAAACATTTCAGCTGCAGTGTTTTAAGCTGTAGTGTGACTTCACTTGTTCATAACTGAGGAGTACAAGTCAGTAGAGTGGAACTATCCAATGAAATACAAATATAAACCCATGAATATTTGGTTTGATTTGTCTTCATCTGCGTTTTTTTCCTTGAAGCCTGTTAACTTCTTAGGGCAAGCTTAAGGATTTATTGCATGCCCAGTTTGTGTGGTGATGTATCAATAAAATCCATCCTCAGTTGTATCAGGCAAGCAGAAGCTGGAGCTAAAAATGGTGCTGCTGAGTTTTAATGGAAAAATACCCATTAAATGGGTATTTAAAAATATTTAAAATACCCATTAATGAGACTTTTAGTTTTCTTGCAAGATGTTTTATTATAATGTAATGTTCCATGAGAATTGAGGAGTCTTGGTGACTGCAGCTGCCCATTCCTTCATCTGAGCCTGCAGAGAAGACAGAGTGTCTCTGCTTTGAGAATACATGGACTGGATTCAGTCTGTTTAATTCAGAGCATCTCTGCAAACCAGTTTGTGTAGGAATTGCAGCAACTGTTTCCTTGTCAGTGAAAATTAAGTTTTGTCAGGGACAGTTTTCAACAGGGTGCCACTGGTGTTGTCAGCCTCATTTCTCGCCTGCACTTCAGCAATTAAATAAAAAACTTGTGGAGGCTGGGATTTGTAAAATAAAGCTGTTGAAAGAAAGCTGGTGTTACCCAGGAGTCATCTGAGTGCAGCTCTCCTGAGTTCAAGTGAAGATGGAGCTATATTTGTGTCTCACCATCATGTGGCAACTGATTTTGGGAGTCCTCTAAGAATGAAAATTGAGACCTTACTACCGTTGAGTCAGGTTTGAAATCCAAAGCCATAATTCCTTCATTAAGAAATCGTTCCAGGATAAATGGAATCATGGATTCCTGGTTTATTTAGGGATTCAAAGGTACAAAATGTTTGCTATGAACAGCAGCACAAGCAGAGCTGCTGCTACTCTTGGGTAGAGAATATTTAAACAAGTCTGACCCTAGTTCAGTGTTTATATCTTCTGTTTATTTGTAAACTTTCTGTTTGGGTCTGCTAACTGAAGAGACTTTGAGCCAGCTCTGAAAAAATGTCATTCTTATCTCGGAGGTTCAGGCAGGCTCCAAGAAAAAGGAGTTTTTTTTATCCCGAGTTAGCAGGGCTGGGCTCTGTTGTTTTCATTGCAGGCTCTGGCTAGGTGTGTCTCACTGCATTTTGGGCTTGATAGGAGGAGTGGAGCTTGGTAGGATCTCTCCATGTTGATAAGAGCTGATTTCTGCAGGGAAATACCCATTTTTTGGTGCTTATGAGCAAGAACTAACATTTCAGGGCAGCACCAACAAACAGAGTCTTTTATGAGCTGTGTGTAGTTGGCTTTGGGGAGAACATTCACTTCCCTTATTTGCTGACCCTGCTGAGATGTTGGACTGGATGTAACTAAAAAGGAATTTGGTTTTATGGCCGTGGGGCTGCAGGTTTATTTATATTTTTTTGTTTGATTCCTGTGTAGTTATTTTGGTTTTCAGGGATTTGGTTTGGCATGTGTCTGAGATCTTTATTTTTAGATTAAAGGACAAAATGGAAAACAGATGTTGCTGCCTCAGTCAGGGCTTCTTCAGTTCTGCCTGGGATGGGACAACACCTCTGTGCTGCCTCTCAGCAAGCAGGAAAAGAAAAAAACTGCAGTGCTGGTGGAGAACTGACCTCCAGGGTGTTCAGCATTTACTGAATAGTAAAATTGACAAGCCTGGAAAATTTCACAGTGTTTTTCTCACCTTCTATGGGTTTGTTTCAGATGTAAATATTTTAGCACATGGTGCTAAGAGGGAGTGCTTGCAGACTGCTGTCAGCTGAGTTGGAGTGGGAGTTGTTCCTGGTTATTCAAGTGTGTGTTAAGAGACTTGTGCAGCTCTCTCTTCCCTCTGTGACAGTGCCAGGACCCAGGAGAACGGCTGGAGCTGTGTCAGGGGGGTTTAGGTTGGATAAAAGTTCTTCCCCAGAGGTTGGTGGGGCACAGAACAGGCTGCCAGGGCATGGGCACAGCCCCAAGGCTGCCAGAGCTCCAGAGCAATGCTCTCAGGGACTGGGAGAGATTTTGTTGATGATTTTTGTGGGTCCCTTCCAGCTCAGATATTCTATAATTCCACCATGATTTCAGAGAGGTGTGGATATGATGGTGTTTTCCCCTTGAAATTAAAACCCCACAATTAATTTTTATATTCTGAAGGATGGTTTACCTTGCCTTGCCCTGTCCTTCTGCTGTTCCTCCTGCAGCTGCCTCACAGCAGCCATATGTCACCTGCTGGGGTTGCTTTGTGTCCCTTTGGCAGCCTGGCTGTGCAATCCTGCTGCCACTTCTCTGCACATCCACGTTCCATCCCCTGCTCCAGACAGGTGCAAGTTGCATCTGTTGGTGGTTGTGCTGCTGCACCCACGTTTGAAGCTAAACATAGCTGTTCCCTGGCCCTGCACAGACTGGAGATGGGTATTTTGTGGTTGTTTGAGTCTTTGGCTGTCTAGGGTTTCCCTTTCTGGATTTAAAAGCACATGTGCTGTTTCAGGGAGTTGCTTTCTCTTTGTGTACCCTTCTATAACAGTGCTTGTAACTTAATTTAGCCCAGCATTTTATATTTGTTCCTAATAAATGCCAAACTCATCCGTGTTACCGATTTTCTGTTGGTAGTGAGTTTATTTTTAATCTGTGCTTTAAAAGATAAACTAAACTACTTTTTCCCTTGTAGGTTTCTATCAACAAGCTCATAATGAAGGATCACTCTCTGGCTGCAAATCAGGTCAAAGTGGAGCAGTTATTTGAGGACTCTGGCAACAGGAGGAGCAGCACTCTTCACTCTGCAGGCCTTACTCCAGAAAGATCTCTCCCTTCTCTGTCCAAAGAGAAAAGCCTAGAGAGCCTGGGTGCCAGAGGCAATGGAAGCTCCTTGAAATCACATAAAGCTGCCTCCCAAGCTCCAGAGGAAGCTGTCAAACAATTCAAACATCTGCTGTCACCTTATGAGCAGCAGGAGATCTTCAGTTTCTCCGAGATTTATTTTGTGGGGCCGTCTGCCAAAAAGAGGCAGGGGGTGATCGGTGGCCCCAACAACGGTGGCTACGACGACGACCAAGGCAGCTACATCCACGTGCCCCATGACCACCTGGCCTACAGGTATGAGGTGCTCAAAATCATTGGCAAGGGCAGTTTTGGACAAGTTGCTAAAGTCTATGATCACAAACTCCACCAACACCTGGCCTTAAAGATGGTTCGCAATGAGAAGAGGTTCCATCGCCAAGCGGCCGAGGAGATCAGGATCCTGGAGCACCTGAAGAAGCAGGATAAAACTGGCAGCATGAATGTGATCCACATGCTGGAAAGCTTCACCTTTCGGAACCATATCTGCATGACCTTTGAACTCTTGAGTATGAACCTGTATGAGCTGATTAAAAGGAATAAATTTCAGGGTTTTAGCCTCCAGTTGGTTCGAAAGTTTGCTCACTCCATCCTGCAGTGTTTGGATGCCCTTTATAGAAACAAAATCATCCACTGTGACTTGAAGCCAGAAAATATCCTCCTAAAACAGCAAGGGAGGAGTGGAATCAAGGTTATAGATTTTGGGTCCAGCTGTTTTGAGCACCAAAGAGTCTACACCTACATCCAGTCCCGGTTTTATCGGGCGCCAGAGGTGATCCTGGGGAGCCGCTATGGGATGCCCATAGACATGTGGAGTTTTGGCTGCATTCTGGTGGAGCTTTTGACTGGCTACCCTCTTTTCCCTGGAGAGGACGAGGCAGACCAGCTGGCCTGTATCATGGAACTTCTTGGAATGCCACCTCAGAAGCTTTTGGATCAATCCAAACGAGCCAAGAACTTCATCAACTCCAAGGGTCACCCCCGTTACTGCACGGTGCTGACGCAGCCCGACGGGAAGGTGACCCTGAGCGGGAGCCGCTCGCGCCGGGGCAAGGTCAGGGGTGCCCCAGGGAACAAGGACTGGGTGACAGCTCTGAAGGGCTGTGATGACCCCTTGTTCACTGGTTTCCTCAAGGACTGCCTCAGCTGGGATCCCTCCACACGCATGATTCCCAGCCAGGCCCTGCGGCACCCCTGGATCTGCAAGCGGGTGCCCAAAGCGGCCGCCTTGGAGAAAAGCTCCGGCAGGAGGATTTCCAGCTATTCAGGTTCCTTCCAAGGAATTGCTAACAAGCTGCCTCCTGTGGCTGCAGTCCCCAGCAAGCTGAGGGCCAGTCTGGCCACTGAGCCCAGTGGCAGCATCCCTCTGTGTACTGTGCTCCCCAAACTGGTCAGCTAGTGGGGAGTGCTGGGTTCCCAGGATACCCCGTGTGTGTTCACTGTCTGTTCGTGCCCTGGCAGGAAATGAAATGAGAGGGTTTTAATGGATTTACTCTGTGGTAGGGGCTCAGGCTGGAATATTGGAAGGTCAGTCAGAAATGTGCACATTAAAGGGCTGATTTTATCCAGTTGCTTCACTCACACCTGGTGCATACCCCACTGAGCTGGGGAGTTCAGAGACACTTTGGCTGATGTGCTGTTTAAAAATGCTGGGTTAGAAATCAAACCATTTATCATGGTTCAACAGGCTCTTTTGCTTAAGGCAGGAAAGGAACTTGATTTAAACTCCATGTTTTCAGTTGTCTCCAGCTGAACTCTTTCTGTTCCAGGGGAAAGTTTTTAAATCTCTTGTCAAAAGCACAAATGCATTAATGTAATGCATTAGGAACTTATTTGCAAATTGCTTAAGTTTGAAGAATTTTATTTCTCTGCGTTGCTTTTCCCTTATATGTCCTGGGATTTTAAAAACTGTGATGGGATGTAGACACCAAAGGAATTTGTCATTGGAAAAGAAAATATTCAGATGATAAAATTTCAAAGCAGCCATGAAAAAATGAAATGCCATGAAACACAGGATATATCTAAATAAAACTACTAATTTCTGTAACACTTGCTATTTCCCCCTAAAAATCTGTGGAAAGCTTGTAGGGAATTTGGGATCAGGCCTGCTCCATCACAAGTGTGGGCCAGTTTGTTCAGGTAATGATTGAATTCTCTGTGTCTTTGGAGCTCAGATTTCCATCATCAGTTCTGCCAGGTGTGTTTTTTTGTTTTTCCTGTGTTTCTAAAACAAAAATGTTGAACTTCAAGAGCTGGTTTATATCCATGTTTGAGATTCTGATAATTGCAAAAAATTATCTCTTTGTGTAGAGTGAATTCCATTGAATTACATGAAGCTCTTTTAATAAAAATGCAAACATGCCACCCCTGTCAGACAAGTAGAACTTTTTCAGGCCCAGGGCTGTGACTGGAAAATGAGGGAGGGTGGGGAAACACACTTTAATAATTGGGAGTGTGCTCTGAAATCCCAACAAAATCTCTGCAAACATAACCAGGAAAGGCTGATAAGGTGCAAGAACTGGCTGATCCAAATGGAAATATTTAATGGGAAGAGCTGCTTTGTTTCTAATTGCCTTCCTTCAGGCCTTTGGGTGCCTACATTTTCTCATTCTTGAACTCCATGAGCTTGTATTTCCTCTTCCTTTATCTCCCCAGAACATGCCAGGGTGGTGTGACCTGTCACAAACACAGCACAGCTTGTTGGGGTTGTTCCTTGCAGCCTCACATGGCTCAAGTCCATCCCCAGAACCATCTCATCCCTTCCCAGGTGCCTGGGCAGGACTTTAAATGCAATTTAGAGCTTTTAGGAACAGAAGGTTTGAAATGTAATCACTTTCTCCACAGCAGGTTTTGAATGCTAAAAGAAGGAGACTCTCACTATGCAAACAAAGGAGTCGCCAGGGTGATTTTAGAGATAAGTTCAGTAGGAGACCCTTCCCCTGAGGAGATGGGGCTGCTCTGGCCCCTCTGGGTCATTACACCCTGCAAAAAACCTCAAAAAGACTCAGCCAAAGCTCCAAAGGACTTTAAACTGAGGAGCTGAAATGGAAGTTCTCATGTGTGGAGCTTTTCTGAGTTGTTTTGTTGAGCAAGTGTCAATTCAGTGAGCTTAGTAATGATATTAAAATAACAGTCTGGCCCTTATCCTGCAGCAGGCAGCGTGGATGGGCTGGCCTGGGTCACTTACAACAACACATGGCTGGGATTTTTTTATTTTGCTAGGCTGAGTGAAGTTCTATTTGAATGGAGAACCAGGGAAGTGGATTCTGGAGGGAAGTGGCAGAAGATACCTTTGATTTTAGTAGAATCTCTAATAGCTCTGGCACATTTTCAGAAATCTTCTTCTTCCTTTTCTGCCCTTTACATTTCTTTACAACAAAACACACCAGGTGAGAGAGGAGAAGGGAACCTTTCAGGATGCATGGAAAAGGATTTTATAGAGAAGAAAAGGTGGTGCTGGAGCCTGGCAGAAGGAGCAGTGGTGGGAGCTGCACAAACAGGGCTCAGGAACACACAGCAGGGTCCTGGTTCAAAACCATTCTATCTATAAAAACTAGAATAATATTGATAATTCTGTGATTTGTGGGAAGAAGTGACTATTAGGGAACTCCTCCTGTGGCAGCTTCTGAGTAATTTTGCTTAAGGCTGGGGCTGTGAAGCTGCAGATAAAGCAATTAACTGGCAAAACTGTGGCTTTTCATCTAGAAAATGTGTTCAGCATGCCCTGACTGCCCTGACTGCACATGGTGTTTGTTTAAGACTTGCTCTTCCTTACTTGCTACTGCCATATTTGAAAATCAAGTATGTAGTTAAGTGAATTGCTAATTTGGGTGAGAAGGAAAAGCAGCCTCAGCAGATTTACTGGGCTGGAAACTTCTTCCTAACCCAGGAAACACAGCTGAGAATATTGGGGTCTTGTTTCCAATCACTAATCCCTAATTTCTTCATAAAACATTTGCTTTTGGTGAATTGTTTGATGCAGAATTCCCAAAGTGGGAGAGCCAATAAATATCCTGTGAGGAATCATCCCTGCACACCCTGGTGCCAATAAATATCCTGTGAGGATAAATGTCCTGTGAGGAATCATTTATACACACCCTGGAGTGGTTCAGTTCCCTGTGAAAGGGATCAGGACTTGTCCAAGCCCCACGTGGGGGACCCTGGGCTGTGTCACTGTCATTTATCAGGGTTGGGCAAAGTTTCAGTGCCTGTACTCACCAGATATGGCCAAACCTCAAAGTCACACTTGTTTTTATGAAACCAAGCCCTGGTGAGCTCTGAAATCACCAGAAACCAGCACATCATTAGCTGTGCTGCTGCTGAGAATGTTGGAATTGGCCTAAAATTGAAAATGTCTGAGTAGATAAAAAGCAATTTTTATTTTTGAGGGAGCTTTGCTTTGTTGAGCTGCCAGCATTGGCACCTCAGTGGTGTTCTCCTCAGAAGTTACACAGAACACATGCAAATCACTGGTGTTTACAGCAAATCAGGCACTGCTTTTCTAAAATCACCCAAACCTGTTCTAAAATGCTCTTTAAGAGTGTTTTACTGCCCTGTGAGAGGTGCACATAACAAATGTTCTTTGGCTGCAGTTCCAGCTCTTTGGCTCAGCAATATTTTTATAGAAATCAGTGACAATGCATGAGCAGCACATCTGAAAGAATTAAACCTAAATGTAGAGATTTTCTGGGTAGCACAAACACACCTCATTGGTGTTTTTATCCTCTCAACCTGCTGGGATGGAAATCTTGGTTGACTCAAGAATTCACAGCAGATTAATAGGACAGATTTAATATAATGTTTGTGGAAGAGTGATTGCTTACAATCTTTTTTACCTCTTGCAGCTAAAAACTTTTTAAGCAGTTACAGAACTTCTTTGCAATGATGATCATCTTCAGAACTACCTCTCAAACAAACACAGGGTCCTTTTTAAAGGGCTGCTCACTGCAGCTCTCCTGGGTTTTTTACTTGTTTAATACCAAAAGCTGTCCTGGCTGTGGAACATGTATATGATGATCTCAGCAATGTCTTGCTAATCCCAGGCACACAAGCAAAAGGCTGATGCTGCACCCAGAGATCTCTGCTGAAATGATACAAATCCCCTGCCTGCCAAAGTTTAATTCCCTTGTGGAAGTGGAGAGGCGAAATAATATGGAAAGATCTGTGGGACTTGTGTGCAGCACCAGCTGAGACTGAAAACAAACCCTGCTCAGAGACTTTAATGACAAATCCTGGGGTTTCTGCCTGTGCTGGGTGCTCAGAGCTGTGGGTACCTGGCAGCTTTGGTGTTGGGCAGTGTGATTTAATATTTGGTGCTTCACGGGTTCCTGGAATCATGAAAAGCCCTCCAGGATCCACAATTCCAACCTGTGCCTGATCCCCACCCAGTCACAGGGCCAACAGGGCTGTGAGATAACCAACGGGGCTGTGAGATAACCAACGGGGCTGTGAAATAACCAACGAGGCTGTGAGATAACCAACGGGGCTGTGAAATAACCAACAGGGCTGTGAAATAACCAACAGGGCTGTGAAATAACCAACGGGGCTGTGAAATAACCAACGGGGCTGTGAAATAACCAACGGGGCTGTGAGATAACCAACAGGGCTGTGAAATAACCAACGGGGCTGTGAGATAACCCTCCAGGGATGGGCACTCCAAACCCCCCTGGGCAGCCCCTTCCAGCCCTTTCCATGAGGAAATTCCTGCTGGTGTCCAACCTGAGCCTCCCCAGCCCAGCCTGAGGCCGTTCCCTCTCCTCCTGTCGTGTTCCCTGGGATAAGATCCCAAATCCGCTCCAGCTGTCCCCTCCTGGCAGGGAGTTGTGCAGAGCCTGAAGATCACAGACACCACTTGATTTTTATTTTTTTATTAATTTAAGGGCAGTTTGTGGAAATAAACACACCTCCTACATCTCATTAGAGAGCTCTCACGTTCCACAACACCACCGATGCCTCCAGCTCTGTAACTCCCTCTGTACCAGGAGAAATCTGGTGGCTCCAGAACATTTTCCTGGATTTTTTTATTCCAAATCAGAGGGGATGGTAGGGTTGGGCAGCCTGTGCTGTCCCAGAGCCTCCCCACACACAGCACTCAGGGTTTTACCAGCCTCCCTGCAGCCACTTTCCTGTTCAGGGGTTATGACACATTGCAGATGTTCCAGCTAAATGTCAGCAGTGCTCAGAATCTGCAGCTTTGCCTTTTTATTGGAAATGTTGTGATGAGGTGTGATGGGGTGGGGAATGTGGAAAACATTGGAGGTGCATGTGGATATATAACTGTGGAGGAACATTCTGGAAATCAGTCAAGTCTCAAACTATGTATCTAAATGTAATGAGCAGATTTCTTGAAGTTGTACTTTGGGTCATTTTTAAAAGGAAAATAAATGCATCATTTTTCTTTAGCAATCAAGTGTGCAAATTCCTTAAAGTCCTTGATTAAAATGAAAAAAAAAAAAAAAGAAAATCATTCTTTCCAGATGGTGGAATTTACCTTGTGCTGGCAGACACCACCTCCTGTGGCATCTGCCTGGAGAGGAGAGAAAATTGTCACAGTGTGAGTGGGAGGTTTCTGTGTCTGTGCTAAACGTGATGAAGCTCTGCTCTCACAAATGTTCCCCTCGTTAACAGTGCTGTAATTAGAACACACCAGAGTTTTGCCATGACATTCTTCAGTTGTCACTTTCTTATTCAGCCCACTAGAGAGCTTTTTAAAGCCCAGAATCCTGCTTATCCCCAGGCTGAAAGGAGAAATCCAGTAATAGCCACTTAGGGAAGATTTGCTTTTATTAGAAACCTATAAATGGATAACTTACTGTACACAAGTGGTTATTGGGATGGTTTGAAGATGAAATCATGCTCCAATAAAAGGTCTTCAGCTGCAACCTGGGTGATTAAACCATGTGTGTTAGACAACACAGTGAATTTTTACCTCATTTTAATGTCCGTGAACAACAAATACCTGATTGTTTAAAAGTTTGCAAGCTGAAAACAGTAAAAAAATTATGTAGAGATCTAGATGTTTTTGTTTGTGATGTATGTATATAAATGTGTGGCTCTGTGTTCAGCCACAGGACACTCTCTGAGTGACATTTTCTCAAGCACAGCCCCTCAGATTATAAAAATAAGCTTATCTGCCCTGCTGTAATGCTTGTTGATGTAACTTGATAAGGGATTGTCTCCCAGATTCTGCTGTCTGAGCTGCACCAGGAGCTGTGAGGGGAAATCATGTTTGGTGCCAGTGGAGGGCTGGGGAATCCAACAGCAGAGCTGAGCCTGGCAAAATCCTGCTGAGGGATGTTGGTAAAAACCTGAATTTGCACCAAGATTCACAGAATTCACAGAATTACTGGGTTGGAAGAGACCTTAGAGATCATTGAGTCCAACCCAGCCCCAACACCTCAACTCACCCCTGGCACCCAGTGCCACATCCAGGCTTTGTTAAACACCCCCAGGGATGGGGACTCCACCACCTCCCCGGGCAGAATATTCCAGAACTTTATCACCCTTTCTGTAAAAACTTTTTCCTGATATCAAATCTAAAGATTTTATTATCATTCCATTTCTTTTCTATTCCTTGCTAGCCTTCTGATGAAATATTTTCTTCTATTCTTTTAGTATAGTTTTAATATACCAATATAATATAATAAATACAATATTATATAATATTATATGATTAATATAATACAATACAATACAGTATAGTATAATATAATATAATACAATACAATACAATACAGTATAATATAATATAATACAATACAATACAATACAGTATAATACAATATAATACAATACAGTATAATATAATACAATATAATATAAATATAATACGATATGATATGATATGATATGATATGATATGATATGATATGATATGATATGATATGATATGATATGATATAATATAAATAATATAATATAAATAATATAATTAATTTCAGCCTTCTGAAACATGGATTAGTCAAGATTCTCATCCCTTCCCTCATCCTGGCACCCCTGTGAACACACCACATTCTCGACTCATATTCCTGTGGTCCCATCCCTCTCCCTGCAGAGTTTACAGGGAATGATAAATGTGATTTCCTGGGTGCAAGATGCAGACAGAGACATCTGGGCAAAGCTGAGCTTATAAGGAGCGGCAGGAGAGTTTGGGATTGTTGGCACCAGCAGCTTCCCCTCCCCTCTCAGACAGGGGGATTTAAATAATCGCTCCTTAAGTGTGCTCGGCTCGCTCCCTTTGTCTGCGGGCATGGAACAGCTGCCCGAATTGAGTCTGCCCGTTCTCAAAGGCTGAGAGGAGCTTGCCAAAGCCGAGGGGAGGCAGCCCCAGCCCTGGCACAGCAGCAGAGCCATGTAAGGGTTTGCATTCCTGCCCCGGCTCGGAAGCTCTGGAATTCCGCTCTGCAAGCGCAGCGCTGTCCCCGGGAGTGATGGGCTGGGCTGCAGGGAGGAAGGCACAGACCGGGATTACAATAATTAATGTAATTAAGCATAGCCGAGAAAGGGGTTGAGAGCAATAAAGCACGTGCCTGATTAGCCCACAGAAAGGGCTGCTGGAGGTACGGAGTGGTGACACAATCTGGGCTGGATTTAATAGGTATTAAATAAATAAAATTTAAAAATAATTGATTAAATTTTTAACATTTTTTTAAATTTAATTTTTAAAAATTTTTGAAATTTAAAATTAAAAAATTTTAAATTTTTAAAAAATTATTTTTAATTTAAAAATTTAAAAATAAAAAAAAATTAAAATTTTATTTTTTTAAATTTCTAAACATTTTTATTTTATAAAAAATATATTTATAAATATATTCATAAATATATAAATATATTCATAAATATATATATTATAAATGTTTATATTTATGAAATATATTATATAAATAATAGCTACATTTATAAATATAGCTATTTATAAATATAGCTATAAATATAATATATATAGCTATTTATATATATTTTATATATATTATATTATATTATATTATGTTATGTTATATTATATATATAGCTATATATAGATATATAATAAATATAGCTATAAATATTATATATTTATATATAAATATATATTTATATACAGATTTTTATATACTTATAAATAGAATTTATAATATTAATGTTTATTTTTATATAAAATATATATAAATATATATTTATAAATATATTTTTATTTTATTTCATAATTTCTATTTTAATTATGGCAACACCTCACAGTGCAGGTGAAGTGTTGCCACAATTAAAATGGAAAATATAAATGTGAGCGAGGGGCTCTCCAGATGAGAAATGACACAGCCAGGCCTTGCCCTGGGTGGTTTTTTTTCCCACAGCTGCTGAGGACATGGAAATGCAAGAACTCCTAACCAAGAAGCTGCTGGCAGAGTGGAGTTCAGCTGTGGCCTCCAAGGGCTTTGTGGTGGGCACCCACGTGAGGCTGATCTTGTAGGGCAGGATAAAGAGTTGGGAAAATAATTTCCAGCCTGCCACACTCAACAAGAGCCTCAGAGCTCACTCAAAGTGGGTGGAAAATGAGGAGAAGACAAAAGAAGGATTAAATTTAATCCTGTGCCAGGTCTGACCAGGAATGCCCGCGGTCCTTGGCCGTGTCCTGCCCCGCCTGGGGCTCTGCAGGGCAGTGCCACCCCCTGTGACCCTGTCCCGTGTCCTGCCCCTGCACAGCCCCCTGTGCCAGCAGCAGCAGCCCCAGGAGCTGCCAGCCTCTCCAGCAGGTGCTGATGATGGATGGCATAAATGGAATTATATGTGAGGTGTGAGCAGCCAGCTGTAAAGTCATCAAACAGGAAAGGTCGTGCAAGTAATTTACACCAGAGCTGCTCTGCCCCCAGAGCCACAAACACAGATAAATTCGGGCAGGCAAGGAGAGGGGGATGATTTTATTTTATCTGAGGCTGACTCTGAGACAGGAGCTGCAGATCCCCTGTAGATCCCCTGCACAATTCCCTTCATTGCTGTTTTAAATTTAGGCAGGCAAGGAGAGAGGGGTGATTTTTTTTGTCTGAGACAGGAGCTGCAGGGGTTCCCTTGGATCCCTTGCACCATTGCCTTCATTGCTGTTTTAAAGAAAGGCAGGCAAGCAGAGGGGGATGATTTTTTTTGTCTGAGACAGGAGCTGCAGATCCATTTGGATCCCTGCACAATTCCCTTCCCTGCTGTTTTCCCGTGTGCAGCTCAGCCCCTGGCGTGGTTTGGGCTGGATGCTGTCGAGTCCTGTGTGAGGCTGGAGCTGGGCGGCTCCTGCAGCTCCTCAGAGTCCTGGAGGAGCCTGGAGAAATGTGCTGCCCACCTTTTCACGCTCTGTTTGTTCTTTGGATGAGATAAAAGCGGAAACAATGAGGGTGGTTCGAGATGATTTTCCTCCTTGCTGGACGTGCCCCACAGCACCTCACAAGCACAGGACATTTGCAGCCTTCAAAAATTTGCAGATCTTCAAAAATTCCCATTTAATGTGGTCACTGGTGGGGCACAGGGCTGGACAGGCTGTGCCAGCTGGGGGTGTGTGTGGTGAGAGGGGAGCTGCTGGTTATTTTGGGAGGTGCAGGAGGGCAGCAAACAGGCCAGCTTTCATTTTCCAGCCAGCTGGTGCTGATTCAGGAGGGTTCAGCAGTGCCAGCTGCGTGGAGCTGAGCTGACCAGGCCTTGGTGACACAGCCTGGCCGCAGCGTGTCACCTCCCTGGCCGCAGCGTGTCACCTCCCTGGCCACCTCATTCCCCATCAGGGGCATGGCTGTGCTTCCAGGAGGAGAAAAAGGTGACAGGAGAGGTAAGAGAGAATCTCCAGTCTGCCTTTCCTTCTCCTTTTCCCCTGTCTAATGATCACATGCTTTGCTAGAACTATTTCCAGGCCCATCTTCAGCGCTGGCAGGACTGAGAATGGTCCTTTGACACATCCTCATGTGATGGGAAATGCACCAGAGTGACACAAACCTTCCTAAATATTCTTTGATTATTTTTTGATGATGTTTTTCCCCTATTAAACTAAACCCAGAGCTTCAGCATCCCCTGCTCTGCTGGGTCTGGAGAAATTGGCCTTTATGAGCTGCTCTCAGGTTCTGGTCTCATTCCACAGCCCTTTCTGGCAGTGTTACAGAGAGATCTTTTACTTTCCCATGGGGCCGCAACAAAAGCAGCTTTGCTGGGCCCAGTTTCAGTCTTTCCCTGTTTCCCACCTCCCTGATGCCATCTGCAGAGCTCTTCCCACATGGCCCTGCCAGGGGATTGAGTGCCACCAGCAGCAGGTGTGGGAGGTGGGAGCTTTGTCACTGCTCTGTCCCTGCACAGGGGTGACCTTGTGCTCCATCCTGTGCTTGCAGGAAGGATATTTTATACAGAACTCATTTGGACACTTCAGTCAGGCCATCGTCCCTGTTTTGTGTCTGCTGACCTTGGAGCTTGCTCTGCCCTCCTGCCTGGGGTCTGTGGGCACAATCCTGGCTCCTGAGGGTCCTTCTGAAACACCCAAACCATTCCTGACTCCCTTTCCCTGCCCACAAGGTGCAATAACAGCTGGGAAGGGATTAGAACACAGCAAGGTCAGTGGTGACTCCCAAACATTGGGATACACCTGGTTCCAGCCTGTCCCTGCATCCTGCTGGCTCTGCTTTGTGCTGTACCCAGCATTTCCACACTCACCCCAGCATCTCAAAGCCTGTAGTTCCTGAAAGTGCAGTGAGGATGCTGCTGGGAGCCCAAGACCTCCATGGAACCATCCTGATGCCACTTGCAGCATCTGGATGCTCTGAGAAGCTCACATCCCAAGCAAAAACCTCTGCACAACAAATCTCTCCCATCCAAAAAGAAAAACCACAAAAAAAAGCTTGAACAAACACCCAAAAAAGAGAGTCCCATCTTGGTGCATAAAGTGAGGATGCTGCTGGGAGCCCCAAACCTCCACTGAGCCATCCTGCTGAAACTGAGGAGCTCACATCCCAAGCAAAAACCTCTGCACAACAAATCTTTCCCACCCAAAAAGAAAACTAACCAAAAAACCCTGAACAAACACCCCAAAAAAGTGATTTCTTGGTACATAAAGGACAGTGACGATGCTGCAGGGAGCCCCAGACCTCCATGGAATCATCCTGCTGCTACTTGCAGTCCGTAGATGCTCTGGGGAGCTCACACGCCAAGCAGGAAAACCCTGAACAAGCACCCAAAAAAAGTGATTTCCATCTTGGTACATAAAGGGCAGTGAGGATGCTGCAGGGAGCCCAAGACCTCCATGGAACCATCCTGCTGCCACTTGCAGCATCTGGATGCTCTGAGAAGCTCACATCCCAAGGAAAAACCTCTTTCCAACAAATCTCTCCCATCCAAAAAGAAAAACCACAAAAAAAAGCTTGAACAAACACCCAAAAAATAGAGTCCCATCTTGGTACATGAAGTGAGGATGCTGCTGGGAGCCCCAGACCTCCATGGAACCATCCTGCTGCCACTTGCAGCCCATGGATGCTCCGGGGAGCTCACATCCCAAGCAAAAACCTCTGCACAACAAATCTCTCTCACCCAAAAAAAGAACCACCAAAAAACCTCTAAACAAACACCAAAAAAAAAGTGATTTCCATCTTGGTTTTCTATCTTGGTACATAAAGTGAGGATGCTGCAGGGAGTCCCAGACCTCCATGGAACCATCCTGCTGCCATCCTTGCAGCATCTGGATGCTCTGGGGAACTCTACAACAAATCTCTCTCACCCCCAAAAAAAGAACCACCGAAAAACCCCGAACAAACCCCCAAAGAAGAGCGTCCCAGCTGCGCGGTGCCGTTGCTGTGTTTGCAGTTGCTACACACACACGGGTTTATTTCTGGCGGCCCGCATGCCAGCCCGGGCTGTGCAATGCAATCCTGGGCACCGGGGCGGCTCCGGAGCTCCCAGCCCGGCCCCGCAGCTGCTCGCCCTGACCCGGCCGCTTTTGGCCTCGCCTCGGTGGCCCGAGGGCTCTTCCAGCCGGGGCAGAAGCTCCGGTACAGCCCCGGTACAGCCCCGGTACAGCCCCGGTACAGCCCCGGCACAGCCCCGGTAAAGCCCCGGTACAGCCCCGGTAAAGCCCCGGTACAGCCCCGGTACGGCCCCGGTACAGCCCCGGCACAGCCCCGGTAAAGCCCCGGTACAGCCCCGGTAAAGCCCCGGTACGGCCCCGGTACGGCCCCGGTACAGCCCCGGTAAAGCCCCGCTGCCCGCAGCTCCTGTGCGGGGCGGGAGGGCTGAGCTGGGTTGGGGTCACTGCCACCTCTTGAATGTCCCCAAATCCGTCACTGCCACTCCTTGATTGTCCCCAAATCCCTCATCCAGGGGTGTGCTCACTGCCACCTCTCAGATTGTCCCCTCATCCAGCGCTATGCTGCTGGGGTAGGGTCACTGCCGCCTCTGGCATTGTCCCCAACCTTGAACCAGGGGTGTGCTGTGGTGGGGTCACTGCCACCCCTAGGATTGTCCCCAAATCCCTCACTGCCACCTCGAATTGTCCTCAAACCCTCATCCAGGGGTGTGCTCACTGCTACCTCTCAGATTGCCCCCTCATCCAGGGCTGTGCTGGTGGAGCAGGGTCACTGCCACCCCTCGGATTGTCCCCAACTCCCTGCCCCAGTGTTTCCAGCCCGTTGCAGGGGCTGGGCTGAGCTGTGGCTCCCTGCTGGCCCACAGTGCCCCCCCTGACACGGGGACACGGGTGACAATGGTGTCCCCCAGCTGCCCCAGCTCCCTAAGGCCAGCAGCAGCAGCACAGCATGGGCTGCATATGTCCCTCTGGATTAGGACCAGCCCAGGAGCTGCTTATGCTGATGGGGCTAATCTCCATAATCTTGTCACACAGATGCCACCTCTCTGCAGGCAGAGCAGGGGGATTTGGGCTCTGTGTGGATGCCAGCAGGGAAAAGGGCTCTGGGAGGTGGCACAGGCAGGGCCCAGGGGGCAGTGCCAGGCTGGGTTCAGAGGTGAGAAAAGCCTCCTCCTGCTCCAGGGTCCTACCTTGTCACCCCTCTGTGACCTGCCATCCATGGACAGCAGTGCTGGCCTTAAAACCAGGCCCTAAACCCTTTGCCCCAGCCCTGGGTTTTTCCCAGTGTGGGATCTGTGGTGTCACCTGTCAGCTGGGCTCCATCCCTTTAAAAGCCAATTATTTCATTTCTGTGTTTGTTTTTGTGACTGTGACTGGGGGAAGTACATTTGGCATCATCAGGTGGGCAATGAATCAACATCCAGTTTCCAGTTTCCAGTTTCCTGTTTCAGGTGGAAAAATCCTTGTGCTGGAAAAGCAGAGTAAGGGGTCAGTGCTGGGGGATTTGGTTTTAATGTTTTGCTTTTAATGTTCCCCTGTCTTGTGCTAAACCCTCCCTGAATGGGGGGCTCACTGATTGAGGTGGACACCCAGGACACGCTGTTTTGTCCCTTAGCTCTTGCTGAGTCCAGGGATAGTGCAGTGTCCCCTGCCCCAGCCAGGGACAGCAGTGCTGGCCTTAAAACCAGGCCTTAAACCCTTTGCCCAGCCTTGGGTTTTGCTGTTGTGGGATCCATGGTTTCACCTGTCAGCTGGGCTCTATCCCTTTAAAAGCCAATTATTTCAGGGCCTGGACATTTCTGTGTTTGTTTTTGTGACTGTGACTTGTGGAAGTACATTTGGCATCATCTGGTGGGCAATGAATCAGCATCCAGTTTCCAGTTTCAGGTGGAAAAATCCTTGTGCTGGGAAAGCAGACTAAGGGGTCAGTGCTGGGGGATTTGGTGTGTTTTTAGTGTTCTCCTGTCTGGTGCTGAACCCTCCCTGGATGGGGGTCACTGATTGAGGTGGACATGCTGGTTTGTCCATTAGGTCTTGCTGTGTCCAGGGACAGCAGTGTTGGCCTTAAAACCAGGTCCCTTTGCCCCAGCCTGTGCCTTGGGTTTCACCTGTCAGCTGGGCTCCACCCCTTTAAAAGCCAATTATTTCAGGGCCTGGACATTTCTGTGTTTGTGAGTGGTGGTTTTTGTGACTTTGACTTGTGGAACTACATTTGGCAATGTACTTTTTTGGCAATCTGGTGGGCAATGAATCAGGATCCAGTTTCCAGTTTCCAGTTTCAGGTGGAAAAATCCTTGTGCTGGGAAAAGCAAAGTAAGGGGGATTTTAGTGTTCTCCTGCCTTGTGCTAAACCCTCCCTGGATATGGGGTCACTGATTGAGGTGGACACCAGGACACGCTGGTTTGTGCCTTAGGTCTTGCTGAGTGCAGGGACAGCGCTGTGTCCTGTGCCCCGTGCCCCGTGCCTGGCATCAGGCTGGCTGGGAAAGGGGCAGGAAAATCCTCCTGCCCAGCGGGCAGACAGCTCTAATCCCGAGCAGCATTCCCTGCCGTGTCTCACAATCACGGCTCTGTGTGTCAGCTCGGGAATGCCCAGCGGGAACAGGCCGGGAGCCGTCCCTGCCCGGAATGTCAGCACTGCCGGGCGATAATCCCCAACGGGAATCCCGGCCCTGGAGCTGCTGCCTCTTCCCACCGTGTGCCAAGGGGTGTCAGGAGCCAGGACATCCCTCTGGCTGTCCTGAGCAGCCCAGACCCCTGCCAGGGGGCTCAGAGACCCTGGCAC
>JAWWEX010000117.1:3141009-3152419 GCA_035583215.1 Arremon brunneinucha | reverse complement strand
CTTGCTTTCATTTCAATCTTGCTTATAGTTTCCATATTCTCAAAATCTTTTGCCAGACAATCATATTTATAAGGCTTTCCTGTTTCATTTTCCCCAACAGGTGAGTGCCTGGGGGCTGGCCTTGGGGCTTGGTGTAGGAGTGTGCCCCCTATTAAAAGTGACAAAACCATCTTTTGTCCCCTGGAACCTGCAGCAGGGAGCTGGGGGCTGCTCCAGGCAGTGCTTCCCACAATGACTCTTGGTGCCTCCATGGGGTGTCAGAGCCCTCTCACCCAGTGCTGATACTCAGATTTAGAATTTTCTTTCTGTTTTTACCAGCTCCAGAAGTGCTGGGCCCAGAGAAGTACGACAAGTCCTGTGACATGTGGTCCCTGGGTGTCATCATGTATATTCTGTAAGTCTGAGGGTTCCTCTCCCTCCTGCCAGGCTCAGCTCCTGCTCCTGGCACTGCCTTGTGCCCTGTGGGTGCTCCTGGGGAGGTTTTTGGGGTGCCACATTGACTCTGTTCCCCTTCCTGGTGCAGGCTGTGCGGGTACCCCCCCTTCTACTCCAACCACGGCCTGGCCATCTCTCCTGGCATGAAGAAGAGGATCCGGATGGGCCAGTACGAGTTCCCCAACCCCGAGTGGTCTGAGGTGTCAGAGGAAGGTAAAGGTGGTCCCTGTGGGGCCTGTGCCCAGGCTGAGGTCTCTTTTTGAGGGCTGGGAGGAGCTCAGACCCCTGGCTGGGTCAGGAGTCACCTCTCAGCATCTGCATCTCTGCTGGAGAGGGTTTTGCTGAAGGGTTTGTGCAGGGTCAGGTGTGTGGCACAGGGGAGGGCACACGGGAGGGCACTCAGGGGTTTTGGGGCTGGGGTTGGAGCTCAGGAGAGCCCGCCAGGAGCTGCTGGGCCCAGGCTGAGGTCTCCTTTTGAGGGCTGGGAGGAGCATGGGTGTGGCAGGGGTCACCTCTCAGCATCTTCACCTCTGCTGCGCAGGCTTTTGCTGAAGGGTTTGTGCAGGGTCAGGTGTGTGGCACAGGGGAGGGCACACAGGAGGGCACTCAGGAGGGCACACAGGGGTTTTGGGGCTGGGGCTGGAGCCCCCCAGGAGCTGCTGCTGGCCCCTGACCCTGCCCCAACCCCTGCAGTGAAGCAGCTGATCCGAAACCTGCTGAAGACAGACCCGACCCAGCGCATGACGATAACGGAGTTCATGAACCACCCCTGGATCATGGTGAGATGGGATCATGGGGTCATGGGATCTATGGGATCATGGGATCCATGGGATCATGGGATCATGGGATGGGATGGGATGGGCTCCATGGAATGGGATAATGGGATGGAATCTATGGGATGGGATCCATGGGACGGGATCTGTGGGATGGGATGAGATAGTGGTATGGGATCCATGGGATAATGGTGTGGGATCCATGGGATAATGGGATGAGATCCAGAGGATAATGGGATGGGATAATGGGATGGTATGGGATTGATGGGATGGGATCCATGGGATGGGATGGGATCCATGGGATGGGATGGGATGGGATGGGATAACGGGATGGGATGGGATAACGGGATGGTATGGGATTGATGTGATGGGATTGATGGGATGGGATGGGATTGATGTGATGGGATGGGATTGATGGGATGGGATGGGATGGGATGGGATGGGATGGGATCCATCTTAGCTGACACTCCTCCCCTCTCGTGGCAGCAATCCATGCAGGTGCCCCAGACCCCGCTGCACACCAGCCGTGTGCTGAAGGAGGAGAAGGACCTGTGGGAGGATGTGAAGGTAAAACCTCTCTCTGTCCCTGCCTGCCAAGCTCTGCACCCCTCTGCCATCTGGGGAGTGTCCTCCCCTGGGCACTGCAGACCAGGCTTGTTCACTGTCCCTGGAAGTGTTCCAAAACTGCATAAATGTGGCACTTGGGGACATGATGTAGTGGTGGAGTGGCTGTGTTGGGTTAACATCTTTTATGAAAATCCTTTCCTTAGGATTTTTCCTCCTGAGAAGCTGAGACGCCTCAGGAACAAAATGTAAACAGTGGTCATCTGCTGCTGTGGAATGCAACAAGTAGATCTTTGATTAACCTATGTTAGTTGTTTCTAATTAATGGCCAATCACAGTCAGCTGGCTGGGACAGAGAGTCTGAGACAGAAGCCTTTGTTATCATTCCTTCTTTTTCCGTTCTTAGCCAGCCTTCTGAAGAAATCCTTTCTTCTATTCTTTTAGTATAGTTTAATATAATATATATCATAAAATAATAAATCAACCTTCTGAAACATGGAGTCAAATCCTCATCTCTTCCCTCATCCAACAACCTCAGTGAACTCTGTCACACCATCCTGCTCATTTTATGCCTTCTAAGGTACCTGAGCTATTTGGGTGTGAAATAGATCCCCAAGAACTCAGAGATCTGGCTTGAGGAGACCATATTTCACCCTGGAGGAGCTTTGCTGATGTCTCTGTGTCCCCACAGGAGGAGATGACCAGTGCCCTGGCCACCATGAGAGTGGACTACGAACAAATCAAGATCAAGAAAATCGAGGATTCCTCGAACCCTCTGCTGATGAAGAGGAGGAAGAAAGCCAACCCCCCCGAGCCCACCACGCTGCCCCACTGAGGGCCCTGCCCACCAGCCCTCCAGAAAGCAATAACTATAAATATATATATATATATATATTTTTTAAGGAAAAAAAAAGACAAAAAGAAACAGACTGTTCTATCGAGCGCATGGAATTCAGACATTTATACCAGACTAGTTATTTTTAGCTACTCACCTGTGTT
Organism: Arremon brunneinucha; assembly: GCA_035583215.1. NCBI lineage: Eukaryota > Metazoa > Chordata > Aves > Passeriformes > Passerellidae > Arremon > Arremon brunneinucha. The sequence goes on along the minus strand of JAWWEX010000117.1, from coordinate 3,149,648 downwards.
TCTCACCTTTCTGGAGCAGGTGGTGAGGTCCTCCCCCCTCTCAGATCCACACCTGCAGCCAGGGATTTTTTTGTCCTGTAGGTGAACACCGCCAATAATTGGATTTTTATTTTTCTTTTATGAAACAGTTTTGATTTATATATATATATTTTTTTTTTTCTTTTCCTCCTCCTTCCTTCCAAAGACATGGAAACTCCTGTGGTGACCTTTTTAGGGTATAGAACATATAAATATTTTTTAAAAACTACTGTAGAGCTGAAACCCAGACAGAGTGTTCCCTGTGTGGATGCTGGCTAGAAGCAGGCTCCAGGGACAGAGAGCTGTCCTGCTGTCCTGGGGAGGGTCCCAAATCAAGCACAGGAGCCAAAAAGCAGCACCCCAGCCCTCCCTGTCTGTCTGTCCGTGTGGGGTGTGTGTCTGTCTGTGGGCCTGCAGCTGCTCTGAAGTCTTTAGTCCATGGATGATGATGATGATTATTATTATTATTATTATTATTTTGTCACTTCGTTAAATGTGTTTGAATGGGGAAAAACAATTTTTTAAGGTTTAGTTTTTAGGTGATCTTTTTAGACGCTGTATGGAATTTTAATTTGTTTTGAAAAACTGGTTTTTATCCCCCCCCCCCTTTTTTTTTTTTTTTTAATTTTTTAAAATTGTTTTTGTCTGTTGGCTTATACTAATCTTCCCAGTCTGCTCTTCAGTCCTTTGGATTAAAGACACTTAAAGAGTCACAACGTCTCTGCTGTTGCTTGTGTGGCTGTGAAGAACCCACAGTGCTCTAGCTGCTCTCTCTGTGCCCTAAAATTGCTCTTTTTGCCACCAGAAAGGCTGAGCCCCCCCTGGGTATTCTCTGGGGACACAACATCCCTTTGCTTGGGGACAGAGGGACATCCCTGCCCAGCACGTGTCACCCCTGGGCTGGGGCTGTGGGGCCTTGGGGTGATGCTGTGGGGTGCTATGGGGTGATGTGGGATGTTTTGGAGGGGATGGGATGATGGTGGGTGCTGTGGGGTGCTGTGGGATAGTGTGGGGTGCTATGGGATTGTATGGGATGATGCTGTGGGATGATGGTGTGGGGTGCTGTGGATGCTGTGGGGTGATGTGGGAGGGCATGGGGTGCTGTGGATGATGGTGTGGGATGCTTTGGGACAGTGTGGGATGCTGTGGGGTGATGTAGGATAATGAGGGGTGCTGTGAATGATGTGAATGATGATGTGGGGTGATGTGGGATACTTTGGGAGGGGATGGGATGATGTGGGATGGTGTGGGGTGCTATGGGATTGTATGGGATGATGCTGTGGGATGATGCTGTGGGATGCTATGGGGTGGTGTGAGATGCTTTGGTAGGGTGTGGGGTGATGTAGGATGATGAGGGCTGCTGTGGGATGCTGTGGGATGCTATGGGGTGATATGGGATGGTGTGGGGTGCTGTGGAATTGTATGGAATGATTCTGTGGGATGATGGTGTGGGGTGCTGTGGATGCTGTGGATGCTGTGGATGATAATGTGGAGTAATGTGGGTTGATGTAGGATGATGGGGGGTGCTGTGGATGATGTGGATGGTGGTGAGGGGTGCTGTGGGACAATGTGGGATGCTGTGGAGTGCTGTGGATGCTGTGGATGATGTGAAACGATGTGGAGTGCTTTGAATGATGTGGAGTGCTATGGATGCTGTGGGTGATGCTGTGGCACACGGGGCCGCGGGTGCCATGCCCGGGTGCCGGCAGGGGACAGACAGACAGACAGACAGACAGACACTGTGCCTGCCCGGTGTCGGGGCTGCCGGGGCTGTGCCCTGTCCCTGCTGTCACCGCCGGGGCTGTGCCCGGTTCCCGCTGTCGCCACCGGTGTCGGGGCTGCAGGAGAGGAGGAAGGGGCGAGGTGCTCAGGAGCCTTCCTCACCCTCCTCTCCTCCTGCTGGGGAGCGGGACGGGGCTGCAGGGAGTGAAATGCCACGGAGATGCTGCGAGGTGGGAGCAGCCAGGGAGCTCCAGCCTCCTCCTGCAGCCTTCTGTGCCAGGCGGGCCGGGAGGAGCCCCTGGGCCTGAGCTGGTCCCTGGCACTGCCCGGGCTCGGTTCCTGCGGCTCCCGAGGCTGCTGCAGCCCCCGGAGGTGTCAGACCCAGCACTGAGGTGTGAAGGGTGTGAAGCACCCGCAGCAGTTTCCATCCCCCGAGGTCTCGCAGCCTTGCGTAGGTTCCACGTTTTGGAAAAAAAAAACACCAACCCAAACAAAGATTCTCTAAACAAACGCAAATCCTGGCAGTGAACCCTCAGTTTGCCTCAGGGCGGGGATGAGGTTTGGGTTTCTTTTGTTACAGAGATCCTGTTTTGGAAATTACGGTGCTCACTGACACAAACCTCAACCCCGGTGGGAAGATGTGTGGCTTGAGATGTTTTCTGTGCGTGTTTGGGGAGGGAAGAGCAGAGCGGGCACCCACGGCTCATTTCCCTCTCCTTTCCCCCCAACTGGGCACTGGGTTGAAGCCAAGAGTGGACACCAGGTCTCCAGGATGGTCCTGGAGCTTCCAGGATGGTCCTGGAGCTTCCCATGGTGGCTCTAAAGCTTCCAGGATGGTCCTGGAGCTTCCCATGGTGGCTCTGGAGTTTCCAGAATGGCCCTGAAGTTTTCCAGGGTGGTCCTGGAGCTTCCAGGGTGGTCATGAGGTTTCCCACAGTGATCCTGAAGCTTCCAGGATGGTCCTGGAGCTTCCTATGGTGGTCATGTATCTTCCAGGATGGTCCTGGAGCTTCCCCTGGTGGCTCTAAAGCTTTCCAGGGTGGTTCTGAAGCTTTCACGGTGGTTCTGAAGCTTCCAGGATGGTCCTGGAACTTCCCATGGTGGCTCTGAACTTCCCAGGGTGGTCCTAGAGCTTCTCAGGGTGGTCCTGAAGCTTCCCAGGATGGTCATGAAGCTTCCAGGATGGTCTTGGAGCTTCCCAGGGTGGTCCTGAAGTTTCCCAAAGTGGTCCTGAAGCTTTCAGGATGGTCCTGGATCTTCCCATGATGGCTCTGAAGCTTCCCAGCGTGGCCCTGAAGCTTCCAGGATGGTCCTGGAACTTCCCAGGGTGGTCGTGTATCTTCCAGGATGGTCCTGAAGCTTCCAGGATGGTGCTGGAGCTTCCAGGACGGTCCTGGAGCTTCCCATAGTGGCTCTGAAGCTTCCCATGTTGGTCCTGCAGCTTCCCATGGTGTCCTGGAGCTTCCCAAGATGGTCCTGGAGCTTTCCAGGGTGGTCATGAGGTTTCCCATAGTGGTCCTGAAGCTTCTAGGATGGTCCTGAAGCTTCCCAGGGTGTCTCTGAAACTTCCCATGGTGGTCCTGAAGCATCCCATGGTGGTCCTGAAGCTTCCCAGGCTTTCCTGACCATCCCAGCCCCTGGAGAAGAAGGCTGCCCACGGTGTCACCCCCTCCACCCTCCCCTGTCCCTCCCTCCCCAGCAGAATTGTCCCCCTGCTCTGGAGGGGTTTTGGCCGCAGGCTCTCTCTTTGTGTCACTGCTTTCGGTGCCTGGGTGGGTGAAACCCGGGGCTGTTTCTGTGAAGCTGCTGGTGCTAAAAGGAATAGCTGGGGCAGTGTGGGTGGGGTGAGAACAGTTTTACTCACCCAGGGCTGTGTTTTGGTGCTTTTGGACTTGAAACCCCAATTTTGGGGCAGATCTGCTCACAGGGAGCTGTAAATAAATTGGCTGGAGAGGGAAGAGGAGAGGTGCTGGGATTCTGGGGGCTCTGTGCAGGTAAGGATGGGAAAAGCAGCAGGAAGGAATTCAGTTTTGTGCTGGGGAAGGTGGGATGGATTCACACATCATGGCTGGAAGGAGATGAAATTCAAGATCCCTTCCAGAATCACTCTGTGGTTCCATCACCTTTGGGAAAACAACCCAAGGGCAGCCAGGATGTAAAATCCTCTTGGATTGAGGACCAAAATCTTGGATTGAGGACCAAAATTGTGGATTGAAGACCAAAATCTTGCTCTGGGACGTGAGGGAGGTGATGGCCACAATGATTTGCAGGAGTCAGCTGCATGGAAACCTGGGGGGACCTGAGACCTGCTGACTCCAGGGGAATCAGTGAACAATTCAGCGCAACATTTGAAATTTTTAGTGGTTAGTAGAAAAATAACCCCTCTCTCCTCAGCCCACCTGCTTTATTTTTAGCAGCAAGCTTCCTGCTAAGGAAAAAAAAAAAAATTAAAAAAAATATATATTTCTTGCTTTTGAGGTGATTTTGATCAAAAAATCTGGCTGTGCTCCAGGCTGATCACTGGGGAGGGGATGAATCACGAAGATCTCTGTTCTTATCTGTGCACACCAGAAGTTTCTGCTGCTCTTGCAAGGATGGGGGTGAAGCCCCTTCCTCCAGCCGTGGTTTGTTCTGCTCCCATGGTGTTGGTCAACTCTGGAGAGCCCCAGGAGCACAAAATGTCCTGTGGCTGGTGTGGATGTGCAGGAGGAAGGCGCGTTGTGCAACGGCAATGAGGAGCCCTCAGCTGGTTGCTGTTTCACTCCTGCCCTTTGTTTTGTGATTATTTACTCTTTATTGCCCTATTTTACCACTGAGGTGGTTGTTTTTCCATGCCTGGGCTCCTTTTGGCCAAGGAAGCTTTGTCTTGGTTGCTTTGGGTTGGTTTGCACCTTGGGAACACCTCCTGGTAAGCTGCACAACTCAAAAAGGCAAAAATTCTGTGCAAAATCAGCCGATGGTTGTATTTTTATTAAGGATTAGACCAGGCACATCAGGGGAATATCAGGATTTCCTGATGCAAAGCTTGGCCTGCACATTTCTGCAAATTCAGAAAATGCTGGATTTCTGAAAATCCATGGGATCGGCCTGCTCAGGCCTGGGGCTGCAGGGATCCTGGCTGTAAAAGGACAGCTGGTGATGGAAATCTGGCTGGAAAAGCAGAAGAAGGAGATGTGATTTTTGCTCAAAGTAAGGTTTTCTTCAGAAATTGCTCCATCAAAGTGTAACAGGCCCGCAGGAATCCTGCTCCGGGCTTTTCCAACCAGGAAAGGCAAAGCTTGGCCTGCACATGGTTGAATTGGTTAATGCTCAGAAAATGCTGGATTTCTGAAAATCCATTGGCATCAGCCTGTAAAAGGACAGCTGGTGTTGGAAATCTGGCTGGAAAAGCAGAAGAAGGAGATGTGATTTTCCCTAAAAGTCAGGTTTTCTTCAGAAATTGCTCCATCAAAGTGTAACAGGCCCGCAGGAATCCTGCTCCAGGCTTTTCCAACCAGGAAAGGCAAAGCTCTGAAAATCAGCCCCAGCAGGTTGTGGAGATGGTGTGTGAGATGTGCCAGTCACAGCAGCTGGGCCCAGCGTTGCAAAAGAGCCACGAAACTGAATTTCAGCTCAGAGAAAAAGTAAATCTGGTGCTGCTGCCAGGAAAGGAACTTTGTAGTCCAGCTCTGGAGCAAAGGAGATGGTTTGGTTGCTTCAGGGTGTGATGAAATGGTGGAGAGACCCTGCCAAGAGGCCGAAGGCAGCAGGTCACAAGGCAGAAAATGGGAACTGCTGGTGTTAAACCTCTAAATCAGCATCCCTGAGCATCTGCACTGCCTCCACCAGCCCCAGGAGGGGCAATGCCTGTCCCACATCCCACATTAATTAATGTCACACGTTAATTAATGTCACACATGGATGCACTGCTGGGTGGGGTGGCACTCAGAAATGTCACAGGGTGCCATCTCTGTGCCCTCACCTGTCCCTGCTGCTCTGTGGGCTTTTGGTACCTAAAGGGGATTTTGATGAAGGTGGGGATGAACATCTCACAAGAGTTTGTACAGGGGAGAATGGGTTTAATTAAAATAGAGTAGGTTTAGTCTAGATATAAGGGAGAAAAGTTTGAAAAGGAAGGTGGTGAAGCACTGCAATAGGCTGCTGGGAGAGGTGGTGGCTGCCCTGTCCCTGGAAACTTTCAAGGCCAGGTTGGGTGTGGGCTGGAACAATCTGGGATGGTGGAAGGTGTCCCAGCCCATGGCATGAGGTGGGAACAATATGATCAATGAAGTCCCTTCCAACCCAAACCATTCTGTGCTCAAGAGCCTCCCTGGCGTTCAGTTTTGGATCTGAGTCTTGTGCAGAGCCCAGGCTGTGTGAGGATGCAGTGACTGAGCACAGAGGGGACAGTGAGCGGTGCCTGCTCCTGTGGGTGCTGCCCCTATGGGTGCTGCCCTGTGGGTGCTGCTCTCCCAGCCTGCTGGGAGCTGCTGGGGCTGTCAGCGGCTCGGCTGTGGCACGGCCCAGCCCTGTGCTGAGAACCTGCTGAGAACCTGCTGAGAACCTGCAGTGAACCTGCAGGGAACCTGCTGAGAACCTGGTGAGAACCTGGTGAGAACCTGCTCAGAACCTGCTGAGAATCTGGTACCTTGCTGGGAAACTGGAACCTTGCTGAGAACCTGCTGGGAATCCGCTGAGAACCTGGTGAGAACCTGCTGGGAACATGCTGTGAACCTGCTGTGAACCTGTTGAGAACCTGCTGAGAACCTGCTGGGAACCTGTATAGAACCTGGTGAGAACCTGGTGAGAACCTAGTGGGAACATGCTGGGAACCTGCACCTTGCTGGGAACCTGCTGAGAACGTCACGAGAACTTGGCATCTTACTGAGAACCTGTGGAGAACTTGCTGAGAACCTGCAGGGAATCTGCTGAGAACCTGGTGAGAACCTGCAGAGAACCTACACCTTGCTGAGAACCTGGCACTTTGCTGGGAATCTGCTAGGAATCTGCTAAGGACCTGCTGAGAACCTCCAAGGAAGGTCCCCACCGGTCCCACCAGCCCCGCACAGCCCCTGTTCTGCCTGCGAGCCACCTGGAGGATTGTGTGGCTTTGCTTGCCCCATAACCACCATTCACCTGTTCTTTTCCTGCTCTGAACAGGCTCTGGCAGCAGCAGGGATGGGACAAACCTTCTGCCAGGTTGGTGTGGCAGGACTGAATCCCTTTCCTTGGGACAGTGTTGACAGGGGTCTCAGGATGAGGGAAGACACGAGGATCTGACCCATGTTTCAGAAGGCTTGATTTATTATTCTATGATATATATTACATTAAAACTATACTAAAAGAAGAAAGGATTTCATCAGAAGGCTGGCTAAGAATAGCAAAAGAAATAACGATAACAAAGGTTTGTGTCTCGGACAGAGAGTCTGAGCCAGCTGACTGTGATTGGTCATTAATTAGAAACAACCACATGAGACCAATCACAGATGCACCTGTTGCATTCCACAGCAGCAGATAATCATTGTTTACATTTTGTTCCTGAGGCCTCTCAGCTTCTCAGGAGAAAAAATCCTAATGAAAGGGTTTTTCATAAAATGTGTCTGTGACAAGAATAAATGCTGAAATCACTTTAGTGCCCATTGTTTTGGGTCTTTTTATTATAATAAATGCTGAAACCACTTTAGTAACCATTGTTTTGGTCCTTTTTATTATAATAAATGCTGAAATCACTTTAGTACCAGGAGTGTGGTCCCGTTTTTAGCACCCAGCTCTGGTAATTACTCAGCCTCTCACCGCCTGAGGGAAGGAATTGGCAGCTCTGCAAAGCCAGGGCTGTGCCCTCCATGACCTACGTGCCCAGCTCGGGTTCTCAGCCCTGGTTTTGTTGCTCCCCTTGGCCTCTTTCACGGCAAAAACCCCAATTTCAGTCACATGCTGCCAAAATCTAGGGCACAGAGAAGCAGGAGCTGCGTGGGCCTGAGCGGTGCAACCAGTTCGAGTTAAATAACAAATGTTAAAACTACAACCACAACAAAATGAGGAAAGTTCTGAAAGCTTCTGCAATTCAAATGGAGTTACAGCAGAGTTTGTTTTAATTTTGCCCCTTTTTGTGCTTAAGGTCCCTCACATCACCTCAAGGCTTGTCCCTGGGCTTTGTGGGAGGCTGAAGGCTCATGGAGGAGGTGCTCATCTTCCTCGTGACAAGAGATAAATTTTTTCCTGTCCCAAGAAAGAGGCCAGTGAGGTTTGGTTGCTTAGTCCCAGCACGACTGTCTGTCCGTCCTGATGTGTTCAGGAGGTGTCTGTCTGTCTGTCCTGTTGTGTTCAGGACACACTTCCACCCTGGTGTTCAGCTGGGATTTGCCCTCCTCACGCTGGCCAACAGGACATGATGAAGAAAGTGAATTATTTTCCCTGATAGCAAGTACAGCACCGGGTGCTCAGGGCTTTGAGGAAAGGTTCTAAAGAGAGAAAAAGCAAAAGCAGAAGGAGCAGCTCCCCCCAGGCAGCAGTGGAGATGCAGAATTTGGGCTGGGGGGAAGCTCAGCCCTGGGACAGAGAGGCTGGGAGGAGATTTAGGCTCTCAGGACTGGGGCTGCTGAGCTGGCGGCGCTCTCAGGGGGAGGATACCCAGCAAGGAAACCCAACTTCTGTGGGAAAACAAAACCAGAAACCACCACCTTTGATCTCTACCACGGCTTCGTGCTCTTACTGTAACACCCAGACTGCCACTGAGATTGGCAGGAACCACCTCAGCCCTGCTGGGGCTCACAGCAGCTTTTGGGGAGCCAGGAAGAGCAAAAGGTTGGGGGTTATGGTGTTTTTTTTCCCCCCAGACACTGGGTCTTGGTTTGGAAAGCCAGGAGTCTGCTAAGGAAGGCAGGAGCCTCCCCTGAAATGGAGAATGTAAACCCTCCCCA
>JAWWEX010000117.1:3115317-3129558 GCA_035583215.1 Arremon brunneinucha | reverse complement strand
TCTTCTGCTGTGATGGTGACACTTTTGGATTGGTTTAGAGTAGAAGCTCACTGTCTAACATAGGTGATAGGTATTGGAAAGTTATTGTAAATATTGTAGAGGTAGCTTTTAGTATAAAGACATAACACTGCCCCAGGGCAGGCAGAGTGCCTGGAACTGTCCTGCTGGACAGACCTCGGCAGGGCAGGAGAAATTTTTTTATAGATAAGAAACAATAAACAACCTTGAGACCGAGAAATTACGAGCTTCAACTCATTCTTCAAGTGCTGGGCTGGGAAAAGAGACTTTCTAACTTTTCTTGTGACCTGCTAGAGATCCCGACACCCACGAGGTTCTGACAGCAGGGAGTTACCAGAAACAGCAGGGCAGCAAGTGCTGCTTCTGCACTGAAACAGAGGCCCCTGGGCAAACATGCTCTCCCACAATGTGCCAGGAGGAAAGGTTGCACATGGTCTGTACAGGGTTTGGGCTTGGATGTCCTCAGAGTCCACTACTGGAGCAGGGTGGCACCTCACTCTGATAATTAAAGCGCCTTTTCTTATCTTGGCAGGGTTTGATGTGACAAATTTTTACTTTTTTTTTTTTTTTGCCTTCTTGGTCTCTGCATTGCTTTTGGACAGAGGGATGTTGAGTAGCACCATCCCTGGAGGGATTTCACTGTCCCTGGAAGGGTTTTACTGTCCCTGGAGGGGTATCACCATCCTTGGAGGGGTTTCACCATCCCTGGAAGGGTTTCACTGTCCCTGGAGGGGTTTCATCATCCCTGGAGGGGTTTTCACAATGCCTGGAGGGCTTTCACCATCCCTGGAGGGATATCACCTTCCCTGGAAGGGTTTTCACCATCCCTGGAATGGTTTCACCATCTCTGGAAGGGTTTTCACCATCCCTGGAATGGTTTCACCATCCCTGGAGGGATATCACCATCCCTGGAAGGGTTTCACTGTCCCTGGAGGGGTTTCATCATCCCTGCAGGGATATCACCATCCCTGGAGAGTTTTCACCATCCCTGGAACAGTTTCACCATCCCTAGAAGGGTTTTGCTGTCCCTGGAGGAGTTTCACCATCCCTGGAGGGGTTTCACCATCCCTGGAGGTGTTTCACTGTCCCCGGAAGGGTTTCACCATCCCTGGAGGGGTTTCACCATCTCTGGGGGTGTCCAAGGAATGCCTGGACGTGACATTCAGTGCTCTGGTCTGGTGACAAGGCAGGGATCAGTCACAAGTTGGACTCGATGATCTCAGAGGTCTTTTCCAGCCTTGGTGGTTTGTGATTCTGTGATTTTCTGCATGATCTATTCTAGGCGTAACTTGTATACCCTCCATTTCCAGGCTGTCACAGTGGTGTTGTTCTTTCTCTCCTTTTTAGAAATTCCCCATTTCAAATCGCTCCAGATCTGGATGATCTCCTGCCAGTGACGCTCGTGGGGGAAGTAAGGACTTGGTGGCCTTTCCTTCACCCCGTGTTTGAAGCCATGGCACTGCTCTCTCAGCAGCCCAGTGCTGATGACTAACAGTTCCTCATGAAGCACCAAGTGCTCTGCTTTGTGTTTTTTTCAAGATTTTTTTTTCCTGCTGGCCAGGCGAGGCGTGACGTCGAATATTTCAAATGTGGAAACCTGCTCAGAACTCGTGGCGTGACTCATGTCGACCTCAACAGGTAAATCCCAAATTGCTCTTTGGAAATTTAACCAATGTCACCGGTTTATCTTGTCCAGAAATGGGTTATTAATCATGAATTGGAGTCATTGGACTTTGATGTGACTGCTAATGTGACACAGAGATTGCTAATGTTACATAAGAAGTTCTTAGAAGGTCCAGAACTGCCATGTGATCTAAATTAAGCTGGAACTTTCTGGAATTGCCCTCATGAAAGAATCAACTGATGGAGACTTTCTCTCCTCTGCAGATTCAGTTTTGGTGATAAACTTAACTGAGAAATAGTTGCACTTTTCAATGGCACACATAAACCTCCCAATATTTGCAATTCTGTTGCAGCCTAAGGCAGAGACTGGATAATATCTAAATTTAACATCCCCCCTGGGATTCCAGGGTGCCCTCTGCCAACCTAGAAGAGCAAGCTGTGCTTTATTCCCTATTTTCCATGGTTTTGCCATTTTAAGCCTTTCTCTGAGGTGTGTGAGGAGTCCTGGGTGAGGTCAGAGATGCTGCCACCATCCTCATGGGGCTTTTCCCACTCCACAAAGCAAACAGAGGTGTTGTTCTATTTTTATCTCTTTGATTTCCCCTGAAATCAGCTGCTGACAGGAATTTTATGATGCTCACAGCATTGTCCTTAGAGAAACCAACAGGATCTTGGCACTGGAGTCTCAGGAGTGAGGACTGTGTGCTCCAAGTGAGGTTTCCTCAGGTGAGTTTCTTTGCAGATAACTAAAAAGTGTAAAAGTATGCAAAAAAACCCCAGAATATATAGTCCATTGGCCCAAATATCACTTGCACTGCCTTTTTTTTTTTGTTGTTTTTTTAGCCTTCTACAGAAGCAATTTTGAGCAACTTTTGCCCTGAGCAGTTCATTGCACAAGTGCTGCTTTGAGGAGTTTCTTTTTTCTAGTTCTGGTATTACTTGGGTGGGATCTTCTGGAGAATATTGACTTTGTCATGATTTATCACCCAAAACTCTGACCTATAACACAAACCCAGCCTATTTATAGTGCTGAGGGATCATAAGACAGAAACTCCTTATCATGCTTTGAGAAATCAGATCAGCCCAAGCTGCTGCTCGGAAGCTCCGGGGTGAATTTCAGAGCCAGCTTCACTTACTTTCCACAGCAGCACCAGGCCCTGCAGCCCCCATCCTGGGGTTTTGGGGTGTTTTTTTTTGTGGGGATCATGGAGAGGATTTGGAAATCCTGGGTTTTCTTTGTCGCCCCACAAAGTGAGGATCAGCCCTGGCTGGGATGGGGATGGTGGCTCATCCTTGGAGCTCGAGGGATGCTGCAGCATCCCCAGAGCTGCCACGAGATTTTCCACCTGCTCCCACTGTGTCTTTCTGCTCCAAAAGCTTTGCTGTGGTTTTTTTGATTAAAAAATGATCTACCAGATGAGCTTTTTGAAAGTTTTAGAGGCTTTTAAAAGTGTTTAAATCTTCCTTCTGTTTTCTCTGTTTTTTACAGAGGGAACAGGTGATCCAACTCCTTCTCCTGACAGGTATCTTAATATGGAGACCCAAAGAAAACCAAGAAATCATAGACAGATATCTTAATATGGAGACCCAAAGAGAACCATGAAATCATAGACAGATATCTTAATATGGAGACCCAAAGAAAACCATGGAATCATAGACAGATATCTTAATATGGAGAGCCAAAGAAAATAATGGAACCATAGAGTGCTGGGAGTTGGAAAGGACTGTAAAGATAATTTCTTTCCAAGTCCCTGCTGTGGGAGCAAAAGTTGAGTTATAAAAGCAGCAGAGTTCAATTGAAATCCTGCTGCTCCCCACAGGAGCTCTGGTGTCAGCTCCACTCTTGCTCAGAACTGCTCTCCTTGAGGTTCTTCAACAATTTCCCTGGGATTTATCTTTCTGAGGAAGATTTACTTCCTTAACAGCATCAGGCATTTATGTTTCTGTTTGGGTCTTGCTCTCCCTGTGGCTTTTGAGGACTGTAACTAGGAAGTGGAAGATAAAGTTGAATGGTGGAAAACCCCTCTCACTGTTTAAAAATAAGAAGACCAAAAAAAAAAAAAAAGAAGAAAAAAACAAGATCTGAAGCAGACTTCCTCTGCTGTCGGGAAAGAAAGGAGGGAACTTCATCCCTGCCCCTCAGCAGTGTCTGCTGAAAATACAAAGTCAAATGAAGAGCCAAAATCCTCGCAGTGCCCCTGATTTATGTTGATGGCTAAAAGGGGTTGTGCAGGGAGGAAATGCTCTGGATTTTCCAGAGCTTTCAGTGTTGTCCAAGGTCAGGGGACAGAAGGCCAAGCTGGTGCTCCCCATGTGTGCCAGGACCAGGCAGAGCTATCCAGGGGAACCGGAGAAGGGAATTCCAGGGATTTTCTGGAAAAATCAACCTTGCACCAGAACTTGATTTTCCAGGAATTTACACCTAGAGGCAAACAAACAGTGCCCAATTTTTCTGTTTCTTTAAATCAAATCAGGCAGGAATTGGCGTAGTCCAATGGCTGTGACGTGCCAGCCTCCCCTGCTTGTCCCTGACAGCCCATCCGTGTGCCCTGGGGCCAGAGCTGGAGCAGAACTCCCCAGGCTCACGTGCATCTATCCCGAAACCAGCCCTGGCTCCTCGGGGTTGTGAAATTGAGCGGGGCAATATTAACCCAAAACCGAAACCCGGCGCCGCTTGCGTATAGAGCCAACAGCGAATTTACTGAAACACAGCTTTCAGTTTTGGTGAAAGCTGAACCTGGCTGGCTATTGGAGTGATTCATTTGCTCCCTGGATTGTTCAAAAACGGAGCTGATAGCAGCCAGCTCTCAGTTTCTCCTTTATTAGGTGTCATTTATTCCCTGCACCGTCAGCACATTTCACCCGCGGGGCAAACCCAGGGGTTGTGGGGGACTCTCACACCCATTGGCTGCTCCAGGAGGCCGAGCCTGGTTTTCCATCAAAAGACACTTTTGGGAATAAGATTTAGGGGTGGTTATAGGGTTGATTGATGGACTAGGTGACCTGGAAAGTCTCCTCCAGCCTGGGTGATCCTGCGTTTCTTTGAAGGGCCCTGTGTGACTTCTGCTGCCACAGCAGCTTTTAGATCTCCAGGAATAAGGATGGGAGGAAGAGGAGTGATGGGTTTGGGGAATGGGAGTGGTGGATTTGGGGAACAGGAGTGATGGTTGATGAGTTTGGGGAATAGGAAAGCTGGATTTGGGGAACAGGAGAGTTGGTGATGGGTTTGAGGAACAGTAGTGATGGGTGATGGGTCTGGTGAACAGGAGTGATGGATTTGGGGAATAGGACAGCTTGGTTTGGGGAATAGGAATGATGGGTTTGGGGAATAAGAGATCTGGTGATGGGTTTGGGGAATAGGAGTGATGGGTTTGGGGAACAGAAATGATGGTTTGGGGAACAGGAATGATGGGTTTGGGGAACAGGAGTGATGGTGGATGAGTTTGGGGAATAGAAGTGATGGGTGATGGGTTTGGGGACTAGGTGAGTTGGTGATGAGTTTGGGGAATAGGAGAGCTGGTGGTGGGTTTGGGGACTAGGAGTGATGGGTCTGGGGAAAAGGAGAGCTGCTGATGGGTTTGGGGAACAGGAGAGCTGGGCAATGGGTTTCGGAACAGGAGAGCTGCTGATGGGTTTGGGAACCCCAGCAGAGCCTGGCCCAGAGCCCAGTGCTGGTCCCAGTGGTGCTGGTGCTGCTGGTGGCATCGCTCTTGGAATGTGATGGATGATTCCCTTGCCTTTTTGGGCAGCTCCTGAGCTGTTGCAGTTTTGGGATGAGAATTTCCCAAGGGTAATTTGATTCTCCCAGAGTTGGTCCCTGAACTGGGCAGGGCCTCCCATGGGCTGCTCCTTGGCATCACAGAGAGCATGAACAGCCTGGCTTTGGGCACAGGGGCACGTTGGGTGGACTCACATGGACACAGAGGTGGCAGCTGAAACCCAAGTGCTGGATAGTTGAAAAAAAAAAAAGCTTTTTTATCTAAATTATTTAACTTTAAAAACGTTAAATATGCATTTCCCTGTGGGGAAGATGCCATTTATGATAACCAAAATAAGAGTTCACATTCTGCCAGAGCAGGGGAAACAATTATCTAACCTTCCACACCCCCCACCCTGGTGACTAAATGAATTTTCTGCAGAACAGCTGTTGATGCTCGAGATCCTCCACCACGCTTTTCCTCTTCCTCAAAGGTGAATCTTAGAAGACGAGGAGGGGAAAAAAAAAGAACATTTCCTTTTGTTTTTTAATTGCTTTTGCAATTTCTTTCCGCTTTCAGGGTGAAATCCTGTCTCAGCAGCATCAGCAGCTGCAGTGCCATCAGTGAGTCACAGGGCAAGTGCCACATCTGTGCTGGGCAGGAGGTGGCACAGGTGGTGGCATTGCTGGGACGTGTCCCTGACCTGGCCAAGGACACCCAGCCAGGGCAGGGGGAGCCCAGGGTGACCCCCAGAAGTGGGGTGATGCTCCTTGGGGGATGTGGCACTGTCCCCTCCCTGCTGCACCTGGGGACACCCTGGGCTGGGCTCTTGGTGTCTGATGACGGCAGGAAGAGCCCCAGAGGGACAACCATGGGTGATGCACTAAATCAGGAGGATTCAGGCATTGTCTTGGGGTGAGGGGCATTCTTCTTGATGAGGGACATTGTTTTGGAGTGAGGGACTTTTTCTTGGGGTGAGGGACATTGTTTGGGGGTAAGGAACATTGTTTTGGGGTGAGGGACATTGTTTTGGGGTGAGGGACATTGTCTTGGGGTTAGGGACTTTTTCTTGGGGTGAGGGACATTGTTTTGATGAGGGACATGGTCTTGGGGTGAGGGACATTGTCTTGGGGTGAGAGGCATTGTCATGGATGAGGGACACTGTCTTGGGGTGAGGAACATGGTTTTGGGGTAAGAGACATTGTTTTGGATGAGGGACATTGTTTTGGGATGAGGGACATGGCCTTGGGGTGAGGGACATTGTTTTGGATGAGGGACACTGTTTTGGGGTGAGGGACATTGTTTTGGGGTGAGGGACATTGTCCTGGATAAGGGACATTGTTTTGGGGTGAGGGACACTGTTTTGGGATGAGGGACATTGTCCTGGATAAGGGACATTGTTTTGGGGTGAGGGACACTGTTTTGGGGTGAGGGACACTGCCCCAGGC
Source organism: Arremon brunneinucha (assembly GCA_035583215.1). Taxonomy (NCBI): domain Eukaryota; kingdom Metazoa; phylum Chordata; class Aves; order Passeriformes; family Passerellidae; genus Arremon; species Arremon brunneinucha. The sequence continues at coordinate 3,122,771 of JAWWEX010000117.1, read as the reverse complement.
TCTCCAAAGGTCCCTGAGCCCCCAGAGCTGGGCAAGGAGCTGCTCTGCCCATCCTAAAGTGCTGAGAGCCCTGGGCAGTGTGAACCTCTCGGGAAGAACCCTGGAGAGCAGCTGAGCTTTGTGTGTCTCTTGTGGCTCAGCTGAATAAATCCACATTTCCCTGAGCCCGTTGCTCCCTACGAGGCAGCACCAGCGTTTGATTTGCAGAATTATTCAAGGGGTTGTGGCTCAAAACGTGACTGAGGAGAGGGAACATGATGTACCTCTCTGGCAGCACCTCCTCACTCAGTGTTTTCTGACTCATTTGTCGAGTTTACCGAGAAAAACAATTTTTTTTAATTTTTTTTTTTTTTACTTCTGTCAGCAGCGCTGCAGAGCTGGGGCTGGGCGAGGGCAGGGCTGGAGCTGGCCTTGGCCAGGCTTTCTGCCCATAATGAGCTGCACTAATTAAGAGAGAGAAGAGCAGTCTGATGGTCAGGGCAGGCTGAGGAGTTTCCATGACAGAGAGTGCCAGGCTTATGGAAATAGTGACACCAGGGTGGCACCTGTAGGGTGTCCCTGCCTGGCTCAGGAGGACGGTGCGACATTAACACTCCTTGTGCTAATGTTTGGCTTTGGATTGGAGGGACAGGGATTTCTTGGCAATTAAATATTGATTTTTAAGGAGCTGAGAGCTGCGTTTCACCTTTCCGTTGACACCCAGCTACGCAGAGGGCAGGGCTGGCTCACGAATTACATCACTTCAGGTGTCAAAGAAATTACTCCAGTGCAGCAAAACCACATAAAAACATTTTCTTCTGCTGCTGAAAACAAAATTTGACTGGGGTTTTGGTGAGCTACAGCATTATCAGGGCAAGTGTAACACCCCACAATCATTTTTGTGAGTTGGTTTTTGCAGCTCTTTTCCTGAAGGAGATCAGGAAGGGTTCCTGAGCCCAGATGTTGTTGCTGGATGCTGTTATTAAAGCTCAATTCTTCCTTTATGAAAATTTCTGGGAGCATTTCTCTCACTCACGTTCTCTGGGGACCTGAGAAAAACCATTATCAGGCTCATATCTGAAACGATGGTTTACCTAAAGCTGCTGTGAAATAGGAGCGATGACAAAGAATGTCAAACCAAAGCTGGGCTGTTGAGTGTTATCAGAACTTCTTAGAGCACAGAAAGCGCCTTGAAAGGCACTATTGAAACTGCCTTATCACCCCCAGACACTTTACTGGAAACCTGGTGTTAAACTGGTCTGGGAGCAGCCCTTGAGAGCGGGGCGCCTGCGGATCGCAACAGCTCATTGACAATTTCTTGAAGGATTTTTATTTTTTTTTTTTTAGGATGAAATGAATGATTTGAAATGAATTATTCATTACTGAAATGAATGAGGAGTGCAGTAACTCCACTAACACCAGTGGGATGACTCCCAGTGCACAGGGGATGGAGTAGGCCTGAATTTCCCAGTGCAACCAGCCAGGGGTGAGTCAGTGCCTTGTCCCCTCTGAGTGTCTGGTCCTTGTCACGCTCCAGGGCTCTCCAGGACCGTGTCCTGTGTTAGTCACTGCCCCAAGCCCCGTGTCTGCAGCAGCCTGGTGCTTTCTGCCACCATGGAGATGTTTTGTCACCATAGCAGTGATGGTGACAGTGGGCTGAGCATCGTCCCCACTGTGGGTCTGCTTGTAGATAAAACCAGCACTGAGAGATAAACAATGGGAAGGATTCCACTGGTTGATGAATGGAAAAAGATATTTGATTTTACAAATAAACTTTAGGTTTGCTGATAAATGAAATTGGATGTTGAAAGATGAAAGAAATAATGGGGGAAAACCCTAAATTCCATAAGAATTAAAAATTAAAAGGGAGGGTTGTACATTAGAGGGAAGTCTCTGGTATCAGGTGTTTTGGGAAGTCTGAACCTCTCAAGTACCTCAGAAATGGGGAAAGAGAGAAGGGAAATGCAATTGGGATAAAAAGGAGGCTGCATCCCCCAAAAATGTGAGAGACCCCAGGGGAATGCCCCATGGCCTCTGCCTTTATTGGAATAAAGTGAAAGGACTCCTCTGCCTGCTTTTTGGACATAAATCTCTGATGTTTGTGGATTAATTCTCCTGACACAGCATTATTTCCCAGCTGCTCTGGGGATGCTCCCTCTGATCCCCCCTCAGCCCCTTCTGTGCCTGTGAGATGTGGGATGTGCTGCTCATCACAGGCTTTGCATAAATGATTTCCCAGATGAGTTAATGGCACCCAGGGCTGAGTTTGAATTCCTGAGCACCAGGGCAGCTGGCTCACAACCCTCTCTGCTGCCTTTGCTTGTTATCTGGGATGTCACTGCCCTGCCACAACGTGCCTGCCATAAAACCTCGAGGGAGGAGCCCTCCCCTGTTAGCTGGAAGTGTTCCTGGGGAGAGGAGAGGAGCCTTCCCTGCCCATTCCCAGCCCTGAGTGCCCCAGAGGTTTAACCATGCCCAGAGTGCCTGAGGGAATCACTTCCCATTTTTCTGAGCTCATCTCCAGCGTCACAGTGCTGAGTTTCAGAAATCCCTGCTCCTTCTTTCCCTCTTCCTTCCCAGAGCTAAAGAGGGATGGTTTGCTGTTTTATTGAGCTGTTTCCATGCTGCTGGAGCTGGAGGGTTGATGACAGACTGGGGAGAGCCACCCTGGGGGGATTTGCTGCCATCTGGGTTTGGTCCAACGTGTGCTGATGGCTTCAAACTGATAGAGGGCAGGGATGGATGGGATTTTGGGAAGAAATTCTGCCCTGTGAGTGTGGGGAGGCGCTGGCACAAGGTGCCCAGAGCAGCTGGGGCTGCCTCTGAATCCCTGGAAGTGTCCAAGGCCAGGTTGGAGAGGGTGTGGAGCAGCCTGGGACAGTGGAAGGTGTCCCTGCCATGGGACACGAGATGGTCTCTGAGGTCCTTTCCAACCCAAACCATTCTGGGAACCCTGCTGGTTCCACCCCCTCTGCTCTGAAATGAGAGGCTTTTGGGCATCCCCCACGTCCAGCACTTGGGCTGCTCCGTGACCACCATTTCACACCCAGTAAAACCCCAAAATGAAAATCTCTCTGGGCTGTTCCCCACCCCGGTGGGGTTTTCCTCCTCCTTCCCCTTGTGCTGAGGGTCCTGCTGTTTCTTTTGCTTTGCAGAAGGTCGGTGACAGAATAGAGAGGCTGAGGGACACATGCAGAGATCTGTAGAAGGCCCTGGACCTCGATAATCCAACATTTCCCTGCTGTTCCTGTATCATCCCAGCATTTCTCCTCCTCCTCCCGCGCAGCCACGTCTCCTCCTTGCCTTCTGGCACTTGGCTGACCCATCCTGGGCGTCAGTTCAGTTCCCAAAAGGAAAAAAAACCCGAAAAGAAAGAAATGCTTTCATGTTCATCTGCCATTTACATAATGAAGTAAGAACTCACTGCCTCTTCCATTGTTTCCTCACCCGGGCTGGGTGTGCTCCCGGGAATGCTGCCACTTCCTCTGCTTCCAGCAAAAGTTTTGCTGCAATTCCAGGCAGCAGCTGGGATTTGGGGGAGGATTAAGAGCCCAGATCCCTCCAACACCTCAGCCAGGGCAAATCCAACCTGCTGCAGCCTGGGCCCTGCCCTCTGGCTGATTTCCAGAGGGTGAGGGAGGCACGGTGGGCACACCTGGGGCACTTCCAGCAACCCTGTGTGCAACAGCCTGACTAGCCTGGGCAGAAAATCCATTTGCCTAGTGACAGATCTCCGCTCAAGACTGAGCTTGGCCATCAATAAATTAATTAGTCACCCAGCAGATCCGTGCAGGACAGCCCTGGCCCACAGGCACAAGGTACATTGCAACAGGGACACGCTGGGGCTGCTGCACCCTGCAGGAACCTGATCCAGAGGCTGCCTCTAATGCCAGAGGGGTGACTTTGCCACCCCAGTGCCCTCCAAGCCCAGCTGGCAATCTCTTCTGGTCCCAGAAACTGCAGGGAGTTTATTTTGCTGCATGTTTTTGTTTGTGGACTGAATGAAGCTCTCTCCAAGGGCTGTAGGAACATCTAAACCAACCTCAGAGCCAACAGCACAAGGGTCTGGGGTTTGCACCAGCACTGCCACATCTGTGTGACAATGAGCCTCAGCTGACAAATCCTGGTTCCCTGGGGACAGCCTGGGGCTGAAATGCTGGGGGAGAACGTGTCTGCTCCTTTTGCTCAGCAGGGAGAGTCGTGGTGAGATGGTCATAAATGTCACTGTGCCACAGGGCTGGGGGCTTGGGAAGGTGACATTGGAATTTCTGTCCCTCTGCAGGGTGACAGATTTGGACTGAAATCCCCTCTGAGCCTGGAAACCACTTCTCCTGCCAGCAGGGTGGGAGCCGTGTCCTCCAAAACCCCCGAGCTCATGTTTCTGTGTGTCTCCAACACCCTGAACACAGGATGGAGAAGCGTTCAGGAACTGAGGAGATTTGGAACAGCATTCCCTGAACCTGCTTGTAGGATTCCTTGAATCTGGGACCAGGATTCCCTGAAAGTGGCAGAGGAAGGCCAGGACAATGATGGAGAAAACCCTGGACTGGAGTTTCTCCAGTTCCACAGGTCCATTGCTGTGGTGGTGTTCACAGGGGTCCCAGGATGAGGGAAGAGATGAGAATCTTGACTCCATGTTTCAGAAGGCTGATTTATTATTTTATTATATATATTATATTAGAAGAAAATGATATACTAAAACTATACTAAAAGAATAGAAGACAGGATTTCATCAGAAGGCTAGAAAAGGAAAGGGATGGAATGATAATAAAATGTTGTGACTGATGAGAGTCCTGATCCAGCTGGACCTTTGATTGGTCATTAATTAAAAACAGCCACATGAGAGCAATCAAAGATGCACCTGTTGCATTACACAGCAGCAGATAATTATTGTTTTTCTTTTCCTCTGAGGCTTCTCAGGAGAAAAATCCTAGCAAAAGTATTTTTCATAAAATATGTCCATGACACATTGCCAGAAGCCCTGGAGTGTTGGGACCACTGACATCTTGTGGGGTGATGCCCCTGAACTTCCCACATCCCAACTGTGTGCATGGCCCCAGCTGGGAATGGCCCCTGTCCAGGAGGGGATTGCCAGCATTGCTCCATGTTGGACATTTTAGGGATGTGACCCCAAGGATGGTCCCTACTTTTGGGATTTCACATCCCTCTTCCCAAAAGGAAACCCACGCAGTGATGCCAGAGTTCCCGCCTCCGTAGGTGAGGGAAACACCTGTGGGAGAGAGAGCTGGTCCCTTGCAAGAGCTCATTAATTCAGCAAATTACAAAGGGAAATACGTGCTGGGAAAAGCAAGAAAAATCCCAAAAGTTAATCCAAGAGTTATTTCCTCCTGGTACCGGGATAAAAACGCCTCCTTTGGAGCTCTCCAGGCCAGACACAGGTGAGAGGTGAGCCCACACCAAAGAGCAAGGTAAGATACTGAATTTATCCCTTTGGTCCCTGTCCTTTTGGGTATTTCCTTGGGTTCCTATCTCTTAAATATTTTTTTTCATTAATAACCTTAATTTTCAGTGCTAACAAAACTTGTGCTTGACTTATGCTATTCCAGAGGGAAACTGGTTTCTTTTGGGATAAGACTTTGGGATCTGTTACTTTCAGTCAATTCCCTCCTGTTGCTGCTGAGTCATTAGACTTAAAAATTTAATTTCACTGTATTCATTTTTCTGATCAGATCTTTTCAGAATAACTAATGTTATTAGTTATTAGTGTAATGTTTATTTAGATACATTTTTAACGGATATTATATTTATTTTTCCTTTTCTTCTTGATCTCTTCAGTTAATTATTTGATTTTAATGTTTATTTAGATGCATTTTTAACTGATATTTTATTTATTTTTACATTTCTTTTTGAACTCTTCAGTTAAATAAATATTTGGTTTTTTTTTTTCTCTTGCTCATGGGGAGCAAAGAAGAAATGGGCAAGAGATAGTAATGAGTACAGGGTTTTTAATACAGGTGTACAGGTTTGAAGTAAAATGTATGTATTTTTATATGGATCAGGTTGTGTTATTAGGAAAATAAGGAGGAATATTCTCTTCCTTGGGCTGGTCTCCCAGGCAGCTGACATGAGAGGATCCCCCCTGTTCCTCTGCTTCTTCTCCATGTCCTGCTGGATGAATTTGATGCCGACAGCTGGGGACAGAATCTTCCACTTTGGAGCCTGCCGGGTTTCCATGAGCATGACGGAGATCAGGGCTGGCTTCACAGCAATTAAAGCCAATATTGTGAGTATTTCCCAGGCTTTGGGGGGCTGGGGGAGCCCCTGGCAGCTCCTGGAGCCCCTCTGGAGCCTGCAGCTCCATGTCCATCTCCATCCTTTCCGCAGCAATCCAGAGACCCCATCCGGACCCTGAGCATCCTGTCCCACCCTCACTCCCTGCACAAGGTTAAGGTAGGTGGTCCTCGCTGGGGAGCCCTCACAGGATCCAAAACAGGTGAATGTGACCTTGAGAAGTGCAATCTATCATAAATCATAAAAATCTATCATAAATTTTCAGCTTTCTCACACCCCAAAGCCCCGGGCAGGAGCCGCTGTCAGGGTCTCAGCCTCTGATACCCAGCTGCAGAGTCAGCTGGTTTCATTTTGTGAGACTTGCTGAGGATGGATCTCCTGGAAAATCAGCCTAAAATGATTTCCCATCTATTTTATCAGCTTCAATCAAGTACCACTGAAGAAGCTTTCTCTGAATCAAACTGTCCTGCTGTGCTCAGCTACCACGAGCTTCCTGTCAGAGATGCTTTATCCTAGAGAGCAGCCGCAGGTCACACCCCTTTGGAAGAACTTTTAATCATTAAATTAATTTTCTAAGTCTTCAGACAGGTGCTGCATCACTTATCAGCTCTTCACCTTCTACGTGGACAAAGTTTTCAAGCACTGCAGGACTGAGGATTCGTTTGTGAACAGGAAAATCAGCAGCATTGCCAACTCCTTCCTCAGCACGAGGAGGAAACTCGGGCAGTGTGTAAGTCCTGGCTTCTGCCCCAGTGTGCATCCTTTAATATTTCATCTATAAACCAGCCTGGGAGATTTATAAAGCTGCAAAGTCTCTGTTTATATAAATATTTTTTAATGAGAGTACAAAGCAGAGTGGTGTGAAGAGTGTTCTCTCCACTGTGAGATTTTTATATTTTCCCACTCACCAGCAAACTCCCCTGTTGGTCCTAAAGGCCAAAATTTATCCTGTCCTTGTGTCTGTCAAGTGAGTTAAACCCTGATTTAGGGACCTGCAGCCTTTCCCACAGTTCCACAGTGTCTCAACTATGATGCCCAGCAAAATCAGAAACTGAAATCTTATTTTAAAAAATAAGATTAATGAATTAATCTTGTTTTTCCAGCATGAGCAGAATAATTGCATGTGTGGGGAGGAATCCACAGAGAAATTGAAGCAAATACTTGCAAACTATGAAGGGGTGAGTTGGTGACTGAGCCTGGTCACACACACAACATTATTATAA
>JAWWEX010000117.1:3049070-3061182 GCA_035583215.1 Arremon brunneinucha | reverse complement strand
ATGTAATATATATCATAAAATAATAAATCAAGCCTTCTGAAACATGGAGTCAGATCCTCATCTCTTCCCTCATCCCAGAACCCCTCTGAGCACCATCACACCAGGGCTTCAGGAGCTGTGAGATTAAACATGGAATTAATTAATTAATGAAGTGGGTTTGGTCGATGCACCCCAGCAGCTGCCTGAGCTGTTTGCTGTCCCAAGCACAGGATTCCCCAGCTTTCAATGAATTAATTTTAATTTGAAGTGGAAGCTTTAGAGCTGTATGGGTTTTGTTGAGCTGTGCCCTGTGCTGAGGCTGCTCTGAGAGAGGGAGGGAAGTGATGGATGATTTTGGGGTGATTTTGTTTCTTGCAGTGCCAGGGTGTGAATGAGCAGCAGCAGGGCTCCAGTCTGGGCAGTTCAACAGGCAGAGCTGGCAGGAAAGTGTCAGGATCCATTAGGGGAAATCTGGAGCTCCTCTGAATCAGGAGCCCAAAAGAGAACCTGTTCTTTTTCCACATTCCTCTCCCTCATATAAATATAAATATAAATATAAATATAAATATAAATGTAAATATAAATATAAATATAAATGTAAATATAAATATAAATAGCTGCAACCCAAAATTTTAATGAATTCATTTTAATTTGAAGTGGAAGCTTTAGAGCTGCGTGGGCTTTGTCGAGTTGTGCCCTGTGCTGAGGCTTCTCTGAGTGAGAGAGGGAGGAAAGCAAAGCTGGGGTGATTTTGTTCAAATTTTAATGAATTAATTTTAATTTGAAGTGGAAGCTTTAGAGCTGAGTGGGTTTTGTCAGTTGTGCCCTGCTCTGAGAAGGGAGGGAAGCAAAGCTGGCGTAATTTTGTTCAAATTTCAATGAATTAATTTTAATTTGAAATGGAAGCTTTAGAGCTGTGTGGGTTGAGTTGTGCCCGGTGCTGAGGCTGCTCTGAGTGAGAGAGGGAGGAAAGCAAAGCTGGGATGATTTTGTTCAAATTTTAATGAATTAATTTTAATTTGAAGGGGAAGTTTTAAAGCTGTTTGGGTTTTGTTGAGTTGTGCCCTGTGCTGAGGCTGCTCTGAGAAGGGAGGGAAGCAAAGCTGGGGTGATTTTGTTTTGCAGTGCCAGCAGCACAGGGCAGGGGTGTCTGAGGGCAGCAGGGCTCCAGTCTGGGCAGCCCAACAGGCAGAGCTGGCAGGAAAGTGTCAGCATCCATTCGGGGAAATCTGGAGCTCCTCTGAGTCAGGAGCCCAGAAAGAACCTGTTCTTTCTCCACATTCCTCTCCCTTCAACAAACATAAATAGCTGCAACCCAAAGTAAGGTGTGATTTCACACAGGTGGCATGAAGGATATGCCAGGAGTCAAATGATGCAGAAAAAACTTCCCTGAAGTGCCCTGGAAGGACTTTGGCAGCTTCACAGCCCTGCTGAGCCTCACCCTGTTCCTAAACACCAGGGCACGAGTGACTCAGGGCTGGCCCTGCAGGAAAAGCATCCACAGGCGTCACTGATAAGATTGCTGTCAGGGTAAGGAGGTTTTGGTGACTCTGTGGGACTCCTGGGCACTTTCCTGCAGCCAAACTGCAGGCACAGCCTGTGTGCTGACAAATCAGGTATGGAAAATTGCACACAGTTAATGCTTCCTGTTGCACAGCAGTCACTAAACCTTCCTATGGGCAAGGAAGGTTTTATTTATTTATTAAATAAATATTTATTTATTATATAATCATAATTTATATATGTATTTTCTCTGTTTCACAAAAAGGAGCTGGAGAATGTAGTTAATGCCTCCTGTTGCACAGCATTCATCAAACCTTCCGATGGCCAAAGAAGGTTCTATTTATTTATTAAATTAATATTTATTTATTACATAAACATTATTTATATAATATTATATAAACATTATTTATATATTTATTTTCTGTTTCACAAAAAGGAGCTGGAAAATGTAGTTAATGCCTCCTGTTGCACAGTGCTCATTAAACCTTCCTGTGGCCAAAGAAGGTTTTATTTATTTATTTAATTATTATTATTATTTATTTATATTACTTATTTATTAAAACCTTATTAAAGGTTTTATTTATTTTTAAAATTATTTATAATTATTTATTATATAATCATTTATATAATATTTATTTTTCTGCTTCACAAAAAGGAGCTGGAGAATGTAGGTAATGCTTCCTGCTGCACAGCACTCATCAAACCTTCCTATGGCCAAAGAAGGTTCTATTTATTTATTAAATAAATATTTATTATATAAACATTGTTTTTATAATATTTATATTAACATTATTATATAATATTTATTTTGTTTCACAAAAAGGAGCTGGAAAATGTAGTTAATGCCTCCTGTTGCACAGCATTCATCAAACCTTCCTATGGTCAAGGAAGGCTTTATTTATTTATTAAATATTTATTTATTATATAAACATTATTTATATATTTATTTAGTTTCACAAAAAGGAGCTGGAAAATGTAACTAATGCCTCCTGTTGCACAGCATTTATCAAACCTTGCTATGGCCAAAGGAGGTTTTATTTATTTATTAAATTATTATTATTTATTTATATTATTTATTATAACCTTATTAAAGGGTTTATTTATTTTTTAAATTATTTATTATTATTTATTATATAATCATTTATATAATATTTATTTTCTCTGTTTCACAAAAAGGCGCTGGAGAATGCAGTTAATGCCTCCTGTTGCACAGCATTTATCAAACCTTCCTATGGCCAAGAAAGGCTTTCTTTATTAAATAAATATTTATTATATAAATATTATTACATAATATTTATTTATTATCTGTGTTTCACAGAAAGGAGCTGGAGAAGGGAGCTGAAGTGTTCCCATTGCTTGCTTACCTTTAACACCAGAAGTGAGAATGCAGTACTCAAGCTTTAATAGCTCCCCAACACTTTCCTCAAGATATAATTAAAAATAATAAACAAGAATAATAAACAAGGGCACTGTGGTCCTGGACAACCTGATTTTGTTACTCCTCTGTTTTATTCCTGTTTCAGGGAGGAGTTGGTGCTCAGACAGCTGAAACAGCAGGAGTGATTTCACCAATTTGCAGGAATTTTATTTGGAACAAACCTGACAGCAGTTTTAGAGCTGGATGCAAAGTCTGATTTAAAATGCAGGCAGACATTTAATTGCACGGCAGCTGCAATTTTGCAAACAGCAAGCTGACAACTTTTAGTTCCTCTTGTGGAGTTTCCTTGGCAGGGAGAGGCTGCAGGGCTGGCCCATGGGTGGGTTGTGCAGTGAAATCAGGCACACACAGATGATTCAGCGCCCAGCCTGTGGCAGTCTGATTGCTCAGAACCTCCTGCAGCAGCACAGAATTTCTGCTCTCCTCATTCAGCCCCTCCCCAGAGGAGAACAAACACAACACTGCAGGGTCAGACAGGTTCCAGCTGCCCCAGAGCTGGGATATTCTCCAGGAGGGCAGGATGGGCACAGGACACTGTCCCCAAACTGTCACAATGGCCCCCTGTGACTGCGCCCAGGGAAAGGTGATGATTTGAGATGTACCATGGAACAGGATGTTCCTTCTCTCAGTGCTCTTTTGATGGGAGCTTCCTCAGAACTTCAGAATTGGGTTTGTCCTTCAGAAATTCCAGTTATTACTGATTTTCTCCCCAGACTGCTCTTTCAGTCTGTTGCACCCATGGAGTAATCTGTGTAATACACAAATATTTGTGAAGTTGGTTTAATAATTTGTATATAAGATTCTGGAGGGATGTAAACCTCTCTTTACAGTTCAGTCCTGATATCCCAGGTACCACATTTCATAGAATCCCAGAGTGGATTGGTGTGGAAAGGATCTTGAAGCTCATTTCATCCCATTCTGATATTCAGAGTTCATCCCACCACTAGAAGAATGCCATTTTTGGGATAATTCCCTGACTGTGTCATTAAGAGCAGGAAAATCTTAGTTAAAACATACTAAAAAACACTCTAGTAAGAATTTTTAAAAAGAAAGAGAGTTGTACTTTAAATCTATCCAGTTGTGACTTGGAGATACTTTTTGTTTGGGAAAGTTTAGGAGAAATTTTTCTTGCAGTCAAGGAAAGTTTAGGAGAGTAAGGAGAATTTTTTCTTGCAGTCAAGGACTTGTTCTTTGTCAGCCTGTAACAATATCAACTTTTACCACCACAAATTACAGGTATATCTTTTTTTAACCAAAGAGATTTTATTTTTCTAGGCAACAAAAGAGAAACATCCAAGCAGTGATAGTGACACGTTCTCCCTCCAAGGGAACTGATTCTCTGGTAGCAAATTCCCAATGCAAACATGATCTAGCAAAGCTCAACACTCTGGATTAAATAAAGCTCATTTTTCAAATACTGCAACTGAAAAATACCAGAAAAAAAATTAATGTTTCACACACTTAGAGAAATCCATCCAGGACACAAAGCTAAAATCTAAGGGTTGCTCCCCAAAGTCAAGGCAGACAATAAATATGGATCTTCCACTTGTGTTTCAAAGACACCTGGTGCACCTCTCTGAGGTAGGTATTGTGTCCATGTGGCAGATGGCAAAGGGGGAGGATCAGCTCCTTGTCCCAGGGTGTCCCTGCTCCCCTGGGACAGTCAGAGCACACCTGGGGCTTGCCAGTCCCTTGGTCTCGTTCCTAGCCAGTATTTCAGCTCAAGTAGTTCTAACACAGTGTCATCTTCAAGTTCCTTTGAACTGTCAGGTATTTCTGGAGGGTTTTAAGCATCAGCTTCTACAGGGCTGGGTTTAATGTTGGGTTTTGGGGGGTTTTTTGTCTTCTTTTCCTAATGACAGGCTAAAAGCAGAGTGGGGTTTAACACTGGAAGCTAAGTGGCTTTCTATAGGGAACTCCCACCAGTGCTAATGTGTGTTTTAATACTGAATTAAAAACAAACCCAGTCCACAGTGCTCTGGGTGATCCTAGAGCTGTTGAATTATTCATGCCTTAATTCAGCAAAGCACTTAAGTAATTCTGTTCTTTCTTCTGTAAAACCCTCCTGTATTTCAAGATCTCTGCTGAGAACCAGAAATGGGATTTTAGCAGAAAAGGTGATGTGGCTGCACCAGTTTGGTGAGGTGCCTGAGGGAACAGAGCCCTTTCAAACTGGGTTTTAGGTTAAACCCACGTGGGGTTTATTTCTGCCTCAGTCTGAGGATGCTCCTTCTTGTTCCCCAGTCTAAAAGTGCAAGGAAGGTCACTCAAAACAGTAACAGAAGAATGGCAGGCAAAGGATATTTTAAAATTCAAGAAATAAGGATGTGTTGCAGGCATTTCAAATTAAAAAAAAAAACAACATAAATCCCCTTCAGTAATATGCACCTTTACAGCACCTTTTAAAAGCCCTCAAAAGCACTTGCTGTTAAGCTTCACAACCCCACTGTGAGGTAAAATAATTCCAATTAAACCTTAAATTTCACCTTCCCTGATTCTGAACAGTCCAAGGAGTGGGGAACTTTCCCCAGCTTATTTTCATCTGAATATTCAGCTGTGATATTTCATTATCACAATGAAAGTCTTGCTACCCCACAGTCAGTGGTGACAAATCAAACACATTAAGGCAGAAAGCAGATGGAATTTCAAGCCTCCCTTCTGGCTCTGGCCTTCAGAGGGCAAAACTTTTTACCAGCAAAGAGTGAGAACTCAACCTTAAAGTGCTCATTCACAGTATTTGGAAACTGGAACAGCTTAGTAACACCATGGCCTTAATTGGCTCTACTCAAGTAAAATATTCAATGTAGTCATTTAACAGATGCAAATGAAGTCACTTCCCTAACTACTCACTTCCCTCTTGCAGGAATTCCCAATGCTATTATGAAGAAGAATCCCAAGTATTCCAGGCAACATGCTTATGCTCTGATGCAGTGTAAACACCAGGGGGTTCAGAGTTATTTTTCAAGCAACTAAAAACTACCTACGGAGGATTAATAAGTTTTATTCAACACTTATCCATCTACTCATTAATTTAAAGGCTACCTTAAAGCTTAGAGGCCATTGCTTTCCCTAAAGTTCTCAGCACACAAACTACACAATCTATTCCTGATGGTATAGGGCAGCTTGGAGATCCTTTCTCCACTATAACTGTATTTTTGATATTGTACTTGGTATTTCCACTATAAATCATGCACCACACGAGCAGTTTCCCCTCTGAGAGCTGCACATGTGTGCAGAGCCCAATTCTCAGTGTGAATGGTGCTGATATGTGTGTTTGCCAAAGCCTCAGATTAACTGAATTCCCATGATAATGTACATTCAGCACCTCAGAGGTGGATTTTATATCAGTATTGGTGTAAAATCCTGGCTCAGGATTTTACAGCAGTGTTGGTAAGCCTGGCTGTATCTGTCTGCTCAGATCACACATTCAGCACCTCAGAGGTGGATTTTACAGCAGTGTTGGTGCAAAATCCTGGCTGAGGATTTTACAGCAGCGCTGGACAAGCCTGGCTGTGCCTGTCTGCTCTCACACACACACACACAGAGAAGATGATGAAATCAAGGTGTGGCTGCCACTGTCCACCACCAGCCCAAGCGCCATCCCTACTCCCAATCCCCTACTCCCAAACCTGCGCGCTGGCCACCGTGAAGTTAATTTAGTTAATTAGTTAATAAGCTTTTCAAGCTCTGTGAACGGAATTTTATGATTACAAACAGCTTATCTGGGACTCCAGAATCTGATTCCAGAGCGCTGAGGTAGTCGATGGCACCCTCCTCGTGCTGCTGAGAGAGCTCACACCTCCCCAAAGTTGGTGTGTCCGGTCTCCCTGGCGTGCTCCCTGGCCTCCAGCTGCCCCGTCAGTCCCTTCTGGCACACCATGCAGCGCAGGGCGAAGCGATTCACATCCGTGAACTGCCTCTTCCTGCGGGCTTCATCCGCCAGCTCCAGAGCCTGGGCCAGCACCACGTCATCGCTGCTGGGGAAGATGGTCTGGGGAGGAAGGTCCGAGGAGGGCAGGCGGCGCTCCAGCGGGTCGTAGTGGATGCCGTCGTAGATGAGCAGCACGCGCTTGCTGTAGCCGGCGTCCTCGCCGAAGCGGTCGATGCGCACGGTCTGCGTGTCCACCACGCAGATCTCGCACTGGTAGAACTTGGAGAGGATGGAGACCTCGATGGCTCCTCCCCAGGTCTCCTCCCTGCGGATCCAGTCACAGTATTCCCGGTTGGTTTTGCCCAGCACGGCCTCGCAGTACGACTCGGGGTCGCTGGCCACGATCTGCGCGATGAGGTTGCGCATCTCCGGCGCGCAGCCGGGGTCGTACACGCCGCCCTCCACCACGTAGAACACGCTGGTGAACAGGCAGGAATTGTCTGCTGGCACCACCCTCCTGACCAGCACGGGCACGGCTTCCCTCACGGGCTGCGACATCGCTTTTTTGGCCACCACCGGCGAGCCGGGCTCGGGTTTGGATGTGTCCTCTTCCACGATCAGAGTGTCACCTGCCACACACAAGGAGGGACATAAAGGGGGGGACTTAAAGCTGGTGCTGCTCCTCCAACACAACAACACAGCCGTGCCGGCATTGCTGAGAGTCACAGAAGACAATCACAGAATTGTCTGAGGTATTAAACATCACCAGTCCCACCCCTGACAGGGACACCTTCCACCAGCCCAGGCTGCTCCAAGCCCGGTCCAGCCCAGCCTCGCACACCTCGCCCGTTTCCCCCAGCTCGGTATCCCGCCGGGAAACAGCCTCGCCCAACAGCCGCCGGCACCACAACGGTCCCCGCGGGACTCACCTCGCCTGGCCCGGACCCCGTCCCCTCCAGCCCCACCGCTTCTCCCTCCGGACCCCCGGGACGCAGCCAAAGCACCGGCGGCGAGCAGGAAGCGCTGCCGAGCCGGGCGCTGACGCCTCCCCCGGGAGCAGGAACCGGCCCGACCGCCGGTTGATGAGGGGCGTGTGTGCCACGGCCTCTTTAATTAACGTAATTACAGCCGGCGGGGCGGCAGAGCCCTCAGAGCGCCGCCCGCCTCCCTTCTCCCTCCGCCCCGCGGGGCCCTCACCCGAGTGGATGCCGAGCTCGCCCAGCCGCCGCTCGCCGTCGCTGAGGTCGAGGCTGCGCGGCGGGAAGCCGAGCAGGAGGCGCTGCGCGGACGCGGGCACTCCGGTGAGCGCGGCGAGCGCGGCCTGCATGTCGCGGAGGCGGGAGTGCGGCGACAGCCCCGGCAGCGCGTGCGAGCCGCTCCGGGCCTTGCAGCGCAGCCGCAGCATCCTCGGGGCCGCCGCCGCACCGGCCGCCGCCGCTTCCGCTTCCGGCCCGTGCCCGCCCCGCTCTCGCGAGAGCACGCCGAGCCCCACCCCCCCCGCAACCCCAGCAAGCGGCCAATCAGAGCGCGCGCGGCGCCCGGTCATTTGCATAGCGCGCGGCTCATTTGCATAGAGCCCGTGTCATAGGTACGGCACGCCGGACGTCTGATTTGCATACAGCGGGTGACACCGCCCACTTAATTTACATGCAGCCGGGCACCGCCTTGCCATCTCATTTGCGTACCGCGAGGTGTCGCCGTGATTTGCTGTCCCCTCCCTTTCGCGACGATTACCTCCCATTTGATTTGCATAGAGGCGGGAGCTCCGCCCCCCTTTCATCACCGCCCATCTCATTTGCATGGCGCGCGTGCTCCTCTTCCCCTCTCGCCCCGCCCACCGCCCTTATTTGAATACAGCGCGCGGCTGCCCCGCCCTCCAGATCTTATTTGTATAGAGCGCGCGGCTCTCCCTCCCTCCCCGTCTTATTTGCATACAGCGCGCAGCTGTCCCGCCCCCAGATCTTATTTGCATTCATCGTGCAGCTCTCCCTCCCTCCTGGACTCATTTGCATATAGCGAACGGTTGCCCCGCCCTCCTGGTCATTTACATACAGCGAACAGTTGCCCCGCCCTCCCGGTCTCATTTGCATACAGCGCGCGCCCCCGCGCGCGTGACGCGGGCCGCTTTTCCCGCCCCGCCGCGCCCCTTTTCCCGCGTGTTCTGTGCCCGGTTTCCGTTCGCCGCCGCTCCGCCGTGCGCGCGAGCCCCGCCGCTCATTTGCATGCGATTTGCATGCGGCGGGGCGGCGGAGCGGAGCCATGTCGGCGGCGCTGCGGGGCGGCGGCGGGGCCCCGCGGGGCAGGGCCGGCGAGAAGCAGTGCTGTGAGTAACCGCGGGGCCGGGAAGGAACGGAACCGGTACCGGGAGGGGGGGATAGGGCTGCGCGTTCGCCCCGAGCCTCGCGTCCCTGTCCTGGCTGTCTCCTCCCGCGCGGATCCCGTCCTGCTGCATGTCCTGCCTGTCCCCTCCCTTGTTCCCCTGTCCCCATCCTCCCGGATGCTGCATCCATCCCCATCCCGAGCTTTTCGCCCCAAATCCGCCTCTCCGCGGGCGTTTTGGGAGCCTGCTCGGGCTGTTCCCCGAGGGAACGTGACCGTTTTGTTAAAAACATCTTTGGTTCGCCCTTGACGGCGCTGCCCGGGCGGGAAATGCTGTTAACACTGAAAGCCCCATTAGGCAGCGGTGCTGCCTCATTAACAAACGCCTGGAGACCACAGAGCGGTCACAGCAGCTCATTAACGACAAGGACACAAAGCGTGCCCGTCCTGGGATGTTCGTAGGTGTTTATCCACCAGGAGATGGGATAACGCCGTGCTGAGTCTCACTTTATGCTCTCCAGCGCCCCTGATGCTGTTTTGGGGTTGTTTGGGGTGGGGTTTTTTTGGTTTTTTTCTTTTCCAGCATGGGCTTCCTACATGACCAACTCCCCGACGCTGATCGTGATGATCGGGCTGCCTGCCAGGGGCAAGACCTACATGTCCAAAAAGCTCACCCGCTACCTCAACTGGATCGGGGTGCCCACCAAAGGTGGGTGTGGGTGTATGGGGACATCCCCTGCCCCATGGTGGGACATCCCTGCCAGAGGAATGCCCTCACCCTCCCCTCTCCCGTGTGTGAAGTGTTTAATTTAGGGGTGTATCGGCGTGAGGCAGTGAAGTCCTACAAGTCCTACGACTTCTTCAGGCACGACAACAAAGAGGCCATGGAAATCCGCAAGTGAGTCCCTGGCAGGGCTGGGGGCACTGGAGTTTTGGCAGGCTGTGGGTGTGAGGAGCAGAAAATAACCCAGGGTCCCTGGGGAAGGAAGAAGGAACAGCACAGGCTGTGCAGGGATCCTGCCAGGAATGGACATGGGAGTTTGGGGTGGCACAAAGCTCAGATCTCGGTGCCCCAAGATTTTTGGGGCCCTTAGGACAACACAGTGCTGTGAGGGAGGTGTTTGAACCCCTCCCTGCTGGCTCAGAAGCTTTGCTGTGGGAATGCTCTCCATCAACTGTGACCATCCCTATTTCTGTCCCGCAGACGCTGTGCCCTGGTGGCTCTGGAAGATGTGAAGTCTTATCTCTTGGAGGAGTGTGGGCAAATAGCTGTAAGATCCCCTGCACTGAAAATAGCTTTACATCAGGGCAGTTCAAATCTGGGGTGTTCTGGCACCTGATTTGGGGTTTAAAAGGCTTAAGATGCTCAGTGCACCTTCCTCATTTTCTGCCAGGTGTTCGATGCGACCAACACGACTCGGGAGCGCCGGGACCTGATCTTGAACTTTGCTAAGGAAAATGCTTTCAAGGTAGTGCTTTAATTGTGTGTGTGGTTTAATTTGCAGTCTCTGTGGCTCCCTGGCACAGAAGTTTTGGCTCTAAATGTGCTCCCTTGCCTTTTCCCCAGGTGTTTTTCGTGGAGTCTGTCTGTGATGATCCAGAGGTCATCGCTGCCAACATCCTGGTGAGTGCTGCCCTTCCCAGGCTGGGCTGCTGTGGGAGTTTGGGTGCTCAGTGCAAGGTCAGGGAGCTCCTGGGGATCTCTGCAAACGCCTCCCTCTTGCCTTTCACCTGCCCAATAAGCAGCTGGGATTTGCAGGTTTATTAAAAGCCAGAGATGCCGTTATGTGAGAATGTGGAAATCGAGCGGAGCTGGGAATGGGTGACCTTGAAGCGCTGGGAGGGAGGGCACAGCTCTGAGCCAGGGTGTCTGTCAGGGCCAACCACTTCAGTGCCTTAAGAGTCGCCCTTTGTTTCCTCTCCAGGAGCAGGTTTTTCCTCGGGGCACCGTTAAACAATGTGGATTTGTTTCAACAGGGGGGAATGTTATTCATCTTTTGTTCTCTCTTGAGTTTGCTTAACTCACAGCTGTCTGTTGGGCAGGAGGTGAAAGTTTCCAGCCCTGACTACCCAGAGAGGCACAGGGAGAACGTGATGGACGATTTCCTGAAGAGGATTGAGTGCTACAAGGTCACCTACCAGCCCCTGGACCCGGATGCTTATGACAAGTAAGCAAATCCCTTGGCACATCCCTTTGTCCTTGGGCACAGGAGCTGCTTTGCTGTCAGGATGCTCCAACACCTCTGCTCTCCCCAGGTGTGGCTGTGTGCAGGTGAATCACAGCTCCCCAGTGAGATTTGAAGGGATTTTTCTCTGTGTGCAGGTGAATCACAGCTCCCCAGTGAGATTTGAAGGGATTTTTCTCTGTGTGCAGGTGAATCACAGGTCCCCAGTGAGGTTTGAAGGGATTTTTCTCTGTGTGCTGCAGAATCACAGGATGGCTTAGGTTGGATGGGATCTCCAATCCATGGGATCTAAGAGCCATGGGCAGGGACACCTCCCACTATCCCAGGGTGCTCCAAACACCCTGTCCAACCTGGCTTTGGTCACTTCCAGGGATCCAGGGGCAGCCACCCTGTGCCTTCCCAGGGCAGGATTTTTAAGCCCAGCAGTTCAGAGCCTGTCCTACCTTTCCTAGAGGAGCAGTAGCTGGATAACACCAGATGCTCCTGCCTCATTTTTCAAGCCACCCATGTAGGTATTCTTATTTTATATCCACTCCAGAGATCTCTCCTTCATTAAAGTGATCAATGTGGACCAACAGTTCCTGGTGAACCAAGGGCAGGACTACATCCAGAGTAAAACTGTCTATTACTTCAAACAAACCACCATGTGGGTGTTTTTATTTTATATCCATTCCAGAGATCTTTCATTCATTAAAGTGATCAACGTGGGCCAGCGGTTCCTGGTGAACCGAGTGCAGGACTGTCACAGACATCTTTTATGGAAAATCCTTTCCTTAGGATTTTTCCTCCTGAGAAGCTGAGAGGCCTCAGGAACAA
>JAWWEX010000117.1:3028706-3044855 GCA_035583215.1 Arremon brunneinucha | reverse complement strand
TCCTTTTCCTCCTCCTTTTCCTCCTCCTTTTCCTCCTCCTTTTCCTCCTCCTTTTCCTCCTCCTTTTCCTCCTCCTTCTCCATGGGTTTGGGTGGTATTTTATAATTTAACAGAAAAGTCCACACTACAGGCTTTGAGAGATCAGTTATTGGGTTAAAAAGGAAAATAATCTAGGTATCGTTTCTTAATTAAATAGTTTAGCCTTAAAAACCTTATAACAAAAAAAAAATTTACCATTTTATACCTTCCTAATAAAAGACTACAGAACTCATGGCTGTGAGGCCGTAGCACTAATAAGAAACAATAAACACCAAAGTCTAAACATCTCAAGTGCCTTCAATCTTAACCCCACCAAAAGCAGAAAAAACAAACAAAACCCCACAATTTCTGTTGATTTATAGCCATGTTTTTATATCACGGAGCTCAGCCTTCCAGGATGGGGTTTGGGGTGGTTTTTAGAGGGCTGAGAGTGTTGAGAGCTGCCAGGGGATATATTCCAGGTGGTGTGGAGGAGGAAAAGAGCACTGAACATCCCAGACATCTGTCACACCCTCCTGCCTGGCCAAAGGTTGCTGCTCCCACTCTGGTTCCCTCAGGAAATTGCAGGCTGGTTGCTGGGGAGGTGAGGGCTCATTTGTCATCCCTGGCAAACACCAGGGATGTAATCTTTTTTTTGGTTTTGAGATAAAAACCAAAGCCCAGCCTCTTCAAACCAGCGTGGCACCCACGCAGGGGCAGGGCTGGGTCACTTGCAACACCTAAAATTTCCATGCCAAAAAGGGATCTTGGCCTCAGCCTCTGCTTTTCCTGCCCTCCCTGCTGGCCCTCTGATGAAATGAGGTTTGTTTGTGGTAAGCAGTTTTTCCTTCCCTCAGGGGGTCTGTGAAGAAATGACCTATGCAGAAATTGAAGCCAAGTATCCAGAGGAGTTTGCCATGAGGGATCAGGAGAAATATCTTTATCGTTACCCTGGAGGGGAGGTGAGGACCCTAAAAAACAACAACAACACACACTGAAGTGAAACAAACATTTATGTGGGGGGTTGGACTTTAAACTGACTCAGCTTGAAGTTATTGTGCCAATATCTGTATGCAAAATTGCAAATTTTCATCCTAATGAAAGCATTAGTGTCCCCAGTTCTCTTTTGGGGGAAATGTTTCTTGATTTCCCCCATTGGGGTGTGCAGATCCATTTTCAATCCATTCATTTGGCCACTTGCTGGGTGCTGCCCTCAGACACCACCAAGGGGTTTCTGCATCCCAGAATTGTCACTGAGGAACTACTGGGAAACAAAATTATCCTGGGTGTGGCCTGGAGTCATTTCTGGCTTTGCTTCACAACCTGTTTAAATGAATCATTTACTATTTTATTTGGTTTTTTCCCTGACTGCACTCATTGAGTTCCCGGTAATCTGAGCCCTCCCACGGTCTGAGGCTTCTGACACCGAATTTCACTTTCTGCTGTTGCCTTTTTTTGGCTTTTTTTGTACTATTTTTACCACACCACCCATAACCTCCTTGAACTTTCTGCTGCTTTGACTGATATTTCCCTGAATGTGACTGTGTTAATTGCCACCTCTGTTTAACCCTGTGTTTACACAACCCCTTGACCAGTTCCTGTTTGGTTTTCCAGTCCTACCAGGACTTGGTGCAGCGCCTGGAGCCAGTAATTATGGAGCTGGAAAGGCAAGGAAATGTCCTGGTTATCTCCCACCAGGCAGTTATGAGGTGCCTCCTGGCTTATTTTCTTGACAAGAGTGCAGGTACAAAAATAAAGGGATGGCTTCTGTCCTTGCTTCCCCTCATGGGGTTTTTGGGAGGGTGGTTTGCAATGACTGGGTGGATTTTTTTTATTTTAATTTTATTTTATTTTATTATTTTTATTCTATTTATTTTTATTTTAATTTTTATTTATTTTATTTTACTTTATTTTTATTTTATTTTATTTTTATTCTATTTTATTTTTATTTTATTTATTTTTATTTTTTATTTTACTTTATTTTTGTTTTATTTTTATTTTTGTTTTAATTTTATTTTATTTTTATTTTATTTTTATTTTATTTATTTTTATTTTAACAAGGTGGGGTTTTTTTTAACAAGCTGTTTAAAAAAGGAGGAAAGGAAATGTTTCAGCAGTGGTTTAACCCTTGAATTGCAGCAGTGCAAGGAGCTCCCCAGGGATGTGCTGCTGTTTTGCTGCCCAGATGTTGTTTCTGGAGCTGTTTTCAGCAGAATGTGTAAGGGACTGTTTTTTAATGGAAAGGAAAATAAAAATTCATAATTTTCTGATGAATTAAAGAGCCTCAGTGGCCTGGAAGGGGTGGCAGGAGTGCTCCACCCCAGGGAAATGCTGATTTCTTGTACAGCACACACACCTGGAATGTTCCAGTGTCCTGCAAGCTCCAGTGAGTGGCACTAGAGCTGCATAAAACTTTTAATGACATTAATAAACTTCTAAAATACTTCATAAACTTCCAAATACAGCTCTGAATAAATGTCCTGTGGGCCCATGGCAGCTGTTGCTGAGGTCCTTTCCCTGCCATGTGCCACTGGAGAGGGTTCTGTGCACTGGAAATGGAATTATGGAATTCTTTGGGTTGGAAAAGCCCTTTTAGAGGGTGGGATCCAACCCCTAACCCAGCACTGCCCGGTGTTGGAGAGCCCTGAGCCAGCCTGGCCTCCTCTCTCATTCCCAGCTCCTGTATTTTGATTTTCTGTGTCTCCCTACTGTCCTGAGTGACTGTCTGGGTGCCATCCACAGGTTCCCATTCCCAGCACAATTCCCATTCAATTCTGGAGTAGTTTGGGGTAAAAGGACCCTTAAAAGGGTTTAGTCTGGGTGCCATCCACAGGCTCCCATTCCCAGCACAATTCCCATTCAATCCTGGAATGGTTTGGGTTAAAAGGACCCTTAAAATGGTTTAATCTGGGTGCCATCCACAGGTTTATTCCCAGGATAATTTCCGTTCAATCCTGGAATAGTTTGGGTTGAAAGGACCCTTAAAAGGTGATTTTAATCTGGATGCCATCCACAGGCTGTCATTCTTAGGACAATTCCCATTCAATCCTAGAATGGTTTGTGTTAAAAAGACCCTTAAAAGGGTTTAATCTGGGTGCCATCCATAGGCTCTGACTCCCAGCACAATTCCCATTCAATTCTGGAATTAATGGGTTAAAAAGACCCTTAAAATGGTTTAATATGGGTGCCATCCACAGGTTCTCATCCCCAGGAAAATTCCCATTCAATCCTAGAATAGTTTGGGTATAAAAACCCTTAAAAAGGTTTAATCTGGGTGCCATCCACAGGCTCTCATCCCCAGCAGAATTTCCATTCAGTCCTGGAATGGTTTGGGGTGAAAAGACCCTTAAAAGGCTTTAATCTGGGTGCCATCCACAGGCTCTGACTCCCAGCACAATTCCCATTCAATCCCGGAATGATTTGGGTTAAAAAAGCCCTTAAAAGGGTTTAGTTTGACCCCTCTGTGGTGGGCAGGGACATCCCAGTGGGGCTGGGGAGGGGACAGGGGGGCTGTGGCATCCCAGGTGACCCCAGAACACCTTTTTGTGCCCTAGATGAGCTGCCCTACCTGCGCTGCCCCCTCCACACCATTTTCAAGCTCACGCCTGTTGCCTATGGTAAATAACTGCTTTATTTTCATTTTTAATTTGAATTCCTCTCCTGGTTTGTGTGTGGGGATTTTGTGGGAGGTTTGGGTCCATGTGTGGCAGCACCTGCCCATGCTCTAGAAGCTTCTGTAATACATAAAGAGGTTATTTCCTGGTTGAAATACAATAAATTAACATAGAAAAGGGTTCTGGAGCGGTGGGGAGCAGATGTGGAGGTG
Source organism: Arremon brunneinucha (assembly GCA_035583215.1). Classification (NCBI taxonomy): domain Eukaryota; kingdom Metazoa; phylum Chordata; class Aves; order Passeriformes; family Passerellidae; genus Arremon; species Arremon brunneinucha. Next base: position 3,041,011 of record JAWWEX010000117.1, on the reverse strand, counting down.
CAGGGTCTTCTCCCCTGACCTCTCTTTTAAACAATTGGATTTTCCCAATTTTTTCCCAATTCTTTTCCCAATTTTTGTGGGTAAGGAAGGCTGTGCCTCCAAACTTGGGGTGCAGTCAGTTAAAATTGGCTTTTCTGTGCAGCCCAAACAGCTCAGGGCTGTGCTCTCATGCTTAAAAACCACCAAGTGTAAAATTCTGTTTGTGGGGTGAACTGTGGATTTATGATCTGTGTTATTTTTATAAATAAGAGATTTATTCCTGTGCATTTTCCCTGCTGTTTTGTTAATAAATTACTCATATAAATTTCTCTTTCTCTGGGGTGAAGGCTGCAAAGTGGAGACAATTTCCATGGGTGTGGAGGCAGTGAACACCCACCGGGAAAAGCCCTCCCTGAACTCAGTAAGTTTTGCTGCACCCCTCTGGCTCCACCTTTTCCAAAACCAGCCACAAACCCTCTTAAAACACTTGCTAGAACTGCCTGGTGCCTTTCAGTGAGCAGAAGGATTCTCTATTTTGGGAAAAATAACCCCCAAAAGCAGAATTAATTTTAAGGTGCTTCCCAGGCCAGGGGGGATATTTTTCAGAGCTGCAGAAATGGGCAAATTTAGGGTATAAGATTTTAAACTCCAGGTTTTGTTCTCAGTTTTCAATGCAGTGTTTGTTGCTGGTGCTTATTGGTAATTTCAAAAAGTAATTTGGCAAAAGGGTTAAAGTGGATTTTTCTCCTTGTGTTGATGAGTTTTCTCTTTCTGAAATCCTCTCTCTGCCGTTGTTTAAATGACTGTTGCCATTGTTTAAATTGCTATTTAATCTCAAAAATCTGGGGGAGATCTCTGAGGGCCTTGATTTTGCAAACCCTGTTTTCCAAAGGGACTGTAAGGAAAACCTCAGTGATTGCCTCTAATTAATTCCCCAAATTAGAGAGCACAAACCAGCTCAGCTGGCTCACAGGAACTCTGAATGCATCTGATTTTAGGTTTTGTCTGTTTAGGCTTTTTGTTGTATTTTATGAAGATCCCTTGGGCTGGGGTCTGGTTATTCCTTTGTGCTGAGGGAATGGGGAAATTGGGAACCTGCAGCTGTGCCTGGAGACTCTGTCAGATGCCAAACTGAGGACACTGGGCATGATTTGTGTGGATCCTCGTGGTTTCCAGCATGTCCCTGCTCACAGGGAGTTGGATTTGGTGATGTTTAAAGGTTCTTCCAACCCCAACCACTCTGGGATTTATCACTTTTCCAACTTCTCTGTGACCCCTGCATGGAAATCATTGCTGCCCACTTGGAGGCTGCTTCTGTTCTTTGCTTTGCTTGGGTAACACAGCTGTTTTGGGGCAGAACAAACAGGAAGAAGGGAGAGTTTTCTCTTTGCTTAATTTTTTCACTTAAATTTTTCCGTGCAGAGAGAAAGAAAAACAAACAAACAAAAAAAGAAAAAAAAAAAACCACCACCAAAACAGAGCCACCTAAGCAAAACAAAAGTCCCAAAGGGAAGTAAAACTGCTGAAAAATCACTTTGCAGTTGTCTCCAAGCTGGATGAAGTTGTTTCCAAGCTGCTGCAGAGCTGGGGAAGGCCCAGCGCGGTGCGGGGTCACTCAGGGTGGGCTGCTGGAGGTGTGCGACATACGTGCCTTTAAACTCTGGTTCCCCCTTTTCATTCCTGGTGATTCCCTCTGTGTGGGATCAGCACGACCTCCCCAGCAGGCAGAGCCCTGTGAGGATGAGGAGGAACAGCTTTACCCCGCGGGCCAGCGCCGACACCGTAAAGCGCCCGCGGCACCACAGCCTGGGCAGCAAACCCCTCCACCTGCTGGGGCCTCTCCCATCCCTGGATGCTCGAGGGCCTCTCCCATCCCTGGAAGCTGGAGAAGGGGCTGAGCAGCCACAGCTGGAAGGCACTGTCCAGGTGGTACCATCCCTTTGCTCTTCCTCCCCACCGTTGCCCGAAATCCAGGCCCTGCCCAGGATTGTGAGCAGGGTCTCTGTTTCTGCATGGAAATTATCCAGCCTGGGTTGGATTAAGGACAAAAAACAACAGAAAAACCCCTTCAAAACCAACCCCAAACCGTAATAGTCGCCCCCATCCAGCTGGAATTGTGGTGCCAGTCTTTCAGAATGATGCTCCACTTGGGCAGGTTTCCATCAGTGGCACAGGGTTTTGGCAGGGGCCTTTCCCATCCCTTGAAGCTCAAGGGCCTTTCCCAAAGTCCAGACCCAGGATCTTGAGCAGGGTCTTTATTTCTGCATGGAAATGATCCAGGCTGGAATGGATAAAGTAAAAAAAAAAACAAAAAAAAACTGAAAAACCCCTTCAAAACCAACCCCAAATCACAATAATTTCCCCAGTCCAACTGGAATTGTGGTGCCAGTCTGTCAGAGTCAGGCTCCACGCAGGCAGGTTTCCATCAGTGCCACAGGGTTTTGGCAGGGGGCCTCTCCCATCCCTGGAAGCTCGAGGGCCTTTCCCATTCCTGGAAGGTCAAAAAGGGGCTGAGCAGCCACAGCTGGAAGTCACTGTCCAGGTGGTGCCATCCCTTTGCTCTTCCTCCCCATCGTTGCCCGAAATCCAGGCCCTGCCCAGGATCGTGAGCAGGGTCTCTGTTTCTGCATGGAAATTATCCAGCCTGGGTTGGATTAAGGACAAAAAACAACAGAAAAACCCCTTCAAAACCAACCCCAAACCATAATAGTCCCCTCCATCCAGCTGGAATTGTGTTGCCAGTCTTTCAGAATGAGGCTCCACAGAATGAGGCAGGTTTCCATCAGTGCCCCAGGGTTTTGGCAGGGGCCTCTCCCATCCCTGGAAGCTCGAGGGCCTCTCCCATTCCTGGAAGGTCAAGAAGGGGCTGAGCAGCCACAGCTGGAAGTCACTGTCCAGGTGGTGCCATCCCTCTGCTTCCCCTCCCCACCATTGCTCAGGGTCCTCTGTTGAATTTGCAGGCAACTCCAGCAAGGGAAGAGATGAGAATCTTGACTCCATGTTTCAGAAGGCTGATTTATTATTTTATGATATATATTATGTTCAAAGAAAATTATATAATAAAACTACACTAAAGAACAGAAGAAAGGATTTCATCAGAAGGCTTGAAAGGATTAGAAAGGAATGATAATAAAATCTTGTGACTGACCAGAGTCCAAGACAGCCGGACTGTGACTGGCCATTAATTAAAAACAACCACGAGACCAATCACAGATGCACCTGTTGCATTCCACAGCAGCAGATAATCATTGTTTACATTTCATTTCTGAGGCCTCTCAGTAGAAAAGTTCCTAGCAAAAGGATTTTTCATAAAATATGTTCGTGACAGTCCTCTGTGAAATCCAGACCCTGCCCAGGATCTCGAGCATAGTCTCTGTCTCTGCATGGAAATTATCCAGCCTGGGTTGACTTAAGGAAAAAAACCAACTGAAAAACCCCTTCAAAACCAACCCCAAAACATCCAAATCCCTCCCATCCAGCTGGAATTGTGGTGCCAGTCTTTCAGGGTCAGGCTCCACCTGGGCAGGTTTCCATCAGTGCCACAGGGTTTAATTCTGGATGGGGTTTTGCTTCTGGGCTAAAACCTGATTGGAAAAGTTATCAATACCTTCTTTGTCCCAGTTTTTTACTCCAGCCAAGTGCTGTCCCTGCCTTCTATCACCTCCTGCTGCAACACAACCCTGCCCTGGGCTCACAGGAAATTTTGGGGCTGCTTCACTCCTCCCTCATTTGCTTTGCTGCTTTTCCTATTTCAGTCTCTCTAAGATGCACTTTGAGCCCTGCTGTGCTTCTCTGTTTCCTTTGCAGCCTCCAGAGGGAAATGCTTGCCTCTGAGCACCACTGCAAGCAGCTTGGGTGTGCTCTCTTTGGGGTTAGTAAGTTGGATTTCTCTTGATTCCTGTTGCATGGAAACCACCCTGGGCAAAGACAAAAACCCATGGAGCAGAAGGAATCTTGTGCTGGATAAAACCTGAGGTTTTGGGGGACCTCAGTGGGGGCTGAGCCTGCTGATCCAGAGGTTCCAACTAGGCTTGGCTGCTGGAAATTGTGGTTTTAGCCCAGCTTACTCCATCCCTGGAGCAGGACATGGGGTGGATCATGGTGCTGAGCAGGGCAGGGTCCCAGCTGAGTGTCCCAGGACAAGGTGTGGTGACATTGCTGCTCTCAGGGATTTTGTAGGAGTCTCTGGATTGTGGATTTACCTTTGATTTTCACTGTGTGAGTGTGTTCCTGGTGTCTGTTGGGCCCTGAGTGAGGCAGAGGAAGGAGTTTTATCAAAGCTCTAAGTGTTTATTGTGGTTAATTTGCAAGGCGCTCACTGTGATGGTTCTTGGGTTGTCCTGGCAGTGGGATTCCCCTTGGAGAAGGTAAATTAAAGTGAGAAACCAACCTGCCTCTTCCTCCTGAGCTTCTCCACCTCTCTGAGCTTGTGTGGGCTCAGGCTGAGATGGGAAAACCCTTCAGGGTTTGGCAGGAGGCTGAAGTGTCACTGTAGGACACAAAACAACACAAGTGCATATACCACTGCTCTCAAGGTGAAGAAAAGAGAAAGTTTATTTTCTGACTCCAAAAGTGTTTTCCAAAACTGACTGTGTATTGGAAGGGTGGCAGTGCCACCTCTTCAATGACACTGGACAAACAAGCACTCCATCAAATTTCTCTTCCTCCATAAAAGAATGCAAAACAATCAGTTATTTACAGAAAGTGTGTGAGACAGTTTGCTACAAGGATGTAAACATCAGAAGGCTTAGAAGAACTTAAAATAATAATAAATAAAATAAATAATAAATAAAATAACAAATATATAAATAAACAGGGCGACAGGGTCTTTGGGGGATCATCTGTGGGGTTTTGGGGGCTCTGTGGGCTCTTGTTGCTTTAAGATATGAAATAAATCCACGTGGACACTGGAATCTCCAAAGTAAAAAAGAAAGAGGTTTAATTTCTGACTCCAACATTTATAGATTTCCAAAAGTGACCCTGGATTGGAGGGTGATAGTTCCACCTCTCGAAACCAACAGCCCATCAGATTTCTCCTCCTCCATAAAATAATGCCAAACAATCAGTTATTTACAGAAAGTAAATAACTGTGTGAATAATGCTGTGTGAGAAAGTTTGCTACAGGAATATCAACATCAGAAGGCTTAAAAAATCTTAAAAAATCAGGGTGACACTGAAGGGTGATGTAAAGAATGAAACAGGTCTTTGTGTGTCAGACAATACCTTTTCCTGACTTAGAGATGGGGCAACTGAGAGGCGTTTAAAAACTTTTATTCCATTTTCAGTCTCATTTGAAGGGTGAGACAACACAGATATTATAATTCACACCATCACAACCAGAAGCTAATTATTTCCTAATTACAATACATTCTCAGTGTTTCTTGACCTATCAGCTTTTTGCCACGCCATGCTGTAGATGCCTTAAAGCCAGAAATGTAAAACTACCCCTCGTGGGTGTCACTACACACATTTCCCATATTTTTGTGCTTGGATGGAGGGGATGGAGCAAATCCTTGGATGGAGGGGATGCAGCAAATCCTCAGGTGGTTCCTGCCCTGGGCAGCAGCTCCATGGAGCTGGCCTCACCTCTCCACGAGCTGAGCTGCCTCCTGCTTTACCCCCTCGTGCTTTCCTTGCTGTGACCTCTCCTGTTTCTCTTTTCCCTGCAGAAAATGGCCACTTTGGGAGTGTAGGAGTTCCTGCTTTCCCCTTGGATCCAGCTGGGAGTTCCAGCACCAGGAGGAGCCGGGGCTGGAGCATCCCTGGGGCACCGTGAGCCACCCTGGCCAGTACTTGCCTTGAACTGTGATTCTAGAGCCTGTCTGTGTCTTTTTTTCTTTCCAAATGCTGCAGTGTCTGTCCATGGGGCTGGAGATGATTTCCTGTGGAGATTTTTCCAAGCTGCTTTTAGTGCTCCCAAGCCAACGCATCCCTGGGTTTTGAAATCGTGTCCCACGCCTTTCCTCCTGGCCAGGAGCCCAAATTAACCACAGTGGGAGGACAAAATAATCATGTTTTCACTCGCTGAGGCAGCTTTTCTTTGGAAAAGGCATTTCCAGGCCAAATCCCCCCAAGTTTTATTTCTCCATTTCCAAGTTATTTCCAAGTTCAAGCTCAGTTTTTTTTCTGGTTTTCTGCCATCCAGGGAGCTCCTGGTAGGGTTTGACTTTCCCTCCTTGAGTGCTGGTGTGAATCCCCCAATCTGAGCCGGTTCCTTTTGGCTTGGATGTTTGTTCCAGGCTTTTGCTTGGATGTGACGCCCAGAAATCCATCCCATGGGCTGCCTCCTGTGAGGGACAGATGGGAATGAACCCTCCTGCCCCTCTCTGGGATCAGCACAGCTCCCAGTGCTTTAAATCCCACCTCAACCCCTATTTTAGCTTCTCCTCCCTACCAAAACTCCATCCTCACACTCATTTTTCCTGCATTTTTGGGGTGGTTTTATCCATTTACCCCCAAAAATGGGAGCGTGGCTGGGACCAGCAGGGCTCCTGGGCAGGGTTTGCAGGAAGCACAAGGTTTTTTACCAGTTTTCTTTATTTTACACCAAATTTTTAGGCCCAGCAACAAGCTTTTAACTTGCCTCTGAATAAGCTGTGAATGTTCCCAATGCTGCCTTTCATAGTTTTAAGCTGTTGTAGAGTTTGCAGCTCTGTGTGGCCGTGTCTTAACTTAAATCCTTCCCTTAAATCCCCACCAAACCCCGAATTTTCAGTTCTCTCCCACAAGTCTTGACTTGCATTTTGCCAAACTCCATTTTACCCCACTCCAGCTGTTCTTGCAATAAGGGCAGGACCCTCAGGTTGGGTGAAAAAAGGAACATTTGGGTCCAGAACAAAAGGCTGTTCTGGACCTGCTGTTCCCAGATGACTCCAGGATTTATCTGAGCAATTCTGGGCCCCAGAAATTGCTTATTTTAAATGTGTAAATAGATGTTGGATATACCCACAACAGGGAAAATATGCCCTGGTTGTGGACGAGCTCAGCAACCCCAGAGCTTGAGGCTTAACCTGGGCATTTTGAGCTCAAACTTGGTTGTTTTAAACACTCCCAGAGTTGTAATTTGATAAAACTGAGATAGAGAGGACCAAGGCACAAATCTGGACCCCTCAGGATTTCTGAGGAGCAGAAAAGTGTGTTGATCTAAAGCAGTTGTGCCACGGAGGGGTGAAATTTGCTGGTGAAAAATTGAGTTTTTATTCGTTTTTCTCCTCAGGGTTTTCCCCCCCAGGTCTGGTTTTGGATTTTAAATGTTTTTATGTTTAGAAATAAACCAGAAAAAATAAAAAAAAAGTTGAAGGAGAAGATTTAGAGCCTGTCCATGGCAGTCCTGACTGTCACACTCCAAAGTGCTCTGAACGCACAAACCCGTCCTTGTCAGGCTGGCTGCTCTGACCAAACCCCTCCTGCTCTGGAAAAAGGAGTGGAAAATGTACTGTAGGATGTTTACACACAAAAATGCTGGCATAACTTGCTGAAGAGTTCAGGATGTTCATATCACTGAGCAGTAAATGATTGTAAGGAGACAAAAAAAAAAAAAAATCTATATTTTTACCTGCTGGGATTTGTGAATGTCGCTGTTGATTTGTTGTTGGTGGTCGTGACTTTTGTTTTTTAATCACTGCTGAAAATCTGGTGTTTTGCAGTTTGGCTCCTTTTGGGGGCTGTGGGGTGGAATTCCATCTTTCTCTGCAGTGTTTGTGCCTCAGTGCTTTAATTAAAGCTTTTTCCTCCTGCATTTTTAGCCTTGAAAAATGGTTTAAAGCAAACATACCCGAGGCAGAGCAGCAGATCTGGGGGCAGATCATTGCCCCGAGGGGCTGCAGGGCTGGGGTGATGCCAGTGGGCACCTCCTGGCAGCTCCCTGTGCCAGGGATTTCCTTGAAACCACCTGATTTCCCTTGGCACTGGGCCTGCAAACACCCCAGAACAAACAGGCCTTGCACAACGAGGGTTTTTTGGGATGGTTTTTGGTGGAACAGCTCCTGCTGTCAGTGGGATCAGTGCCGTGGGTTTGGAGGTGTGGATGGGGATTTGGGGGTGTGGATGGGGATTTGGGGGTGTGAATGTAAATTTGGGGGTGTGGAGGTGAGCCTGGCACCTTCCTGAGCATTTCCCCAGGACTTGGGGAGGGTTTTGTGAGCCCCTGATTTTCTGTGCCTCTGTTTCAAGCAGCACAGGTGGAGCTGGCTGCTGTCACCTTCAGTGGGACCTGTCTGCCCCTGTGTGTGTCACTGCAGAGAAAAAGGAGCACTTGGGCTAAAAAACTGCTCTTAAATCTGGGAAAAACTGCAAAATGGGGAAAAGAGTTCAAGCCAGCCTGGCTGGCTGTTCTGTGTACACTGCTGTGACCTCAGAGCTGTCACCTGTGCCAGGTGTCCCCTTCCCAGCAGCTCGGGTGGGTGACACTGAAACCCAGCCTGGCCTGGCTGCCAAGGTAGTAGGAGAGCTGGGAATGTTATTGAGATGAGGATTAGTGGGATTCCTAGCAAGGATGGGCTTGAAAATTGGTCAGAGGAGCTTGAGTTCATGGTCAGGTTCAGGGGGTGGTGCTTGGAGACATGGGTGGTTTGTTAGAGGGGGGATTTATTGATACCAATGACAGAAGTTTGGGCTGAATGATTAAAGGGAAAGTGAGTCATGATAAAAAATCAGGGGTTGGGGTTTAGCTGAGGCATATCATTAAGGAGGCCCCTCTTTAGATTAAAAGGCTGATGCTGGTCCATAGCTTCTCAATGATTAGGATGATATCAGAGAGGATCAGTTTCGAAGTTGGTGAGGGGAGTGGGTCCTACTACGACTGGGATGAAGCTGAGGGAGGAGAGGCACCAGCACCAGCCTGGCCAGGGCCACCTGCCCTGAGGGTGTCCCCAAGGCTCACCCTGTGCCCCTCTGAGGGTGAGCAGTGCCAGTGCCACCCCTGCTGTCCCCCTGCTGTCCCCTGCTCTGTTTGCACTGCAGCTCTGCCTGCATTGTTTGGTCAGAGGGATCTCACCCAGCTGCTTGTGAACTTTCCTGTTCTGCTGCCTTCTCTAAGTGGTTTATTTTTTTTTAGGTTTAAAAGCTGCAGTGTCTGTTCGTGCTGTGCGTTGTGTGCTCTGTGCACTTGGGCGTAAATATCTGTCAGTGTTTATTTGCAATAAAGAGACTTAAAAAAACACAGATAATGCCCTCTGTTCTTTTCCATTGTTTGCTCTACCTCTCCACTGGGTGCTGGTTTTCTGAGGAGCTCAGGGAGTCCCTGGGATGTGTTTGGAGGAAGAGAGGCTGCAGGGGTGGGCAGGTGTCCTGTGGTTTGGGAATCTGAGTTGAAAATGGGGGCTCTCAAACACTACTGCTGTTCCCCTTCTCACCTTTAAGGGTGTTTTTCCTGGAGGTCAGGATCTCAGGGTTTCCATGAGCTTTAAGGTCCTTTCCAAGCAAACCATTCTGGAATTCTCTGTGTGTTCAGCTCTGAGCGATGCTCCCGGTGCCCTCCTGGGCTGCTGAGCTCCAGCTGGAGCTGCTCCTATGGAGAAACCCCATTTGGAATGCTCTGAAACCCCTTTTGGAATGCTCTGAAACCCCTTTTGGATTGTTTTCTCAAACCCCTTTTGGAATGCTTTCTCAAACCCCTTTTGGAATGCTCTGAAACCGCTTTTGGAACTCTCTCTAAAACCCCTTTTGGAATGCTCTGAAACCCCTTTTGGAATGTTTTCTGAAACTCCTTTTGGCCATGGTTTCCTGAGATCAGAGGGTGTCAGAACAGGACATTCCTCTGGCTGCCCTGGAGGGCTCGAGACACTGGCAAGGTGCTCAGAGACCTTGGCACGGAGGAAAACCACCTGTGCCTTTGATTTTAAACCATGGAAACAATTCCCAACTTTGTGTGAGGAGTTACATGCCACAAGGGTTTGAGTAGAATAATAGTTAATTTGTCACAGGGTGAAAAAGTAGAATTTTGGGGCTTTTAGAATGGGGGTTCAAGAGGCAAGATGGAGGGATCTGGGTGTGTTCTGTCTTTCTCCTTCTTCTTGTCCTCCATCTTCTGCTGTGATGTTGGCACTTTTGGATTGGTTTAGAGTAGAGACAGACTATCTAACATAGATGATAGGTATTGGAAAATTATTGTAAATAATGTAGTTTTTAGTATAAAAAGCTAACACCACCCCAACGATGGTCAGTGTGCCATGAACCAGCCTGCCAGACAGATCTCAGCAGGTCAGAAAAAGAATGGAATAGATAAAAGAAAATAACCTTGAAAACCAGAGCACAGGAATCTCGACTTCTTCAGTCTTGAGGCTGGGAAAAAAGATTTTTTAATACCTTGGGAGCCATTCCAGCAACACAAAACCTGAGGAGAGGGGGTGGATGAACTCAGGGTGGCCTTGGCCTGGGGTGAAGCAGCTCCCCTGACACCCCTCAGTGCACCCGAGGTCCCAGTGGAGCAGCTCAGCAAGGATTATTTCAAAGACTTGGCACCTCCACACATAAAAACCAAACAATTTCAACATCTGCTTGGGTTGCTTTCAGTTTTTTGTAGGGTTTTGCTCTGGGGGGTGGAATAAACTCTTTCCTTCTTGCTCGGGAGGAGTTAATGATTTATGGGTCAGCGGGCCAGCTCTGATTTCTGCAGAATTGAAGTTTCTCTCTGTGGGGCCAGATCTGAGCGTGTGGGCACTATAAAACCCCTCCTTTGCCTGGGGAGCTGGAGGAGAGCAGTCCCTGTTCCATCCTGTGAGTGCTGAACACGCCGGGGCTCTCCATCTCCTGCCTCCACTGCCCCAGGTAAGGCAAATCCAAGGGCTGCTCCTGGGAGCCCCTGAGCAGCTCCAGCAGGCACCCAGGCCAGGAAATTAAATCAGATTAAACCAAAAGGTGTGAGAAGGGCTGAAAGAAAAGCAGAGGAGTGAAGCAGGCATGGGAAGTGTTGGGTTTAGGACAGGGAGCACCCAGGTCAGGAAGTTAAATTAATCCAGGAGGGGTGATAAGGGCTGAAAGAAAAGCAGAGGAGTGAAGCAGGTATAGAGGTGTTGGGTTTAGGTTTAAGGCAGGGGGCACCCAGGTCAGGAAATAAAATCAGATTAAACCAAAAGGTGTGAGAAGGGCTGAAAGAAAGGCAGAGGAGTGAAGCAGGGAAATGTTGGGTTTAGGGCAGGGAGCACCCACGTCAGGAAATTAAATCAGATTAAACCAGGAGAGGGGTGAGAAGGGCTGAAAATAAGGCAGAGGAGTGAAACAGGTATGGGAAGTATTGGGTTTAGGGCAGGGAGCACCCAGGTCAGGAAATAATATCAGATTAATCCAGGAGGGGTGACAATGATTGAAAGAAAGGCAGAGGAGTGAAGCAGGCATGGGAAATGTTGGGTTTAGGGAGGGAAACAGGCACTGGGAGATTCTGGAACTTTGGGAGGGCTCAGACTCATGAGTGACCCTGGATAACACAGAGAGGGCTCTTCCAGCTCCCTAGGAGGGGTGCCAGGTCAGTGCAAAATGCACTTAAATTCTATTTTGTAAAGCAGTTTGGTTTGATTGACCTGTGACCCTTACAGCTTGAAATATTCCCTTTACTCAGGGAATATTTGCACAGACTGATGGAACGTTTTGCTTGGATACTTCTCTCTCTCCCTGAGGGTGATTCATTGTTAGGGAGCTTTTCTGGTGACCCCAGCAGGATTTGTCCTGACTAGGAATTTATTTCCTTCCAAAGAGATTTATTACTACAAATATAAAGTGTTTTACTCCTAAATTTCCAGAAAATAAATTCAGCTCCTGTTCCTTCTGCTCCCCTCCTGTGACTGTAGGAGCTGCTCAGGGGTGCAGAAATCAGACCTGTGCATATAGCTGAGTATAAATACCCCCAAATACCCCTCTGCTCTCTTCACAGGTACTGTCCCAGGAGGGGAATGTGGTGACATCTGTGGGACCTGCAGGCAGGAATAACCATGCCAGCTTTGGAGCTGGGGAGGCAGAGGAGCTGTGCCGCCGTGCTTGGGTCCCTCCTCACTGCTGCTCTCATTGTCACTGCCCACAGTAAGTGAACGAGTCCACCAGGATGGAATGAGACCCCTGCAGGAAAATCTTCCCCTGGGCTTTACAAGACTTGAATCCTTCTCTTTTCCTCATTGCCTGTGCATTTCAAGGGTTCTGTAAATCTTTGTGATCAGATCTTCCTTTGCCTTTTTTTCCCCTTTCTGTGGGAAGCAGGTACAAAACTATTGTAGCTGAAAAGTGCAATAATTTATACTAAGTTGGGAGAAGAAATGCTTCATCTGGGCTTTGTGTCCAGCCTTTGAACCTATTACATTACATGATATTACATTATATATTATATTACACGATATATT
>JAWWEX010000117.1:2996681-3008717 GCA_035583215.1 Arremon brunneinucha | reverse complement strand
TATAATATAGCATATATAAAATAGAATATATATTATATAAATAATATAATATATAATATATATTAGAATATAGATAATATATTATATTATTCATATCATATCATATCATATCATTTCTTCAGGATAAAAGGATCAGTTTCTGCCATCATGCTCTGCCAGCACATCACCCATGGGGTGTCACCACTGTCACACCCCGTCCTGGCTTCCCGCAGCACCATCGGCTCTCCCTGGCAGTAATTTCGCTGCTCAAAAGGTGGCGTGCCTGGATTGGAAAAGCTGCGGCTCACCCTGGTTATTTAGAGGCTCCAACAAGGATTCAGGGATGCAGCCAGTGAGGAGCCATCCCCCAGCGCGATTTCTAGCTGATCAGAGGCTCTCACATGGAGCCCCACATTTCTCTTCGCACAGAAAAGCGAGAGGCACAATTCTTCCCAAGAATATTCTTATCTCATTTGCTGTGCCTGTGTTTGTGCAAAAGTAGAATGCAACGTGGAGATTGTTTACCCAAAGTGATGGTGTTTTGGTTCCTTGGCCTGTCAGGGCCAGGTGTGTGTGTGTGTGTGTGTGTCAGGACTGAGGGTGACAATCACGAGATTCAGTGCAGTGTGTGCAGAGTGAGTGCTTGGCAGATTCAATTTAGATGTAATGTAATATGGTGTCATATAATAGAGAATAATATAGTATAATAATATACTATATATTATATTATTATATTATTATAGTATTATAGTATTATAATATTATAGTATTATAGTATTATATTATTATCATTATAGAATTAATATATTACTACTAATAATATATAATATTTAATAATATATAATATTAATATTATATCATTAATACATTAAGTATATATTATACATTACAGAATATTAATATATTACTTATATTATTATATTTAATAATATATACTATTTAATAAGATATAGTATTATAATTATATATTATTAATATATTTATTATTGTATTATTATAGTATTATTATATTATTTTATTATTATGCTATACTTTATTATTATACTATTATTATACTATACTATTATTATACTATTATATTTTATATTATACTATACTATACTATTATACTATACTATTATACTGTTATATTATTAATATAATATAGTAATTAATTCGCCTTCTGATATCAATAGACTCCTCCTTATCATTCTCTCCCCTCGCTGGGGTTGCCTGTGAATACAATACTCACATCCTTCTGCCTTCCGAGAGCAGCTCTTGTTACCCTGTAATCGCCATCCCTGAGCCTGCCAGCTCTGCTCAGAGGTGCCTGGCAGCGCTGCCTGGCAGCTTGGCTGGCAATGGCTCTGTGCCAACCTCTCCTCTCTGCTGCTGCTGTCCCCCAGAGGTGCAGTGTCCCCGCCCGGCCATCCCCCACGGGACAGAGACCAGCCCCAGCAGAGCCGAGTACACCTTTGGGCAGCAGGTGGAGTTCCAGTGTGACCATGGCTTCATGCTCCGGGGCAATGACAGGGTGCAGTGCTCCTCTGATGGGATATGGAGACCCCCCGTGCCCCACTGTGACAGAGGTGAGTGGGGACAGGGCTGGGGATGCCATCCGTGGGGAGGTGTCACTGTCATATTTTCTGGAAAATCCCTTTGCCCAGGATTTTGCTCCTGGGACATTGAGAAGCCTCAGAGAAAAAGGAAAACAATAATTATCTGATTTGCTTCTTCTGTGTTTTGCTCCTTTGGAATGTGTTTGGAGATTGTTTACCCACAGGTGATTGTGTCACTGGTTTCATGTGAATTATTTTGATTTATTGGCCAATCAGGGCCAAGTTGTGTCAGGACTCTGGAAGGAGTCACGAGTTTTCATTATTATCTTTTAGCCTTCTGTAAGTATCCCTTCTGTATTCTTTAGTGTACTTTAGTTTAGTATTCTCTAATATAGTATCATAAAATAATAAATTAGCCTTCTGAGAACATGGAGTTAGATTCATCATTCCTGCCTGCCATGGAGCACCCCACAAATACAATAGGGAGAAAACCATGTGAGGTGTGAGGAGAAGGTGCCCAAGGCACAGCAGTGAAGGGCTTTGGCATTTCCATCTTCTCCCAAAACTGTGATTGGTGAAATGTGTTGGTTAATGGGATTTTCAGCCATTTCTAAAAGGATTCTTCAAGGGGTTTATGATGTTTACCATTCCCTGACCTTGCTTAGGAGCAGGATGGAAAAGAGAGAGGATGAGGAAGGAGAAGGGGCTGAAGGGGAGGGGACAGGTGCTGCTGTGCTGAGGGTGGGTTCCTCTGCTGGGTCAGCCTGGGAGCACTGGCACAGCCATGGCCAAAGCTGGCCAGGGGCAGGGAGAACTGTGAGGAGAGCAACACATGCCATGAACACGGAGAACCAGCCTCTCCTCTTACCTCCCTGCATTCTGCCTCCCTAACGGGATGAGGAAAACCTGACTTTTCCCTTTACTCTCACCCAGTCTGTGGTCCCCCTCCCAAAATCACCAACGGGCAGCACTCGGGCATGGGGTTCACCCGGTTCACCTACGGCTCTGAAGTGAAGTACAGCTGTGCAGAGGGGCTGTCCCTCATCGGGGACAAATCCCTCTACTGCACCTCCGAGGATGGGGAGAACCTGACCTGGAGCGGGCCTGCCCCCGAGTGCAGGGGTGAGTGTGGGATCAGGGGTCACTGTGGGATCAGGGCATGGCACCAGCCTGATGCCAGCACTCAGAACAAACCGGGCAGGGCTGCCTGCAGATGCTGCCTCCTCCACAGGAGGGGGGATGATCCCTCTGGAAGTGGCAGACCCTGGTTCTCCTCACCATCAGGGCTCGGGAGGAGCAGCCCTGCCCGGGTTCTGCTGTGCCCAGAGCCCAGTGCCAGCTCTGCTCTGTCCCACAGCGGTTCGGTGCCCCAAGCCCGTGGTGGAGAGGGGAAGGATGACCCCACAGATGTTCACCTTTCCCTACGGGCTGCTCCTGCACTTCTCCTGCGAGGAAGGCTTCAGGCTGCGTGGTGCTGCCCAGACTCAGTGCCAGGCTGATGGCACCTGGGACCCGCCCGTGCCCACCTGCCAGCCAGGTGAGTGAGCATTTTCTCCTCCATCTCCCATTCCTGGATTTTTAATGTGCATTTTCCTTTCAGTTCAATGTCCCAAACCCCCACAGCAGGAGGATATAGTGATTCACTAACAAGCTGTGGTATGAGGTGAATGAAACTGTTACCTTCTACTGCATTTAGGGGTGCTTCCAAAATCTCCTGCTCAGCTGTGGCCTCTGGGATAGAGCAGAGGGCTTGGGGTGCAGGATTGCCTGGCTCTGTCTGTCCCTGGGGCTTCCTGAGTCCTTCTCCTCTTTGCAGAAGAAACAACCTTCCCAAAGCTGGTGTTTTCCAGGTAATAGTTGAGGTTTTATTGACAGCTGTGTGTAAAGGAGGTCTAAGACAGGTCAGGAGGTCTAAGACAGGTCAGGAGCTCACTGACTTTCCCTTCCCTTGTTGCCAAATGTCCACCCCCACCGTGGGGATGCCTGGATTGAGACACTGCCAGAAACAGCAAATCCATGAGGAATTCACAGCCCCTCGCAGGGGCTGCTCTGACCTTCACCCTCTTCTTGAAGGGAAGTATTTTTGCTTTCACAGCTCCACAATTTTAAGTTCCTCTGCACTTCCCAAACTCCTTTCTGACCTCTGGCTGAGCTGCCTTCTGCCCTGGGTTTTCCTTTCAGTCCTGTGTCCAGAACCACAAGTGCCCTTTGCAAAGGTGAAAAGCCCTTTGGGTGAGCAAAGGCGGTACCAGACCAACGAGACTGTCACCTTGGAGTGCCTTCCTGGCTACCAGTTCCCAGATAATGGAATGATGGAAAATGCCTGGACAGCCACGTGCTTGCCTGATGGCAGCTGGACACCACTGCCCAAGTGTGTGAGTACCACAAAATTACAGAATGGTTGGGTTGGGGGGAGCCTTAAAGATCATCCAGTTCCACCCTGCCATGGTTGAACCTTCCCAGGTGCTCAGAGCCTCAGGTTGCTGAGCCTGGCTGAGTGCCTGGGTGGGTGCTGCCTGATTTCTAACATGAAAACTGTTTAAACTTCTCAAAAGTTTTTCATTTTTGGTCCTGAAGATGATGCAGCCCCTGCTGGGACAGGGCAGCCTCGCAGCTGAGGGGTGGCTCTGCCTCTGCTGCAGCCCATCCTCACAGGCTTTTCTGGGCTTTGTTTTCCTGTTTAACAGATGAAAGAAGGTGATGCTGATGTGTGTCAAGAGGTTCATTACATTAAATCGACCTTTGAATGTGGTGTGCCTGTGGAAAAAGTGAAAAGTCTGCTGGAAATCCAGAAACTGTTCCTGGAGATTAAAAAATTACAGATGGAACTAGAGAACTGAAATGAAACTGGGCCCCTGTAATGCTCACCTTTCCTTTGGTGAACTCACGGTTTGTGCAGTCCCAGCACCTCTAAAAAGGTTCTGGGTGATTTTGTGGTTTATGTTTGCATGCCTGGAGCCAGAAAAATAATCAGCAGTGCACGGAGGCTGCTTTGCTGTGCTGGATGCCAGAGCAGGGAGTGGGTTTTGCTCTAACCTACAAGCTTGATTTGCTCTTTAACTAATAAGTTGTTTCATGTTTCATATTAGGAAGAATAGAAAGAAATTAAATTTAGCTTTTTAAAATCATTGTATTAACTGTGGCAAGCTGAGGCAAAAGGGAGTGAAGTCCAGAAAAGCTGAGATGAGTCCCGAGGTGGCTCTGAAGGTTCTGCTGCCATGGTTTGGGTACATTTGGGCTCATGGTTTCTGCTGCTGAGGTTTGGGTACATTTGCACCCTGCTGGAAACAGTGGTGGCAATAAGTGTTAAACCTGATTTCTGTCCATCCAGCTTCTGATTTCTGTTTGTCTGGGTAAGGGCAGTTAACAAAAAGTGGATTGTAAAGGCTGCCTCACCTCATCCCTGGGTTCAAACAGGTTCCTGGCCATGCCAAATATCCGAGCTGGTGTCATCTTCCACATCCCAGCTTTTGGTGGGCAAATGCTAAGAATAATTGTTGGTCAGTCTCACTGCCAGCTTCAGCACAAAATAAGAGCAAAGCAACACAAATAACACCCGCCTGGATCCCAGCTGGCTGCTCTGGGGCTGGGCTGGGGGATGCCACAGATCCAGCCCTGGCTGGTGCGTTCCTGCAGGGGAACCCTGGGCCATCCAAGCACCCTCCTGGAGCAGGGAAAGGGTCAGAGAAGGGGTTCCTCACCTGAGGAGATGTTCTCCTGCTACAGGTAACTGTGGGCCCCTTCCTGCCATGACCCACTCCAGGCCCTCCAGCAGCTCCAGCAGCTTCCCAGTGGGATCCAGGGTGACACAGGATCCCGGGGCTGCCGGACACCACGGAGTGTCTGCCAGGGGACATCTGCTCCAGGCTGCCCGAGCCCTAAATACCCTCCTTTATATCTGAAACACAGCCCCGGGCTAGCATCCCTGTTCCTCCTGCTGGCTGGCACCATCCCTGTCCCCAGGGGACAAACCCACTGTGCTGGCACTGTCCCTGTCCCCAGGGACAAACCCTGCTGTGCTAGCCGTGTCCCTGCCCAGGGGACAAACCTGCTGCGCTGGCAGTGTCCCTGTTCAGGGGACAACCCCACTGGGCTGGCACCATCCCTGTCCCAGGGGACAAACCTGCTGCAGTAGCATTGTCCCTATCCCAGGGGACAACCCCGCTGGGCTGGCACTGTCCCTGTACAGGGGACAACCCCGCTGGGCTGGCACTGTCCCTTTACCCAAGGACAACCCCACTGTGCTCGCAGTGTCCCTGTTCAGGGGACAAACCCTGCTATGCTGGCACCATTCCTGTCCCAGGGGACAAACCCGCTGCACTAGCATTGTCCCTGTCCCAGGGGACAACCACACTGGGCTGGCACTGTCCCTGTCCCAAGGGACAAACCCGCTGTGCTGGCACCATCCCTGTCCCCAGGAACATCCCTGTCCCCAGACCTGGACGTGGCTCAGGTTGGCCGCTGTCTTTGGGCGCCTCTGCGGACAAGGAGCCAGGGCTGTCCCCTCGCTGTCCCCAAAGTACGGCTCATGAGGAGGTATCTTCTCACTCGGGGTTCCTGCGGCTGTCCCCGCACCCCAAACTCCTGCCCCCAGCCCGTCCCCAGTCTCCTGCCCCATCCCCACAGCTCGGGGGCAGCGCTCTGGCTGGGGCACGAAGGGGTTAAAGCGCCCGGGGCTGGCCTGCGGGGAAGGAGCAGCCTCCCCTCCCTTGCTGTGCACATCTGGATGCAATAAGGGCTGGGGAGGCCGGAGCATTCCTGAGCACTGAGCTGGAGGCTGCAGCGCTGCCGGCCATGGGGCCCTGGCGCTGCCTGCTGCTGCTGCTGCCGCTGCTCGCCCCGGCCCTGCGCGCCCAGCAGCAGCAGTTCATGGAGTATGTGGAGCGCCGCATCACCCTCCTGGAGGTACAGCCAGCCCTGCACCCCGAATCGCCCCGGGATGGGAGCCAAACCCTTCCCCAGGGAGGCCATGGGGCTGGGAGCGGGGCTGGTGAGGAGGAGCTGGGCTGGGGATGGAGCACGGCTGGGGTGGGGAGCTCTGGAAGCTCCTGCCGGGGTCCTGCACAGCCCAGCTGGGATACACCGGGGCAAGATGGGTATGGGAGCATTGGGGGACAGGGAGATCAGGGGGGCAGGAGCATTGGGGGTCTGGGAGAACCACAGGGACATCACGGGAATGGGAACATCCCAGGAGACAGGGCATTGTGGGTCTGGAAGAACCATGGGGACATCGCAGGAATGGGAACGTCATAGGCATGGGGACATCATGGGAATGGGAACATCACAGGAGAAGGGGCATTGCGGGGGTCTGGGAGAACCATGGGGACATCTGGGGAATGGGAACATCAGAACTATGGGGACATCATAGGAATGGGAACATCACAGGACAGCAAGAACATTGTGGGTCTGGAGGAGCCATGGGGACATCACAGGAATGGGAACATCCCCGGGAGAAGGGGCATTGCAGGTCTGAGAACCACGGGGACATCACGGGAATGGGAACATCACAGGAGAAGGGGCATTGTGGGTGTGAGAAACATGGGGAGATCACAGGAATGGGAACATCAGAGCTATGGGGACATCATGGGAATGGGAACATCACGGGAGAGCAAGGACATTGTGGGTCTGGAAGAGCCATGGGGACATCACAGGACATCACAGGAATGGGAACATCACAGGTCTTGGAACATCATGGGAAAGCAGGGACATCGCAGGTCTGGAAGCTTCACAGGGTCATCACAGCAACGAGGGCATCAAGGATCTGGGAGCAGTGTAGGAGACTGGGGAGCTCTGTGAGCTCAGGAGCATCATGGGGGCATCCTGGGGGTGTCACAGGAGAGCAGGGCCTTGTGGGTCTGGGGGTGGCACGGGAATGGGGTATTGTGGGTCTGGGAACATCATGGGAGCATTGCAGGAATGGGCATCACAGGTCTGGGAACATTACAGAACCAGCACAGGAGCAGGAACAGGGCGGGATGGGACCAGGGTGGGATGGGACCCAGAGCCACGAGCCCCGTGTGGCTCCGGGGGCTCCCCCAGCCTGGGCAGGCTGGGACAGCTGCCATGGTGGGCTGTGAGCTTTGGAGACCTCAGTGTCCCCTTGGCCACCCCAGGAGAGGATCTCCCAGTGGCACGACCAGAGCAGCCGCTACTCCACGGAGCTGCGGGACTTCAAGAACCAGGTGCTGGGGATGCTGGAGGCGGCCGAGAAGGAGCGGGAGGCGCTGCGGGCGGAGGCCGAGGGCGCGGCCGTGCGCGTGGACCGGCTGGAGAGGGAGGTGGACTACCTGGAGACACAGAACCCCGCCCCGCCCTGCGTGGAGGTGGATGAGACGCTAATGGACAAGCAGGTGGCCACAGCCAAGCAGAGGAAGAATGAGAAGTACACCAAGCTCACAGGTGAGGGGCTGCCGTGGCTCCCTGGGGGATTGGATATTATGCAAACCCTGATAATTCAAATTAAATTTGTATCTGGTGTTGTAGAATGGAGTTTAAACGTTAACCAAGCTCTTAGGCAAAGGTTTAAATCTTGGAGGCACCATAGGAAGAGCTAATATTTCCCACAAAGCTGGAATTGCCAAAAGCTGTGTCAGGGTGACTTGGATACGAATCGGATACTGCCCTTGATGGCTGTATCCAGGCGCTCAAACTCCCAAGGTGGGAGACCCAGGAGCTCAAATTCCCAAGGTGCTCAGCAACCTGCATCCCCCTGCACAGCAGATGAAACCACCCCAGGTGTTGGAATTACTCCTGTCTGAGGGTTACTCTGACCCTTCCCAGCCCACCCCAGCCCAGGTGTCCCCCAGCCATAAGTCAGGGCATTGTGTCACAGCAGGGCATCTCAGATGTCTCTGGCATAAGCCCCTGCATCCCCTCCGGCCTGGAAGCTGCATCCAAGCCCCCGGCTGGAGCCCTGTGTGTCCCCAAAGCCTCCGGGGCAGGGCTGGGGTGAGGGTGGCTCCTCTCTGTGTCATGGATGCACTAGGGGACTTCCCAATGCCACCAGGGATGCTCCTAAACCCCTTCAGTGAATTTCCAAGGGGTTTGGGTGGGACAGGTCCAGGCCATAATTCATTGGTTACTTGAGATAGTAAAGGTTGTTCCTAGGAGTAGGATAGTGATGAAAATTAGATTTGCTTGGGGGTTCATTAGCAGGGGAAGGAGTTGAACCATCATTTTCGGGGTATGGGCTCGATAGCTTGTTTAGCTGACCCTACTAGAAAGTAATATAAAGGAAGTATGGAGGGTTTTGATTCCTCTAGTGTAGGTTTGATTCCTGCTTTTCAAAGCTCCAGCATGGAGCAGCAGCAGTGCTGTAGGGCTGGGCTGTTCCCAGGCTCTCACAGCCACCCCTCTCTCACAGATTGCAGTGACACCATCGCCAGTGTCAGGGCCATGAAGATCCTGAAGCGTTTTGGCAGCTCCTCGGGGCTCTGGACCAAGGACGCTGCAGGGAGCTCGGAGAAGATCTACGTGTTTGATGGCACCGCCAACGACACCGTTTACGTCTTCCCCCGCATGCGGGAGTTCACCCTCTTCTCTGCCACCCGCAAGGCCGCCCGCATCAAGCTGCCCTACCCCTGGGTGGGCACCGGGCACCTTGTCTACGATGGCCACCTCTACTACATCCGCCAGCAGGGCCAGTCGTTCCAGGTGATCAAGTTCAACCTGGCCAACAAGACGGTGGTGGACAGCTCGGTGTTCCCGGCCGAGGAGCAGATCCCCGTCTTCGGCCTCTCCCCCTCCACCTACATCGAGGTGTCGGCGGACGAGGAAGGCCTCTGGGCCATCTACGCCACCAAGGAGGACGAGAAGAACATGTGCCTGGCCAAGCTGGACCCCGCCTCGCTGGACATCGAGCAGATGTGGGACACGCCGTGCCCGCGGGAGAACGCCGAGGGCGCCTTCGTGGTGTGCGGGGCGCTGCACGTGGTGTACAACACGCGCCTGCCCAGCCGCGCCCGCGTCCAGTGCGTCTTCGACGTCAGCGGCACGCTGGCCCCCGAGGACGCCTCCCTGGTCTATTTCCCCAAGCGCTACGGCTCCCACGCCAGCCTCAAGTACAGCCCCAGGGAGAGGCAGATCTACGCCTGGGATGATGGCTACCAGATCATTTACCGCATGGAGATGAAGAAGAAGCTGGAGGTCTGAGGGTGCGGCCTAGCCCGGCCCGGCCCTGCCCAGCCCTTCTCCCATCACTGTGAAATGAGGAAATGCTGGATCCCGCCCCCCAGCCACCCCCTGGCACTGGTGACCCCACCTGGGAGCAGCCAGCAGAGTCCTGGACTAATTTAACGAGGTTTTCTTTTCTGATATAATGAATAAATAGTATGCAGCGAAGTGCGGCCACCTGTCTGGGGGAGCGTGGGGTGCTGGGCAGGGCTGTCAGAGCCCTGAGCTCTACCTTGCCCTTGAGACACCCCAAAAAACACTTCCCAAGGGTGGGGTGTCCTTGCAGGGCTCAGAGCAGTGAGCACAGACAGACCTTGGGTGGGGTTTATGTTTGGTGAGGGTTTTGGAAGGGCTTAGGGCAGAGATGGAACATGAGGCTTTGGGCAGGCTGTTGAGGGCCAGCTTGTTTTACATGAACAAAACTGTAAACAAACAGCAAAATCCTTTAATCTGGGAGGAAATGAGGAAATGCTGGATCCCTAAAGGAAATGAGGAAATGCTGGATCCCCACCCCAGCCATCCCCCAGCACTGGTGTCCCCACCTGGGAGCAGCCAGCAGAGTCCTGGACTAATTTAACGAGGTTTTCTTTTCTGATATAATGAATAAATAGTATGCAGCGAAGTGCGGCCGCCTGCCTGGGGGAGCGTGGGGTGCTGGGCAGGGCTGTCAGAGCCCTGAGCTCCACCTTGTCCCTGAGACACCCCAAAAATCACTTCCCAAGGGTGGGGTGTCCCTGCAAAGCTCAGAGCAGCGAGCACAGACAGACCTTGGGTGGGTGCCTGGGCAGGGGTTTGTGTTTGGTGAGAGTTTTGGGAGGGCTTAGGGCAGAGATGGAACACGAGGCTTTGGGCAGGCTGCTGCTCAGGGCCAGCTCGTTTTACATGTACAAAACTGTGAGCAAACAGCAAAATCCTTTAATCTGGGAGGACAACAGGAGATTTCCCTCCCCTGCCGGGGCGGTGCTCCAGCCAGCAGGCCCCAGATGTTGCTGATTTACTGAGTTTGTCTCTAATGAAGCACAGGCCACCTCCCCCTGCAGCCACAGAATCTCCATCTTATATAAGGCCCTGGATTGCCCCATCCCCTTCCTTTTCCTCTTCCTCTGGCACAGAGCAGCCCCAGAAGGGATGGGGCAGGACAGGGCAGGTGCTGGGAGCCCTCAGGGGCTGGGGACAGCCCCAGTTGTCCCCACGCCACGTCTGTCCTTCCTGCCCCAGCAGAGACTGTCCCCCGTGCTCTCCCTCACCCCACACCCCTGCAGGGTGCAGGATTTGCCCCATTTCTGTTCCTTGAACCCGGGATTGCTGTGGTTTGTTCCCATCACACCATCCTGAGAGCACAGAGGATGAATTAGGAGGTGTTTCAGTGCCATGAGTGTCCCTTTTTTCCCAATTCTGGGGACAAGAAGTGAAGCCATCGGCCAGGCTGGCTGGGTGAGGGTTGCATCCTGCTGGTGCCAGTGCCAGGCTGCTTTTTGGACACCCCAGGGAGGTGCCAGCCCTGTGGAGAGCACCTGAGTGGGGCCACCTGCTCTCCCAGGGCTGTGGAGTGGCTTTGCCACCCCCCTGCCACCCTAAATCCCATCCAGCTGTGCCCAGCTCAAGCCAAACTGTTCTGTGACATGGTATTTGCCTCAAGTTCTTTGGTATTATAATCAAATTTGTTGCATAAGAAAAATCTTCAAATACCCACTTTGAATGACTGTAATTGGCTGGTGCTGAAAGTTCAACACACAGTGCAAGTCAAGCAGAGAAATTATTCAAGTGTGAAGGACTCTGTGAACTGTCAAGTTAATTTATGGCCCTTTTCAAGATCAATAAGGGCAGAAACAGAAATATAATTTTCAGAAATCTCACAGTAGTAAATAATTACACCCATGATTTCTCCAGCCTGAATTAAAATTGATGGGGCAGTAATGATTGTGCACCAGAAACATCTTGTAACCTGGAACATGTCCTGCACTTCCCTGTGACACCTGGAGCCTTCTCTGCTCCAGGTGAGCACCCCCAGCTCTCCCAGTGTAGGATAGATGGGGGAAGCACGGTTGGGATGGATGGAGATGATATCTCTGCAGCCAGGGCTTGGAAATTGAGGTTTATTGCAAAGGGCCTGGGTGCAGGGCCCTGCTGGGAGCTGCCAGCCACAGCTGGAGCAGGGCTTAGAGAAGAGAGGGGGAGAGAGAAAAAGTATAAGAGAGTAAAAGGGGTAAGAGCATAGAAAAGTAAGAGCTAAGAGGCAAGAGGTAAGAGTTAACACAGTGAAGTTCCCGTTACAATACCATAAATCTTCTTCTGTGTTGAATATTCTAATTCTCACTAACCAATCTAGTACAAGATACAAATCCTA
>JAWWEX010000117.1:2944060-2974867 GCA_035583215.1 Arremon brunneinucha | reverse complement strand
TCCATCCATCCATCCATCCATCCATCCATCCATCCATCCATCCATCCATCCATCCATCCATCCCTCCATCCCTCCATCCCTCCCTCCCTCCATCCCTCTGGCTGCCCACACCTGGACCCTGCTGCTGCTGAGCCTGGGCTGTGCTGTCTGCCCCAGCCCTGCCACCACCACAGGTAATTACAGCAGCTTTTAAATTATTTCTGCAGGTCAGTCCAGACACAGAGGTGTGAGCAGGGCTCTACAGCAAGAATAACCCCAGCTTCATTAATACATCATTCATACACCCAGAGCTGCTCGGGCTCACATTATTTGCTTTCTAAAATGGGTTGCAGGACAATAAATAACCAAGGGGAAAGTGGCACTCACTCAAGGAAATGCCATAAAGCAAGGAGCAGCCTTGCCAAACTCGTTATTTTTCCATAACCATAAATATCAATGTCACTGTAGCAATATATCATCAGAGACAGGTGGATACCACTGAGCCCTGCCATGAGGAAAACACTGTGGAAAACACTGTGGAAAATTGCATTTGAGCTGGAAAATCTGCACCCAATGGGATGCTCTCCCCTCCAGCTCTCCAGAGCCTCCCACCTACCGATCATAATCCATGACAGAGATAAGGAGGCTGACTTGATCCATGTTCTCGGGGGGAATGTCAAAGATTATTGCTTCATTGTAGGTGGGATTAAGTGTGTTTTTCTTTATGGTGGTTTTCTTCTTTTTCAGTCTTCGCCCGTCACAGAGCAAAGACACTTTGACATATGGATCTAGGGAGGAAGAGATAGAAGACCTTTTGTTCATGAAAATGTGTTTTGTTACTTTTGCAATATAGAAACAGCTTTATCAGAGGATGGGCTGTGAGTTCCCACGAGCCAGAGGTGCTCTTCAAATGGACTTTTAGAAAAAAAGTTTATTTGCAGACCAGTAAAATCCTCCATTTCTCATACTGGTGTGAGTGGTGACCTGAGCTTCAGGCACCAGAGAACGAGCACTGCATGATTATTATTGCAGAAAGGCTGAGCTGGCTTCACCTGAAGTCTCAATTCTCAGACATTTCATATGGCATTAAGCTCCAGCTGAGCAGAAACATTTTTTGCGAAGGTCTCTGTTGTTACTGCTTTTTGTACAATGAAATTCAAATACTCTGAAGTGGGTGTCTGGAAAAGAAATTGGATTTTATGATGAAAACCAGAATTTGTGCATGCTAAATTTGCGAGTCAGCTCTTTGAAACTGCAAATGCAAACAGTCTGTAGGTGGAGTGATCCTCAGGTTTGACTACTGGGCACTGCACAGGGGAATGCACATTCCAGTGGGATTTATCCAGGTGGGCCACGATCCTTTCCTGATTTGGGGTGAAAGAGTTGATTCTGGAGATATAGGGTTATCTATATAGAGATCTAAGTGTCCAAGCCAAGAGATGGATCAGAGCTCTGACCCTGCAAACCCTCCAGTGGGATGGGAAAAAAGTGACAAATTGTCTACTTTAAAAATTTTGTTTGCACTTGAAACACAGACAAAGCTTTCTCAGGTATTCCTGTGATGGTTCACCCACCATCTACTGAGGGTACAGTGAGGGAAGAGGAGGAGATGTGGCTGCAAGGGGATCCTCCTCAGCCACCAAACACCCACCTGAGTAACCAGTGATGTCCATAGCTTTGAGATTCCTGCATTTAATGACTGTTAAGGTGAGGCGACCTGCAGTTGGCAAATAACAAAGGGAAAACATGATCTCGCCCAGGTCCACGCTTTCCTTCAATAAAGCAGAGAACAGATTTTATTGGAAACGTGCAGAACCAGCCAGGTGCCTCCTCCTCCACCCCAGCATTTCCTCTGCTCTGCCATTTGTAGCAAAGGGTATTTTAATTTATTCAAGTGCACCCCAACACGATTTGGCTAAAAATGAACGCAGAGAATGGGAAAAATAGGTTACACCTCCACATTTTAGTTAAGGACAATCTTCCTCTGCCTCAGTGGAGTCTGGGCTGCCTATTGCACCCTCCCAGCTGTGCACAGCTAATGCACAGCACTCCTGCTCCACTGCTCACACAGAGGAGATGGGATATCTCACACCAGATCAATGCAGTGAGGAAATCAAATTAGTATCAAGTCTTGTTGGAATGTACTGTACATGTCTCTGGTGCCTGGTTCCTCCAGGAATGTGACAAACACAGTGAGGTGACAGAAAGATGAGCTCCTGACACGCAGTGACACCGTGTTCTCCAGCTGCGCACTGCAGAAATCTCCTCAGAAACTTTCTGTGACAGCCAGCGCCATCAGTTCAGAACATCACAGACTGGTTTGGGTTGGAAGAGACCTTGAATATATTCTAGTTTCAACCCCCTGCCGTGGGTGGGGATGAATTCAGTCATGAAGGTTTGTGACTGACAGTGCCCAACATTTCTGCATGAAATGAAAATGTCTTTCAGTAACACAGTGGTTTTCTCTGAAGGTGCGAGTGAGTTTTTGGGAAGTTACCAACTGGGGGGTAAAACTTTAAGCCAGAAGACAGCCAAGAAGGTTCTGTAGAGCTTTTAGTTTGTGATGTGTCCACATTTGGACTCCCAAGCCCTTTGAGATGCCCTCAAGGAGCAGGCACAGCGTGGGGCTGTGTGTTTGTGAGTATAAATGGGGAATTAACCAGCAGATGGCACTCAGAAATGTCTGCTACTTTAGGATTACACAGAAGCCAACACAATTTACTCTTTTAGTGCCCCATCAAATAACTTTTATCCGTGGCTCTTAGCACTTCTTGTACCTGCAGCTTCATCGACTACACCTCCTAAAAGCCCTTTCCATCATTGCCTTGCCCATGGGAAGTCAGGGAAAAATAAACAAACCAAATGTCTGATTTAAACTAGAAAGCATCATCATCTGAAGTCAGCAGAAAGATTTCCAAACACCTTCTAAAAATGGATTTAAAAAAGAAAACCTTATTTTTCTACATACAGATCCCACATCTGTAGAGCAAACAAGCAGTTTATTTTGGGAAACAGTGTGTTTGATTCTTTTCAATGTGATATAATGATCTGCTGAAGAGAAATTGTGGCTGTTAGGAGTAGAGTGATGGAACTAGAAAGACAAGTAAATGCACTTAAAGCTTTGCGAAGTGTTAGGGGAATAGATCTTGTTGATGGATGAGGTTTTTGCCAAATTATTTCCTGCTCATTCTCAGGTAAGGCAAAGATTAAATCTTTATTCCACTTAGATGTGCAGAATACTAACGAATATTATATAAAATTTTGATTGGGCCTGTTCTTTCATGCATTCTTTGTTCTCAGTTGGTGTGGGAGGGACAAGGGCAGGAGACCTTGGACAAGATGTCAGCAGAGAGCAGCACTGTGTGAGATGGTGAGAGCACCCTCTGGACACCATCTCATCTTCTATTCCTCTCCTTGCACTGAGACACCCGTTCAGGGTATAAAATGAACATAATTTATTCTTTGACCTCATTGGATCAGGTCAAGAGATTTTTCTTTGCAACCATAAATACAAGAGAGCAAAGCGTGTCCTGTGGGTACATTATTTTCTTGCAGATTATAGACATTGGGACATTTCCAAAATTCATATCAGTACCTTTTAGGAAATAATGGAAGCTCTGAATCAATAGACTTGAAACCAAAGATGTTTCCCTGATTCACAAGCTGTACAGTCATTAATTAAGCAACTGAGTGCTGGCTACTTGACCAGATCAGTTCTTAAGTGTGTTCCTACCCTCTTACCCACACAATTGATCTCATGCATTATTAGGCACCCAGAGCTTTCTGGGGGTTTTGTGCAAATTGTATTTACCCTTCTCAATTTTGATTAAACAGAAATGTCCTTGGGTGTGCTACAGCTGGCTGAGATGTTCCAGGAGCAGCACATCCCTTAAGAATGGCAGAGAGAGGGTGAGGGGATGGAGCCAAATGTGGTGCTGGATGTTTCTGTGACAGCTCTGCCGTGCTCTTGCTCAACACACCTTGGCCATGGAGTTGGCTCTGCTCCCCTCACACCTTCTCTGGAAGCTTTTTCCTCAACAGCCTTTCTGCTTCTGTGAGGTTTTCCCCCATTAAATGAGATTCTTCTCTGGAGGATCCTCCCTCTACAGCCCTTCTGCTGGTGTATCTCCACCTCCTTCTGTGGGGTTTTCCCCCATTAAATGAGATTCTTCTCTGGAGGCTCTTCCCTCAACAGCCCCTCTGCTGGTGTATCTCCACCTCCTTCTGTGGGCTTTTCCCCCATTAAATGAGATTATTTAGCCAGGAAAGCATCCACTATTGCTTGCAGAACCAACAGGCAGGTTCCTCCAGGAGGCACCAGCACATCAGGTGCACTTTGCTGCCCTTCTAGCAGCCCCTCTCGGGGTGAAGGATGTGCCTGGTGCCTGCTTGCCTCTCTGCCAGCATTTCTGCTTTCATTACCACCCATCAATCACAACAGCCTGTTTGCAGGTTGGAGGCCAAGAGCTGTGAGCACCCCGCTAACTCAAACTGTTGCTTTCCTCATGGCTGATCCTGTGCCTCCTTCCCACAGCTCTCCCAGGCAAGATGCTCAAAAGGCAGCACAGCAGCAGCTCCCAGCACTCTGCCATCACTGCCCCAGCATGCCTGGCAGGCACCACCTCCATCCCTGTGTCCAAAGCTCTCTGTGCCCTCCCAGACCAGCCCCTGAGCCCTTTCCAGGGTGGGTGATGTGCTGTGTGTCCCCTGAGTGCCCTGGGACCACGTTGGGCACAGGACATGGGGCTGTGCACACCTGCTGGGCTTCACAGAGCTGTCAGAAGGTTCTGGACACCCTGCAGCAGGAGAATGAGCACTGGTGGAAGTCACCAAGAGGTTCAGCTGGTGGGGAACACGGTGCTGAGAAAAAGTTACAAAGCAAATGTCTTGTGGCACTGCTGGCCACAGTAAATATTTGTGTTTGACAGTTCCCTCCTCGGCACAGAAAGCAGGGGAGCAAAAGGTATGAGATGAGCTATGAGGGAAGCTGCAGGACAGATTTTTGCAAGTTGTGGCATTCTGCCAGTCACCAGGAAAGATGTGACAGGGCCCACGCTTGCAGCCACAGGGGTGGGGATGTCTCATCTTTCAGTCTCAGGAATAACAATGTGACATGACAATGACAATGGCTGATTTAGTGTCCAGCTGCAGAGCAGTTCAATCGTGCACTCGCCCTGAGGACCAGCCAGATCCTCCTGGGAGGGCAGTGGAGGAGCAGACAGCTATTATGGAGAGGTTAATGTCACTGCTCTGCACTCAGTGATCAATGTGAGCACTTGGCTTCTCCTGCCAGCTCCGTGTGACACGGAAAGGGCTGGGACTTTTCCTCTCTGAGGCTTGGTTTCTCTTCCAGAGGGAATTCAACAGAACTATTAAAAGACCCAAAACCAGCTCTGGAAGAGTTGCCAGCAGCACATACAGCACCTCTCAGCACCAAAGGGCTGGTACTGGCCCTGCAGAGCTCTTTCTTCATGTGGTGCCTTAAGTTTTTAGCTTTTGTATTTTTCAGATCCTGTACTGCACTAGTGTAGAACTCTGAACTCCATATAGAGTGTCTGTAAGCTCTCCTCACATTTTTGTTAGGCAAAACAATCCTTCCAGGCCTGAGAACCAAGGTCACCCTCTGCTTTGGGTGACCAAGTATTAAAGTATAAACAAAAGTGAATGGAGGGGTGGAAGCAAACCAGAGGAATATGACTTCATTACCTGAAGCTATAATTGGACAATTAACCCCTGATATGCAAACAGACCAAACTTTTATCTGTCTGAGAAACTTGTGACCATTGTCCACAATGGATGTAATCTCTGCCAGGCTTCTTTTGACTGCCCAAGGTGCGGTTCTTGGGCAGTCAAAAGGCCTTTTATAATTATTATTAAATAATATAAATAAATTATATATATGTATATATATGTGTATTTATATTTATATTTATATCATTATTAAATAATTATAAATTAATAATTTATAATTATTGAAGACCTTTTATAAAACCCACTTTATTATCTTTAATCTGTCTACCCTCCATTCTAGGTAGCTCTCCAAGGCATCCCATGTGCACATGGCAGAGAACTGAGCCATGGCTGTGGGTCCTGGGCTAACAGGAGGTGAGGAACCATCAGCTGGGAGCCATGAAGGATTGATTTACCCCTGTGGAGAAGCCCAACCCTGCCTGAGAAACTCGTGACCATTGTTCATCTTGGGTGTAGTCTCTGCCAGGCTTTTGACTGCCCAAGGTGCATCTATTGAAGGGCTTTTATAAAAACCCACTTTATTCTCTTTAATCTGTCTAGCCCCCAGTCTAGGTAGCCCCTCCAAGTCATCCCATGTGCACATGGCAGAGCTGAGCCATGGCTATGGGTCCCTGGGCTAACAGGAGGTGAGGAACCACCAGCTGGGAGCCATGAAGGATTGATTTACCCCACCCTGCCCAGCAGATACTCACCGTCGTGGCGTACTGAATGTCCCTCCAGATGGAAGTCTCTCGCGAGAGGTCCGAGTCCTCGAACAGGTTCTCCAAGATGACTTCTCCAATCATGTCGTGCCTGGAGAACCTGTCAAAGTCGAAGACGCTCAGGTGGAGCTTCCTGCTCGCCAGCTCCTCGTGGGGCACAGGGAAGTGGAAGGACTCGTCGAAGGTGGGGTTCAGAGTCTTCCTGTGCACGCGCGTCTGGAACTTGCGCTTGCGGTCGGGCAGGAGGTAGATCTTCACGTAGGGATCCGAGCTGCCGCAGAAGTCTTTGGCTGGCAAGTCAAAAGCCCTGAGAATGCGGACGGTCAGCGTCTCGTTCTCGTAGTCGTACTTGAGAGTGAAGTTGATTTTCCCGCAGGTTTTCTCCGCCTCTTTCTTGGGGTCCTCGGTGTCCACGGTCTTCTGTTTGTAGAGCTCGGGTTTGATGCGGCCGATGCTGGTGGGCTGCTCGGCCACGGCCGGCGCCTCCAGCCCGTAGTCCATGCTGGACACGTGCATCTGCCGGGGCAGGTGCCTCTTGAAGGAGATGTGCCTGCAGGAGGGACACAAAAACAGCTCTGTGCGTTTCCAAGGACATGGCTTTCATGTCCTTTTTCGCCCCTGCACTCAAAAACCAGCACAGAATGGGTTCTATAGGTGCTCCTGAGCTCTGCACAGAAACTGGGTGTGTTATGAGGGGAACACCTCCAAAAACCTGCAAGGATTGAACCCAGGAAATTTCTTTAAATTCCAGAGTATTGCCACAAGCTGTGTTTTCTCACCTGTGGCACAAGTGACAGCCCACAGCTGAACAGATGGGTCCCAACAACTCCTTACCCAAACCACAGACAGCACCACGTGGAGAATTTCCCCACCTCAGTCCTTCCACTTCCAAGATACTTCTCCACATCCCTAGGATACTTTAACCCTTTAATCCACCGCCTAAGCATAACTAATTTCCTCAATGGAGGACAAAACATTGCCTCCCACCTAATCGACCATTCCTGATACAAAATAATAGGCCTAGGAGGACTAGTCAACCTACAACTAATAGCAACCAAAGCTGCCACCACCTTCCACGCTGGCCTAATCAAAGCCTACTTAGGATCATTCACCCTAAGCTCTCCCAGACAAAAAAATCCCTTTTTCCTTGCTTTTTTCTTTTGGTGAGACAACCATAACCAGTTCAGAAGGTGAGGCTTTCTTCATAGAACCACAGAATGATTTGGAGTCAGAGTGTTTTAAAGCTCATCTCATTGCATCCCCTGCCACAGGCAGGGACACCTTCCCCTAGATCAGTTTGCTTCAAGCCTTGCCCAGCCTGGATTTGCTGGGTATTGCTGCTTCCAGACTTTTCCAACAGACTCATCAGAAACTGATAGATAATTGTTGACAGGGAAGGAGGCACAGCCTCGTCAGGAAGAGTCTCTTGCCTTGAGCTCTCCTCCAGCACAAGCTGTATGTAAGCAAAGCTTTATCTGAACAAAGCATAAAAGCTTTCTGTGGACGGAGGGCATTATTTCAGATTATCTGGTGTTTACAAGAGCAGTTTAAAGAGTTATTTAACCAAACTAAAAACTCTACACCCAGAGCATTAGCCGTCAGTGATGCTTGGAGACCTTGGCAGGCTCCTCAGAGGTATTTTGGACAGGGTTAGGCTGGGCTGTGAATTAGAGGAACATGCCAAGTAGAAAGTGTGTTTGAAACCTGCCCACGTACAGCTAAGTCCCACTTTGTTTGTCCTAATTCAGACTGGCTGAGGGTTTTTTCCTCCTCTGTTGGAAAGGTGTAATAAAAGCAGAAGGAGAGTGTGCATGCAGAGAGGGAATCAGCTGCCCAAAAAGCAGTGTGGATAAATAAAAGAGTGTGGCTCACAAATGCAGGTGGCACTGTGCTGATCTAACTCAGCTCCTTCAAACAGGGGGCTGCCATCAGTGCCTCACTAATCCTGCAAAAGTGCAGCCAATTTTCTGAGCAGCGCCTGATTTCCCTGTCACACTCCTGTGCACATCCCAGGCACGGCCAGCGAGGCAAACAGAAGTGCTGGGGCACAGCCAGGACCCTGTGATCCCTCTTTCCTGTCCCTGTTTCACCTCCTTCTGTGTCAAGGAGAGATGCTGCATTTCACAGAATGGTTTGTGTTGGAAAGGAGCCTCAAAGCTCAGCTCATTCCACCCCCTGCCATGGGCAGGGGCACTTTCCACTATCCCAGGTTGCTCCAGCCTGGCCTTGGGACATTTCCAGGGATGGGGCAGCCACAGCTGCTCTGGGCACCCTGTGCCAAGGCCTCAGCCCACTCTGAGTAAAGATCCCCTTTCTAACATCTATCTAAATCTCTCTCAGTATCCACGCTGAGAGGGAGGTTGACACAGCCTTTCCCTGACTTCCTGAGGATGATGGTGATGTCTCTGTCCCCATCTGAGCACAAGCATTGAGCACAGCTGGTTCAGGGCTTGTGCAGCGAGCAATCCATCAATTGTGCTGATCTGATTGTTTCTGCCAGGAGCCACAGCAGAGAGAGAGAGCCAAAAGGTCTAATTCTGTCTGACAGGGTACATCATTGATACTTCAGCCTGCCTCTCATATTGGAACAAAATTAAAGTGGCCAAAGCTTGTGGGTGACTTGACACAATGAGGTCAAATCGCAGTAACAGGGCTTGAATCTCTGATTTTTTAAAAGAGCCACAGTCTTAACACATTTATTGGTTAATGGCCAAGCTTTGGACAGTAATCTGCTGTGTAGGTGCTCTCTTTAGTCTCCCTGATGGTCTCTGAACCTCTGGCTCCATCCAACAATCCTCCCACCTCTCCAGCTGCTCACAGAGCAGTGTCCCTGCTGAGCACCTCAGCCCCACCCAGCAGAATCAGGGAATATCCTGAGCTGGAGGGGACCCACAGGGATCATCAAGTCCAGCTCTTATCCCTGCACAGACACCCCAACAATCCCCCCTGTGCATCCCTGGCAGTGCTGTCCAAAGGCTCCTGGAGCTCTGGCAGCCTCAGGGCTGTGCCATTCCCTGGGGAGCCTGGGCAGTGCCAGCACCCTCTGGGGGAAGAACCTTTCCCTGATATCCACCCTAAACATCCCTGACCCATCTCCAGCCATTCCCTGGGTCCTGTCACTGTCACAGACATCAGAGCTGCCCCTCAGGAGGAGCTGCAGATCCCATCTGCAGATTCCATCCCATCCCATGGATCCCATGGATCCCATCCCATGGATCCCATGGATCCTATCCCATCCTATGGAACCCATCTCATGGATCCCATCCCATCCCATCCCATGGAACCCATCTCATGGATCCCATCCCATTCCATCCCGTGGATCCCATCCCATCCTATCTCATGGATCCCATCCCATCCCATCCCATCTCATGGATCCCATCCCATCCCATTCCATCCCATGGGTCCCATCCCATGGAACCCATCTCATGGATCCCATTCCATCCCATTTCATGGATCCCATTCCATCCTATCCCATAGATCCCATCCCATCCCATCCCATGGATCCCACCCCATCCCTCACCTGGTGGATGAGGCTGGCTCCGTGGTTTGCCTCTGGATCCGCGTGCGCCTCATGATGTGATCCTTCATGGACATCTGGACCTCTGCAGGGATGTCCGGGGAGGTGTGGCTGATCTTCACAGCTGCCTCCAGGAAGCTGATGGCCCCCGTGTCCTTGAGCTTGTCTGCCATGCTGTCCTTGTGGCCTGCCTCGCTCCTCAGCACGGCCAGGTGGGAGGAAAGGGCCTTGTTCCTCCAGGGAACCCAGCACAGCTTCCAAAAGAGAAACACAAACACTGCCACCAGGGCCAGGCCACACACAATGACTATCACTGCAAGGAGGCTGACGGAGAGCTCTGAGGGAGACAAGGACAGCGACAGGGAGGGATGGGAAAGAAGAGAAGAAGAGACAGATGGTGAGAAGATCATAAGTAAAAGGAAGAAATGGTCCAAACTGACTTAAATCACAACTAATGGAGAGCTCTCAGCTCGGAGCCAATGCCAAGTGAGCACCCCCTGACCGGCTCAGGACACACCTGGGGAGAAAATGGGTGTCTCCATATGGACAGAGCTGTGAAGTTTTACACCCTGATGCTTAAACTGGCTATAAAATACCATCCTTGGTTTGTTCTGCAGCATCAGCAAACTGCTGAGCCTGAAATCAAGAAGATCTGTACAATTCCATGATAGGAACAAGCTCAGTGCTGTGTGCCTTTTTGCTTCGTGTCACAGCTGCTCAGGCACAGGAATGAAAAAATCCATCTCCCAGGGTCCTGGGAGGGGATTGTTATTGTACTGTCAGCACCCACATCTTGTCCAGATGTGCCCATAGGGAATACAAAATAAATACCAACAGCAAGGAAAAAATAATCACAAGCTGCTGATGCAGAGAAACCAAACATAGCAGGAGTTTGTACAGAAAGTGCTACACAACTCTGGGCAGCACAGGAGCTGTGTGTGTGCTCTGATGCTCAGAGACACTTTTACCTCATGTGTGCTGAATTTCAGTCTTTTTCTGGAAAGAGCTTCCATACGTGTGGCTGACGAATCAGGAAAAATGGAAAATGAAGATATATATATATATATGTGTGTGTATATAAATATATATATATATATATATATATATATAATCTAGGCTGTGAAATGATTCACAGCACTGCACAAAGAGAAAACACTGGTTATTTTTGCTTCCTTTCCTACAGTGTATTAATTCCCAGATCCTCATGCAGACCAAAACTTTGAGAGCTCAGGATTCCAAGGAATACCAGTCCCTGATGATGGAGGCAGGATTTGTTCTGGAGGCAAGTCTGCAGCATCAGGACTGTGGAGAATTCCATCATGGAATGGAGCTCGTGGACACTTCCTTGATGGCTGTGTTATTTGTAGTGTCCACTAAAGCCACACTCCTTAAACTACCCAAATGCAAGTCAGGACAGAAAGACAAACAAAAAAAATCACCAAAACCTGCAAAAGTTTATATGGAACAAGCATTACCTCTTACCCATCCCATTTATGTCTATACCTGGACTATAAATGTTTTGGGTGAGTTTGAATTCCCCACCTGAGCCCCAAGGAATGGGGACGGTGCCCTGAGCATTTCTGAACTGGGGAACTCCCCCCCGGGCTGCATCACAGCTGCTCTGAGTGTGAATCCTAATGTACTTTACCTTAAACAGGAGCCATAAAACACCTCCTGTTCCCTTTGATCATGCAGCTTAGTTTGTAAAACTGTAATAAGACATTTAATCATAGAATCCCAGGATGGTTTGGGTTGGAAGGAGCCTTGTAAATCATCCCATGGGCAGGGACACCTTCCACTGGACCAGGTTGCCCAGACCCCCATGTAACCTTGCCTTGATGTTAAGGCTGAGAAAAATCTGTGAAATATGAGGAAAGTCTTGGTTTTTAATCTTGGATAAATAGCTGAATATAAAAATTATGGGAAAAAAACCCCATAATCACAACAAAACATCAAACCCCCCACCCACCATTGATGAACCATGACAGCAGAGTGCTCAGGAGCACATTTGTACCATCAAATTTTGCTCAGGTCTCTCAGGGAGTGCAGCAGCCCCTGCAAACTTGGGATAAGTGAAATCTCCAGGCAGCACCAGACACAAAATGTGACATCCACACCCGAAGAAGCCAGCCCTGCACAGTGCCTAGGAGCCATCTGTTGTTCCTGATATCCTGGAGGATTTTGTTTTTCCACAAAATTACCGAGCCCAGCAAATCCAGCAGGAGCTCCAGGCAAAGCTCCCTGGCTGCCTGTGGGTTTTTGACTCCAAGGGAAGGGCTGGAAGGGATGGGATGGGAAGGATAAACATCACCCAGAGGTTTTTGCAACTTCTCTTTCCCTTCCCAGCCTCCTGTGCAGGTCATTTATTTTCTGTTGTAGCTCTGAGGTGGAAACAAAAATCGCTGCTGGGGGGAATAAACAGATCCCATCTTGCTCAATAATAAATAAGGTTGTACCAGCAGCAGAGCTTCCTCAGAGATTTGCCTAAATGTATTCTCACCAAAGCTGAGAGCACAGAGGTTCCACTTCACTATCCTTTGAGTTAAATCTTGGAATTGTGCCCAGGAAACTCAGTGTCAAACATTCATAAGAAAACTCAAGAACCTGGACTTTGCAAATACCTCTGTGTTGGTACAAAGGAAATCATTGCAATGCAGAATCTCTCACTGCTGGGAATTGCTGCGTGACAGGGAAGATTTTTTAAAGATATTTCCACCCATTCCAAGGAGTTTTATAGGCTGCATGTCTCTGCCAGCACACCAGGCTCATTAATGGGAACCATCAGAAATAATCAATTATCCTTTCAGAAAACCTGTTGCCAGCTTGAGAAAAATGCTGGCTCCTGTCACTCTTTGCAGGGCTGGCATTCATAACGCATCTGACAGGATTCACTGATACTTTTATGCATGACCTCCTACTCCTTCCTCTGACAGCTGACACAGAGCACGAGTGGAAGGGATCAGGATTTTACAGACAGTTTTTAAGCATCTGCCTGCTTAGAATATTGGCTTGTTTGAAGATGACACTGAATTCTCCAAGACTTTTTTGTGACTTATTAAACTTAAATATCAATTGGACAGAGTTGACCTTCATTGAGTTAATGAGCTTTCTCTGATGAATTTGAAAATACCTGTTACTTTCTCAAAAATACCTGGTATTGAAAATGCTACGCTTTAAATGTCCTTTAACTTACAAGAAACTGTAAAAACAAGATAATTCTTCACCTAATAGAAAATGCCCTGGGGCCAGAGGCTGCTTTGGTTTTCCTGGAATGAGTGGAGGTAAGGCCAGTTCCCCCAAAAGGACACCTGAGCCTAGGGGAAGAATGAGCTCCTTGGTTGATATTATCCCCCTTTTTTCAAGGTTTGGGGAAAAGAGGGAAAATGTGCCTGCATCCAGCAGGGAGGAAGGGCTCTGTCTAATGCAGGAACAGCTCAGATCCCAACTGCTCACAAGGGAGACTCACATCATCATTCTGAGCAATGTCCCACCTGGGG
This sequence comes from Arremon brunneinucha, assembly GCA_035583215.1. NCBI lineage: Eukaryota > Metazoa > Chordata > Aves > Passeriformes > Passerellidae > Arremon > Arremon brunneinucha. The sequence goes on along the minus strand of JAWWEX010000117.1, from coordinate 2,961,422 downwards.
AAAAACACGACAAGAAATATGGTTTTGTTCTGTTTCCCTCTTAAAAATTCACAGTTATTTGCCACTTTGTTATCAGATAAGGGCTGTGGTACAAGTGCAGAGCAGCTCCAGCCATTCCTCACCCCAGTCCTGTAGAACTCAGTGCTGCTCCCTCATCCTCACCCAGTTCCCATGGGAGACATGGGAGAAACTGGAAAATTGGTATTATTACAGCTTGTAATTGAAAAGATAAAGCTTAAAAGAAGGAGGTTACAAACACAAATTAACATGGCTGTTTTCCAGCCTGGCTCCCTCTGGGAGCAAGCGCTGCTTCGCCAAGGAACCTTCAGCTGGAAAATGCTTTTGGCTGCAGGGCAGCAGTGACAGAGCTCCCTCAGAGCAACGAGGAGCAGGGAAGGGATGGACATGGACACTGACAGGATCCACCCCTGGAAGTGCTCAAAGCCAGGCCAAGACTTTGAGCAATGTGCTCTGGCATGAGGGGTCCCTACCTATGGCAGGGATTTGGGGCCAGATGATCTTTAAGGCTCATTCCAACCCCTCAATGTTCCATGATTCTGTGATTCTGTGATCTACCTGCTTGAGCTGATATGTTTAGGATAAGCCATTGAGTTTATGTATTTATTATATACCTATTTTATATCCCACTAGTTGCCAAAACACCACAGAAAAGTCCTGAAGATGACAGCAATGGGGACACCAAGAGCACAAACAAGACTGGATTCCCTCAATGTCACCCAAAACTGATCACATTTCTCCTTTGACTTGACTTCTTTGTTTGTGTTTTTACTGGTTTTGTAACACCCACACCCTTTGCTACTGAACCACACCAAAAAGCTCAAACCTGCAGCATTTCCAAGGTCACTACTTCTTACTGCCTTTAAATCAAAGACAAACGGCCCAGGGCAGGACAAAGAATCAATGGTTTACAGTTTAAAACTGTGAAGCTAAAAGCTAACTGAGGAAAGGGCAAACACTCCTTGGTTAAAATCCAACCCTTCCCACCATGGATCACAGAGCAGCTCCTCAGCACAACCCCCATTTTGTTTCATCCTGGATGGGAGCTAATGAAGAGATATGGTCCAACTGCCTTTCAGCTTGATGTCCCTGCTGACTTCCTAATGCCTAAACTGAGTTACCAAAGGGGATAATTAGCAAAAGTCCAACCCAAAAGCGATTAATAATATGACAAAGTCATGATTAGAGCAGTCTATTAACTGCAAGACAATAGTGGTCTAATTGTGGCAACATTGACTTTTACTGCTGTGAAGTAGCTTGTGCTGTCATTAAAGAGATTCATGGATAACTCTGAGTTTAATGTGCAGAGTTATATTTAATATCCCAAGATGTAATTTAGCTTTCCTTCCACCCACTCCCCACAGAGAAAACACAACATGTTTGATGGCTCTCTCAGCACTCCAGCAGCCATTACTCATTCCAGCTACCTGTTGCATTTAAACAAAGTTGGAATGGCACGAGTGGAAGTTGGAGAGGCTGGAAATTCTCTGTGAGGTGCAGTGTGGGACCAGGGTGATGCCACCAGCCCCCAGGACCTGGCTGTCCCCTTCCTCTATTGTCACCTGTGAGGGCACAGATATTTCCTCAGGCCCTGGAGCCCCTCACCAAGGCAGTGGTGGCACTGACCTGAGCTTCTGCCACCTTCAGCCTGACCCTGCCAAGAGCCCAGGGACATTGTCCTTGTCACAGGTTCTTCTTCCTAAGCTCTCTGGTGGTTCACAGAAAATCTGGGCATCAGGGAGAGCTTGGGATCCCTTCAGCTGTAAAAGCAGCTCCTGGCTGTTCTGAGCTGCAGCCTGGGGCATGGAACACCCTCCCACAGCCAATGCCCCTGGAAGGGCAGCTCCAGGGTGGCAGAGCCCAGAGCAGGGTGATGGTGATCACCTCATCCACTTTGGCTGGATTACTGCCTCCCCACACAGCAAACATCACTCACAGCAGCCCAACAGATACTTGCAGGCTTCTCTGTCCATTTTCTGCTCGTTTTTTTCTCTTGCAGGAGTGTTTGTGAGGATATATTGTTCTGTTTCTGCAGGGCTTTGCAGGGAGCACGCACTCCAGTGATGGATTGGTACAAGAGGTGCTGCTGGAGGAGAGCAGCAGCTCTGGGGCTACAAGAGATCACGTGAGGCTCCCACCAACTGCTGATCTCATTTTCTCTCGATTGAGGAGCATCAGAAATGTAAGCCTGATTAGCTGAGGGCTGGAAATTGGGCACAGGGGGCTGTGGTGGGTCTCAGAGGTGAGGGCAGGGGGGAGCACAGGGCAGCAGCTGCAGAGGAGGAGGAAGGGTTCCATTAAACCCCAGCCACTGAGATGTTTATTTAGCAAAGCTGCTCAGCTTTGGAGGAAGGAATGGGGACTGGATGGAACAGAAATCAAATATTAGAACCCCACAGCAGCACCACAGAGCCAAGAGGGAATGTCTCCTGAGCAAACCCTGAGGGGCAGCAGGGAGGGCAGCAGCAAGCAGAGCCCTTTGCAACAGGGATTCTGGAAAGGCAGCTGGCTGGCTGATAAATCCTGCACACTGCACACTGGGGGAGAGGTGAGCTGCAGTGCAGCAGTCCTCGGCCAGCTCCTCATCTGCCTCCAAGCCTGCCATGGCCTCGGGAATGGTGGCAGAGGCAATGGTACAGATCAGACTGTCCCTGTCACCCCCACAGCAGCAGGCTCTGTGTCCCGAGAGCTCACAGGGGAGCACAGGGCAGGGCAGTGACAGGGAAGCACTGCAAGCCCACTCAGATTGTCCCTCTTTGCTGGGGTTGTGTCCAGTGTGCCAGTCCCCTACTGATGGCTTTGTTGCCACATTTCAGGCCCACTCGCCGCCATTTGGCCGCCATTTGAAACTTCATCAAGTTCTTGATTTGCTGGTGGTGTTCTCCAGGCAGGCAGGCAGGCAGGCAGGCAGGAGCTACAGGAATATGCCCTGAAATATTCCTGAGCTAGACGAGTCATTAGGAGCTGTCACTTCAAAGTCTGGCTGCCGTCAATTGGCTCTTCACAGGCAGCCTGGCAGCAGGAGCTGCTGCTCCAGCAGCAGAGCTGGGTCCTGGAGAGGGGGAAATATTCCATCAGCCTCTCAGCAGATGTTAAAGGGCCAGGTCAGGACACAATTCTGCGTGGGGCAGAGCTCCTGCTGCCCCTCAGATGTTGTCTCATGCTGTGGGAGGTGGGGAGGGCTGCAGAGCACACCCCAGCAGGACACTGAGCCCGTGGATCACTGTGGGTCCCAGGGTCACTAACACGGCCCCTGGATCACTGTGGGTCCCAGGGTCACAAACATGGCTTTTTAGGCCCTCACAGCTTCTGCTGGCAGCAGCAGGAGCAGGTGGCAGCTGTGGAGACCCTGCTCAGAGCAGGCAGAGCTGTTACACCCCGCTCAGAGCAAGCAGAGCTGCTCAGGCTCCCTCAGGGCCCAGGGCCTAGCGCTGCACCCCAGAGTCTGTGGGAAAGAAAGGAAATCACAGCAGTGCTTGGCACCGTGACCCATCCAGAACAAAGCACACAATCACAGAATTACAGAATTACAGAATTACAGAATATCCTGAGCTGCAAGGGAACCATAAAGATCATCCAGTCCAACTCCTGCCCTGCACAGACACCCAAAATCCCACCCTGGGCATCTCTGGAGTGCTGTTCAAACTCTCCTGGAGCTCTGGCAGTCTCAGGGCCATGCCCATTCCCTGGACAGCCTGGGCAGTGCCAGCACCCTCTGGAGGAAGAACCTTCCCCTGATTTCCACCCCTGGCACAGCTCCAGCCCTTCCCTCAGGTCCTGTCCCTGCTCACAAACCAGGTTGTTTTATTCTCTTGATAGTGAAAGTGTGAAACCGCTGACTGTTCCTCTCATTTGGCACAATGGTATGAAACATCCAGGGAGACCCTGACAGACCCTCCCAGCACAATCCCAGCACCACAGGACAGGTTTCTCCAGGTGAAGGCAGCCAGTCCCAGCTGCTCTGGACATGGCCAAGCCTTGTTTTGTTGTTTCATACCAACCACAAGTAATTGCACAGAAGACAGCACAGGGAACGGGATTGCAAACAAGTTCTCACAGTTTGCTGAGCACTTTCATACTCAGCTCATCACACAGAGCTCAGTGGCAAAGGCTCCTCTCAAAGCAGAGGGCTGGGAATGCTCAGGGGAGGGATGTTCTGAGAGGAGACATTCATAAAATCATGGAATCATGGAATGGTTTGGGTTGGAAGGGACTCTAAAACTCGTCTCCTTCCACCTCCTGCCAAGGGCAGGAAAACCTTCCACCTTCCATGTTGCTCCAAGCCCCATCCAGCCAGAGTGTCCCTGGCAGCTAAAATGAGATTTTTCCTGTTGCTGTGCTTCCCCAGTGCTTGGACACTGAGTCCTGCACTATCAGCTCCCACCAGCTTCCTCCTGCCAGCACAGGCTCCCCAGGAACCCTGAGAGAGCCTCCTCATCTCCTGCACACACCCAGCCATGAAATGGATCCTGGGAAGGTCAGGACAGGAATGCTCCAAGTGGCTATGCCAAAGTTTCAGTCAGACAGCAAGAAAACTTCTTAAAAATTAATTTGCTGCTACCACAGGGTTCCTGCCATGCAAGAGCTTATCAGAATGCAAACTATAAGCTTCAAAGGGGAGGATGAATCAGAAGCTATTTTGAGAGTAATTATATAAGACTATAAAACTCAAACCATCTCATTATTGCATGTTGAGGATGGAGACAACCCTTCATATGGAGACCTCGCAGGGATCCAAGTGTTTCCAGTGGCTGATGCATGGCCAGGAGCAAACAGCAGCCTCATCCCTCCCAGCCAGGCAGAACTTGCTTCACTGAGCAAGGCCAGGGCTTTCCTCACCATTGGCTGTGATTCTTGTGGGGATTTGATTCTGCAGCTGGGAAATGAGCTGGAACAGGAGACAACTTCATCCAAAGTGTTTTCCTTTAACTGATGCATAATTTAGAATATCCTGAGTTGGAAGGGACCCACAAGGATCATTCAGTCCGTCTCCTGGCCTGCACAGACACCCTAAAATCCCGTCCTGGGCATTCCTGGAGTGATGGCCAAACTCTCCTGGAGCTCTGGCAGCCTCAGGGCTGTGCCCATTCCTTTCACCCTCTAGGGAAGAACCTTTCCCAAAATCCAACCTAAACTCCCTGGCAGAGCTCCAGCCCTTCCCTTGGGTGCTGTCAGTGGTCACAGAGAGCAGAGATTTCTCTGAGAATTCTCTGTCCTGGATAGCAGCTCCCAGCTCGTTAGAGCAAATACTTGCGAATTCCCCAATTTTATAAACTCCAAGTTATAATGAAGGAGAAAATGCTCAAACCATAAATCTGCACATGGAATAAAGTTCTATTCCAGCATCCCCAGCTACAGCCTGAGGCTTTCCCATGTCAGCCTGGAGCCTGGGGCACCTCAGGCTGGTTGAGGATGAGCTCTTGGGACATCCCTGAGCTGTCACCTGCATTGTGCAAGCAGAAAAAAGAGGTTTTTTTATCCTTGTCTACATATCCAGGCTGCAGCTGAAACTCCTGCTGTGTGCTATAGATACATAGTATAATATTGGCTTTTTTGCAAATATTAGAATGGATTTTATGTGTGTAATGTTAAAGTAACTTTGTTATAAAGATGTAGTTTTTATTTCTGTTGTTAATTAAGGTTAGTGGAATAGCTGAGGTAAGTGTGCTTGTGTTAAAATGATTGCTTGGATGGGATAACACCCAATGAACATGGGATGAGGACATCTGTACAGATCTGCCAACCATCAGTACTCAATGTCTGAAGGCCCAAACACTGGAGGTGATAAGAATGGACTAAAACCACAACCAAAAATACACATGCTCTGAAAAGGCAGAACCAAAGAAGAGATATGCTGAACAATTCTTGGAGCATGTAAATTAGTTTGGGGAAAAGTTCACTATGCATAAGGACCTATGAATATGCAACAGGCTGATGTAAGAGTAAAAGTATTTAAGGGGTGTCCTCAAAGATAACAGGGTGCCAACCCTAATAACCTTTGCTCTATGGTCCTCATTTCCTATTGTCCTTTATTAAACTTTTTACACTTTCACAGGAGAGTGAGGGTGTTTTTCATGTGTGTCTTGGCCCAGAGGAGGCAGCACAGAGATGTGGGTGATGCCAGTGCTGTCCCCATCCCCTCTGGATGGGGAGTGTCACACCTCATGGGCTGATTAAACAGGTGCATTAAACAGAGAAAAGACCCTGTCACACCCTTTGTCCCCTGGTGCTCTTCAGTTCATGGTTTGGTCCTTCCTTCACCAGGGAACAGAGAGAAAATGCTCTCAGACATGGAGTGGGAGCTGCTCCAGGCCCCAGGGGAGTTTAAAAAACAGAGGGAAATCCGAACAGAATAATTCAGAGGGACACATCAAAGGTGATTTTCAAATGCAGAATCAACTGTGAGGACTTCATGTCCCTATGTGAATATATAACAAAACAAAGGAAAAAAAAAATCAACACTTACAAATCACAGAATCCCTAAGGTTGGAAAATGCCTCTAAGATCATTGAGTCCAACCAAATGGAAGAGCAGAATACACCAAAGAAAGGGATGTGAGGTCAGATGAGAGTTTAGTGGCCTGGAGCTTGTGCTTTTCCCACTGAAACAGAATGGACAAAGAGTTAGTTGCCCTAAAAGAAGGCAAAAATCCTGAATTGCTGAGGAGCACCTCGTGGCTTTCCAGGCAGGAGGAGCCTCCAGCATGGCAGAGGCTATGAAACCCCACAGAAGCTGCATCTCTGCAGGGCTGCAGCTCCAAATCTGAGTATCCAACATCCCAGATTCCTCCCTGGACCCTGACTCTGCCCATGGACAGCCCTCAGTCCATCCTCATCCTCAGCTTCATCTCTCCAGATGGACCTGGAGACAAAACTCCCCTCTCCCAGCACCAGCCACAAGCCCTACTGGTGACTGTGGTGCTGAGAAACACCAGGGACAAGAACTGACCCCCAGAGAAGTGGCTGGGCTGGAGGAGACCCCTCACAGGCTTCTGAAGACAAAAAATGTTGGTTTTCAGCCATTAGTGACCGATTTGGGCTTTCCCTCCAGGCTGCAGATTTGTCACTGAAACTTCTGCTGGCATGTGCAACCCAAAGGGGAACTTTTTGCTGTCAGAAACGCAGCATTTCTGTTATCAAAAGAGACAAAAAAAGAGAAAAAAAAACTTTTCCAAGCCGAAGGAAACATTCCCTGGTGATTTATGTCACTTTGTGACTTAATCAGCTGCTCTCTAGAGCATTATAAATGTGATAGGAAGAGTTGTCATTGCTTTCTGCCTAACTGATGACAAGCTAATGAACTATTATAAGCCACAGTGAATGCAATTATGGCACAAGGCTGTGTGCTAATCCCATGACATTTTATCACAATATGCTGTAGCAACATCTGTAAACAACCCAGTGGTGCTGAACACACACAGTGGCCAGGGCTGGGGTTAAATCCCTGCTGAGCATCCTCATCCCCTGGGCTGTGACCCTGTGTGCCAGGGCAGCCTGGCAGAGGCTGCCCAGCACAGGGAAAGCCTCTGATCCAGAGCTGGAGCTCAGCAGAGCCAGGCAGAGAGGAAACCACGGGAATCCAGACACTTCTGGGATGCAGAAATCCAACTGCGCTTCAGGATGCAAAACGGAACGAGTAAAAGCTTTTCACTCTCTCTCCCTCTCCCTTGAGCAACCAAAAAACCCTAGAACTTGAAATTTCCTTCTAAAAACTTGATCAAAGCTGTGTCTGCTGTGAGACACCAGGCTCAGCAGTGCCTCTGTGCCCAGACTCTCCACCCTGGAGCTGCCACCTCGTTGCCCCTCCCTGCCTGCAGTGGGATCCAATTTTGGGGAAAGGCTTCCCTGTGTCTCCCTCTCAGACCCCATTTTGGCTCAAAACCCCACTAAAACCAGGCTGTCTTGAAAAGATCTCAGGGTAAAACTTGGCAGGGAACAGAACTGGGATCTCTCCTCATCCCAGTGCTGGAAGTCTCTCCCACTGGGATCCAGGCCCCACAAGAGGACACAGTTTGGGGACCCCAAAATCCGTGACCAGGGTGGGCAGAAGACCCCAAGCATGGGACAAGGCATCCTCAGAGCTTTCCTGAGTGCCTCCTGCCCAGGATACCGAGCCCCCCGAGCACCAGATGCTCCTTGAGCTCCTGAGACATTCTGGATGCATTTTTTGCCTGGACCTGCCCCATGGGACACCCAAAACTGGAGGTGCAGGATTCTTCCAGAACTGCCCTGGCTCCAGGTGCTGCACAGGCCAGGTGATGCCCAGTCTGGTGCCCTGGAGCTGCCAACTGGAGCCACCTAAACCCAAAACAACGCCACAAACCCACAGCAGTCCCCCTTCCTTTCTGCCTCTAAACAAGCAGAGTATGGGCAGAGCAGCCCTGGCACACCCAGAGCTGGGCTCAGATGGAGCAGCCAGGAAGGACTGACCTGCCTGGAGCCCCCACAGGGTACAGAGACCCTGCACTGAAATGCAGAGGTTTGGAACAGAGCATTTCTTTGTTCAAGCTGCCCTGAGTGAGGAGGGCTCTGCTCCTGCCATCAGCAGCTGCTGCTGCTGCTTCCATTAGCTTGGAGCAAAGACAGGGATCCTGAACCCTCCAATGTGCTGCAGTGAGCAGGCTGGGCTGCCTGATCCTACTCATTGATTAAATGGATTCTCAGATGCCCTTTTCCAACAGCTCCAACCACTCCATCGCCTGCAGCTCACAATTCTTTCAGCACCAGCATTTTGACCAGAGCTCAGATTCAGAGCTGGGATCAAACAACTCCAAGCAAACGCTCACCAGCCTCCCTCCAGGAGATGAAGTGCTGCATCTGGAGAGAGAAACTGAGGAGTGAATGACACAACTGTATTCATTTCTTTGCAGCAGCTACAAACGCACAGAAAAATCAGATTATTACAACACCAGGGGCTAGAATTCCTGGGCAATCATTATTCCAAAGGGTCCAGGGCCGTGTGCCTCAAGGATGGTTTGGAGAGGGTGGGTGTAAAGGGAGCTCCTGGCATGCTGCCTTCAGGCTTCGCTGCACAGTTTGCTGTGATGTTGTCAAACATGAACCTGCTACAGCACAACAAACTGAACTAAACACAGAGACACCCTCAGTCAGCAGCTGCGGCTCCGCCGCGCGCAGGGCTCCCCGCAGGAGAACTTTCTTTTTTCCCCCAGGCAGGGAAAATGTACATTTAATAGCCAATCACTCCAAAAATCCCCTCCCTGACCCTCCAGGATACCATTTTGCAAGGTATAAATATAATTAAAGACAATACATGGCAGAGGGACTTAATTGCATCTCTCCCCAACAACTGCCAGGGCGATTGCTCTGTCAGGGAGTCCGCTGGATGGAAACACTCCCAGACAAGATCCCTGATTTTCCAACATGCAGATGGGAAGGGGAAATATAGATTGTTGTCTTTGAAAGAGAAACAGCAAATATTAAAGGTAGAAAAATCTGCCTAACCAAGATGAGATGGAAACCAGGGGTCCTGAAAAGGAATATTTGATTGTAGCTGGAAATGTGAGCAGTGAGAAGAAACAGTCATGAAAAACAAGGGTAGCTGAGGCTATAGTTAAATAAAACAATTGGATCAGACACCAGCCCCGTTCTGGGTCTGGTTTATCCCTGCACAATGAACACACACATGGGAGAGGATCTGGCTACCAGGAGCACACACAGCGAGTGCAGCAACTCCAGCACAGCCAAGCAACAAACACCTGCAAACCCAGAAACACCAAACACCTTCCCGGAGTCATCCCAAAAAACCGCGGGGAAGCTCGGGCTGTGCCCTGGTTTGAACCAGCTCAAAGCACACGAGAATTCTGAGAGCGGGGGAAAAATGTTTCAACAGCAAAGGCGTTTAGCTGAAATTATTTTCACTGAAAATATGAAAACATGCTTTATATCATGAAAAGAAAAAAGCAAAGAATGATTAAAGTAAGTTGAGAAATGTGGACTCACCAGAGCGGCGGCAGCTCCTCAGCGCGGTCCCTGCTCGCGCATCAATTAGCGGCGGCAGCGATCCCGCTGCTGTTTCTATGGAGTTGGGGATGCTGAGCCCTGACTATGCATGAGGCTGCTGCAGCTGCATGGGAGCAGCTCCGGGTCCGCACGCATCACAAACAGCAGCAGCCTCCCTGCTCTGCCTCGGGAATGAAGCAAGAAGCAGCAATTAGGCGGCTGCAAAGCTGCGCCTATGCAGAGAGGGGTTCGCGGAACACGCACACTCCACTCAGCTCCAGAGGGGCTTTTTTATTTGCCAGGACCATCACAGAGCATAGCCAGAGGCAGCTGGAGAGCCACGGATCCGCACACAATACACGAGCAGAGACACATGTCTGGAGACAGGCGATTTAATCTGGTTTTTCCTCGATTTACTCGGCCGGTTTCAACCTTATTTCAACACAGTTTTACAAAGCTTCCTCTGGCAGCAAGGTTTGAATCTGATACCTCCAAGATCCCAGCCTGGTTTAGTTGGACTAAAGAGGAAATGTTCTGTATGTAGCTCTGGCTGGCTCTTTTCAGGGAGGAAAGGCAAGATCCATTTTGCAAGTGCATTACTCTGTGATAAAAAAGATATTTGCCCCAAGGAGCTGCTCCTCACATGCTGGGCCTCTGAAAACTCAGGCTTCAGTGATTAATATTAGCTTTGTCTGGGTGGCTTGGAGCATGTTTGCTGCTATATTGACTTAAAATACACTTGAATGGCGTTTCAGAAAAGTGTGTTATTGTGCCTAGTGAGTAAATTCAAGACATGCCCGTATTTCACAGGTAGTGGCTGAAGGCATCCCATAACCATGAATGAGGGTGTCATCAGTTCTCCCATTAGTCAAGCTAATCTATCAGGGAATAGGTGGTTTTTATCCCCCCAGAAAATACTCCAGAACCAATTTCTCAATAAAAAAATGATCTTTCTGCACCAATGTTCCTGCCATGAAAAACCCTTTATTGCCCAGAAATTCCCCCCCTTTTCCTGCCTGCAGCAAAAACACTTCTGTGCTTGGTTTAACATTTTAATAGTCTTTGCCAAGTGCCAGGAGGGTGTTCAACGCTGTACAAGCTGTACTGCCTGCACCAGGACCTTCAAAAAGAGCAGTTCACACAAGGGGCAAAGCAGTAAATGTGTTCTGAATTATGGGGGGTTGGACACAGGCGAGCTGACACCGTGTGCAGGGATTATCAGGAGATCTCTCTGACCCTGTGCCTTCCCCAGCTGTCCTGTTCCCTCCTCTCACTCCAGCATTCTCCTCCTGCAGCTGGAAAGCACAGGAGCATTTTGCTGGGGGGGAACAGGGTGAGAAGGAGGGTTTGAGGAGGGGTCTCAGCATGCTGAGATGAGCAGGGTTTGCTGGGGACAACCTGCAGCCCTTCTGCACATCTGCCTCCTGCCCTGGTTCCACTGGGCAGCAAAGCTTTGTACAAATGGATCACTAAGGCAAAAAAACCCCAACTTAGGTTGTTTAAAGAAAGCCTCAGCACAGAAGTGCTGAAGGTAGAAGTCAAACCCAGAGGGTTTCTCCTGGATGTGCTTTGATCCCAGGATAAATTCCTTCCTGTATCCAGGCACTGTCCTTTAAATCAACATCACCAGATGCTGGCTCCAGTCACAGAATCATGGAATCTCAGACTGGTTTGGGTGGGAAGGAGCTTGAAGATCATCCAGTGCCACCCCTGCCATGACAGGGACACCTTCCACTGTCCCAGGCTGCTCCAAGCCCCATCCAGCCTGGCCTTGGACATTTCCAGGGATCCCGGGGCAGCCACAGCTGCTCTGGGCAGTGCCAGGGCCCGCCCACCCTCTCAGGGAGGAATTCTTTCCCAATATCCCATCAAAAACCACTCTCTTCAGTAACTCTCATCAGCCCTGCAGGATCATTTCAGAAGGAGTCAAGTATCCCCTTTCCCCCACAGGATCTCCTGGGCTGGGCTGGCAGCCTCTGTCCCAGTCAGGCTCTGTGAACCAGGGGGAGCAGGACCCAGCTCAGGGGGGCTCAGAGCAGCCTGTGGGGAACCACAGAACCCCCTGAGCTGGGAGGGACCCAGCAGGACTACTGAAACCCAGCTCCTGGGCCTGCACAGCACCCTGTGGGGAACCCCAGAACCCCCTGAGCTGGGAGGGAACCAGCAGGACCCAGCTCCTGGGCCTGCACAGCACCCTGTGGGGAACCCCAGAACCTCCTGAGCTGGGAGGGACCCAGCAGGACCCCTGAAACCCAGCTCCTGGGCCTGCACAGCACCCTGTGGGGAACCACAGAACCTCCTGAGCCGGGAGGGACCCAGCAGAACCACTGAAGCCCTGTGTCATCACCCTGCACAGCACCCTGTGTCCCAAAGGACCTGCTGCAGCTCCACTCCCATGGGCAGAGAGGATGGGAAGAGGGGACACATCACTGTCCCCACAGCCCTGTGGGATCCTGACTCCCCTGCCCCACAGCCACCACAAACCCTCTCAGCTACACCCAAGAGCTCTCCCTGCCCCTCCAGGGCACAGAAGGGGTGAGCCCATCCTCTCAAGGGCCATCCCCTGTGGTAAATGCTGTCCCCACAGCCCGGGTGGCACTGCCAGCCGAGGCCTGGCAGGGAAGAGAGCGATCAGTTGGAGGCAACTCCGGGGGAGGACGGGAGACAGGCACAACAAAGGGATGCTGCAGCTCGCTCCATCTCGGGCCAGCCAGGAGCTCAGCTCTATTCCTGGCACTGCCACGGGCCCAACTGCAGGGAGAGCTCCCCCTCCCAGCCCCCCTGACAGCAGCACCAAAACCTTCCCCTGCCAAACTCCTCATTTTTCTGACAGGTTTGGCTGCGGGCGAGGCAGCAGCCTGCAATCCTCCCTCCTCTGTTGGGTGCGCACAGAGAAATGCTGCAGCTCGGCTGCTCTTGTTGGCTGTGAGGAGGAGACTCAGCTGTTACATAACCAGGGAGTAGAGGTGCATCCACTCCATCCACAGCAGCCCTTTCAACCACTCAGTCCAGAATGGTTTAAAAAAAAAATAAATCACCGCACAAAAACTTAGTCTTACATAAACTCTACAGGAATATTTTTATATTCACAGGTTTTTTCCACTCTTGGGCACAGCTCAAGAAGGCTGATGATACCTGGCTCCACACATTCCCTGAGGATACTGCTCCCCATCCACGCATGAAACAGCAGAAAAGACCAAGCTGCCCCTGTGCTGAGCTGTGCAGAAGCAGCCTGGCTCCAGCTTTGGCAGTGCTTCCTTCTACCTGAACTCCAGCAGGATGTTCCACAAGTCAAACTGATCCAGCCAGCAGTTAATAGATTTATCCAGGAGGCAACAAACTGCCTGAGAAGCCAGACACTCCATGTGAAGATGACAAATAAGGCCAGTTTGACTCCAGCAAATTTGGTGTTTGGCTGCTGGGGCTGTGCTGCCTGCATGGGGACACTCCAACAGGAGCCAGGGCTCCTCTGCCCTGCTCCTGACACAGCACATGCCTGGTGCCATCTGCTCACCTCCACACAGCCCCACCTTACCCTGCCTGCCTTTGTGAGCACAGGTTTGCTGGGTCTGAACTCGGGACTGCAGCCAGCCCAGAGCAAACCTGCTCCGCGGGAGACTTCAGGATAAAATGGACAAGGCATCAATGCAGATAATTAGATAAACATCCAGACACTGATGGGGAAGGCATGGTACCTCTGTGGCTGTGTTAGTAAACACTTGATGCAAATAGATTTTTTCCCCTTGCTGGAGCAGCTTTACAGCAAGTAACAGAGAAATATTGGTGCATGTCAGGCCCAAACTGTGTCCTCTGTGCTGTCTAGACATAAAAATGGGCCCAGCCGTGCAGAGCAGAGACAACAGCCCTGGCTGCTCGTGCGGCCAGCCCAGCACAGCTCGCCTGGGGCACAGGGCTGAGCACAGCTCAGAGCACACAGACATCCCCCTGCTAAAGGCAGATGATGATGATGATGATGATGTGATCCTGACATGAACACGAGGTCCTGGACAGGTTGCACAAACAAATGCAGATCTGTCATATCAGGGTGGACAGAACAAGAGCAGCGTGGAGTATTTCTGCTGCAGAGTCAGGAAAATGTTAATTTTGGCGCAAGGTAAAGAATTCCAAATTGATGCAATAAGTTTGCAAGATGTTTGCAATGGCTGCACGGGATGTGATGTGTAAGGACACAACCAGCCATGGTAAAAGGCCTCCAGAACAGGCAGGTATAAAACAAACTCATTTAAAGAGGAGAATTAAGTTACAGGCAAAGTGGGCTGTGGAAGGAGGGTGTTTGCCTGGAGCTATCAGCAAAGCTGTGCTGGAAGCACCACTGCAAACCAAGGGCTGGCAGAACCCTGATGCCCTGTGCCCTGGGGGTGCCAGCTGCACCCCAGCATGAGATCCTGGCAGAGAAGGGGCAGGAGAAAGGGAGGGAAGGTGACACAGAAAGCCTGGGACAGGGATTGATGGGCAGCTGTGCTACACAGTGCGCTCAGCAGAGGAGGAGAGTTTGTGAAAACTCATGGTGTAAAAAATGCTGTGAAATCTATTTGATTTACAGATCATTGACTACAGGAACCTCAGAAGAAGCCCTCTATGAAAATGTTGGAATATACAAACAACTTTGAGCAGGTTACCAATACTTCTAAAAACTACAAGATTTTGGGTTTTCCTTCTCAGCATATGAGCCTGGGTTCCAACTGCCCCTGCCAATGCCGTCTGAAGGGACAGCAGATCTCTGGGGTGAGCAGCTGTGAGAGCAGGTGTAGGGACAATTCCCCACTTTGCAACAGAGCTGCCCCTTTGCTCCTGGAGCACAATTCCTGCTCCTGACTCATCCCTGCCACACCAGAGTCCCTCCCTGGCTCTACAGCCTGACCAGGAACAACTCAGGCAATTCTCGGGGAAGATAGAACACACAGATGAAAGTACACCAAGATCCCTTACTGATGAACAGAAATCCATGCCATCCATGGGATTCCCTCTATTTCTCAAACACCAATCACTTCCTACCATCCCAGCAGCTTCAGTAGGCTCTTTACTGCTTTTTGTTGGTTTGGTTTTGTTTCATACAGGGCAGGAGTGTGTTTCTGGAAAAGGAACTTTCACAAGAACTTTATCTTGGCAACTTTATCCCAGCTGTCCCCCTATGCAGCCATCCCGGTCCACATCAACAGGTGAGGCAGGACTTGACCCAAAACTTCACCATGGAACATGTGGAAAGGGAAGAAACCCTCCCAGAGGGGTTCCAGGACCAATCCCTGGGTCCAACACGGGGCTCCCAAACATTTTCCTCCCTTGTAGGGGATGGATGTCCCTCCTGCCTTCCACGAGCACCCTCCAGCAGACGGGAGCAGGGGCCGTACCTGGCTCGGAGATAATGAGGCTCTGGTCAGAAGGCAGCAGGAGGAACTCCCTGCAGGTGTCCAGGTCCAAGCTGGGCAGGCTTTTCTTCTGGCACAGCTCGGTGAGGATGCTGATGGCCCTGCGACAGCGGCCATCCTCCCTGGGAGCGCTCATCGCCCCGTCCGCATCCTCCGCTCCCTCTGCTCTCTAGGAAACTCTCAGCAGGAGCACAGGCTGGGCTCGGGGCTCAGCACAGGAGCAGCTTCACTCCAGTTCCATCCTCTGCCGGGGCAGCGCCTGCTGGGACACGCGGAGCTGCCCCAGGGCCGCTGCTCGGAGCTGGAGCCCGCAGCCCCCGGCGCTCCCGGTGCCTCATCGCCTCTGAGATCACAGCTCTGTTTACTGCCAAGGCTGCTCCAGACAAAGAACCTCCTACCAAACTCAGTTTCGTGCCCTCCACACGAGACGCATTAAAGCTGCAGCCCTGATAATTCCTTTTAACCCTTTCGCTGCTGCCCTCTCTCCAGGTGAGGAGTTTGGCGTCCCAACCTTGGATTTTGCAAATAAAAATGAGTGGTGGAACCTCCTGGCTGAGGACAGCACCTCACCAAAGTGCTCCCACAAACACTGCACAAACTACTCACAACTGCCAAAGGCAGCAGAAGAAAAGCTGCAGCTTTTATTGATTTGTTTGTGCTGTCCTAACACACCAGGCTGCAGGTGGCAATAGAGATTGAGAACGCCATTCTAGTTCATAATTAGATTTTTTTTCCCTTTTACTTTCTGCAGTATTTTTTTATTCCTGTTGCAGTTTAGCAGGCAGGTCATGCCACACGACAGAGCATATATTTGACAGGCAATTGTGGAGCAGGCAATTAAAATTATGTACAGCAGGATGACTTCTTGCAGCTTGTACAAACCTAATGAGCGTTGTGGAGAGCCAGGGCTGAGGCTGCACAGGTCCCTCAGCCCCACAGCACAGCAGGGCATGCTCAGATGGTGTTTGTGTTTTTGTTAATGACCTGCTGGAGCACTGGGAGCTGTCACAGCAGAGTGTCCCAGGGGTGACAGCAGCACCCAGGGCAGCACAGGCTGCTCTGGGCACAGAACCTGCTCCACATCCCATTCCCAGGCTGGACAATTCCTCCAGCTCTTGGGCTGGTGTGACACAGAAGGTGTGGGTGGCACTTGAGGAGCACAAAGACATTGCCCAACACCCTGGAAAGCTGCATCAGGGCCCTTTTGGCCTCCCTGGTCCCTCCAAGGTTTTTTGGACACCTCACCAGCACATCCCTGCTGTCCCCACATGGCACCTGTGTCTGGCAGAGCCAAGCTCTGCTTCTCCCAAAAACTTCTGTTGCCAGGACAACTTGAGTGAAACCTTTTATTAACCCAGTAACCGGTCACAAACAGAGACTTTTAATTAGACACCAGCCTGGCCAGTGCCCCATGAGCTGCTGCTGGGGACAGGCTGAGGCAGAAGTGAACCCTGAGAACTCCTCCTGAAGGTGTTTGTCACCTCTCACCTGTCACCTGCAGCCAGCACCAGCAGCCCCAGAGGTCTGTGTTTACTGGGGAGAGGTTCAGACACTGGGAGCTAAACCAGAAACTTCCCAGAGGTGAAGCTCAGGTAGAGTTTGCTTTACATTTAGATGACAAACTCCCTAAAGCCACACACCCATTTATTTTTTAAGAAATTTGAGGCTCAAACGATGCCTCAAACCTGAGATTTGAGTCCATACAACATCTGCTTGGCTGGGGAGGGAACAGCTCCTCTTCTCTGCTCCTCCTTTCACTGCCTGCCCCGGGGCATTTGTGTCCCAGAGTCCCAAACCCAAAGGATTTGTACCCAAGGGGATGCAATGAGCCCCAGGCATCACGTCATGTCTCCAGCACAGCAACAGTTTCTGCCTGAGCCACCAACACTGGCACCAAGAGAGGAGTTCCTGGAATATATCAGTCAAGTCTTGCATTTGAAATTTGAATTTATCTTGAAGGGATTTCAACAGACAAAAAAAAAACACCGCAGCTAAACT
>JAWWEX010000117.1:2921023-2932162 GCA_035583215.1 Arremon brunneinucha | reverse complement strand
TATAATATAATATAATATAATATAATATAATATAATATAATATAATATAATATAATATAATATAATATAATGTAAATGGAAATTTCAGCTTAAGTGTGCACTGTGTTTCTCATAGAAATAGTAGTGTAATTAATATAATATCTATGTATTGCTTATGGAAATAATAGTGTGATGAGGGTATTGTATTATAGACCTTAGCAAAATAGAAGATTTTAAAAAAAAGGTTTTTGTGAAACTAAAACCAGTGTAAGGCCATCCACTGTCCAAGTGATAACTGTGACACAAAGCAGAGCACTGAAGGACAATCAGAGAATACCAAGTTAAATTTGAGGACAATTAGAGAATAGCATGTTCAAATTAAGGAGGACACACTAAAATCTTATCAGAGGATGTGAAACAGCAGGATGGAGGCACAAGAAGAAATAAAATGCATTGACCTGACACCCAGGATGTCATTCAGTGTGAAGTCAAACAAAGAAGTTCCCAAAACATCAGAAAATTCACAAGAATGTTTGAAATTTAAACAATAATCCATGAAACACATGAATCTGCATGTGATGTTATAAAGATAACACTGTCTGTATGTACCTGTGTGTTCTTTGGCTGCTGGAAATGGATTTGCTGACAATTTTTGAAACTTGTTTCTAGCTCCATTTGTCTCTCAATAAAGTCTGTCTCATCCCATGGCATTTCTAAGCCAGCATTTCTTATCTCAGTGTTTGCATACAGATGCACACTCTGTGAGCCTTCTGTCAAGTTTGGAGAATTTTCTACAAATCCATTTCCCACATTTCCCCCTCTCTCTTGAACAGAAAAAACTTCTTTGATGGTTTAAAAATAGAATAGAACTTTTTTAAACACCTCTCAGTTGGGGTCAGAAAAGGATATAATTCAACACTGGATTTTTGTCTCTTATTTTATCCATTATTAAACTTTTAAAAAATTCTTTATTTTAATAACTTGTGTCCCATGCCCAGGTGTAGATAAAAGTGACAAATCATTTTTTGCAGCCTCACCTGGGCTCCTGCAGCCCAAATTTCCCCCTATTTCCACACTGCAGGTGTTGTCAGGAAAATCTTGTGCCAGGTGTGGATCTGTATCTGATGATGTGCAAGAAAGAAACTCCAATTGAAAGAATGATTTTTCTAATTTAATAGAAATAACCAACCAAAATGGGTTCCAAACAATGCTTTAAACTGAGCTAATACAACTTCTACAGCACATTCCAGAGCACTTAACAAGAAATATTTACAGGCAGCTAAAGTATTAAATAACCAGGGAAAGAAAAATTTGATTTTAATTACACACCAGCAAAAAAACACAGGAACAGAACAATTTGAAACAATAACTCTTTAAAAAAAAAAAAAAACAAAAGTTAAATAGGATGATTCAGATAATACAATATCACAGAAACAGCACTTGGGGTTTTTTTTTGAAGAATCATATTAAAAGATGAGGCAAGTTTATTATGTGCAAAATGAGCCAGCTCCAGTACTGGAAGCAGGAAATAATTGAAGAATCAAAGAATGCCATGATTGAACCCTTCCAGGAGGATGTTTACACGTGAAACAAGCTTTGCACTGCACAAATCTGTATAGGATTATTTACATGTGTCCTGGTGTTCTGAGCCTAAAAATCCCCCAGTGCAGGTGAGCACAGATGTGCAGGGAGCTCACTCCAGACTGAATCCTGCCAAAGTCCAGCTTACAAAACATTCCAGTGCCTCTCTTTGTACAAATCCCATAAATTCTAAAGCCAGCAGCCTCCAGCTGTGATTTCACCCAACAGAAAAGGCCCAAACTGCATTTCATACATCTCACAGTCCACTTGTAATAAAGATTCCCAAATTAACTGCAATTTTGGAGAGCTGCTTCAATCCTGGTGCATCAGAAAGCACAGAAAAAAGGATCCCCATAAGCCAAGTGGAAGTAGATGGAAGAGTTACTGCACACACACTTTGAGAAGACAAAATAAATCACCATACCCAAAGACACAATCCATATGTGCCATCTGTGTAAACTGTGGCATTTACATTTTTATTTTAAAAAAGTACCTCCATTATTTGCTCAAACAGCTACTTCTTAAAAAAATATGGAACTTTCCCCAACTTTTTAAAATAAAATGCCACACTCTATATTGTCAGGAACTGCTGCAGACTTTGTTTTTAAAAGCTAGGCTTGGTGATTTGCATACAAACTTCCCTATAAAATCATTATCCTAAGGAGAGGATTCCTGTCATGCTGACAGGCAAATGACAAAGCAGTTTTATTGCTTTTTTCTGAGGAAGAGAGTGAGAAAAACAAGGAAAAGCCAACTGGGAAAAGCCAATTCCCAGTACACCACACAAACAGATTGAAAATACTGCTGCAATAACCTAAACTTTTCCATGACAGCCAAAACCAGGTGATAAACCAGAAATTTGGGCTCATTTTAGGGATTTCTCCAGTCACTTGAAAAGTTTGATCCAGCATGAAGAGTCACAGTGAGGTGTCACAGTGACATCCCCCACTGAGGAACAACCTCTCCACACTGAACTGAGCATTTCTGTTTGCAGAAGTTGGGGAAATTCCCTTTTTATGAATAACAGCTCTGCCTTATTGTGCTCTAGGCCACTTCATTCCAGGGCACAGCAAAATAAAAGCCCTGAGCCCATTTACCTGTTGAATTTCCCCTCATCACCAGGAACCCATGGCAGGACAGCTGCTCACACTGGGCACTTTGCACTCTCATTTCAAATTGCATTTTCCTTCTTTGGATTCACTTAAAACTTGAGGGACAACAAAAATTCTCAGCCAAAATGAAGACATAAATTTTTGAGAGTATTTTAAATGAGGGCAGAGTTGCACCAAGTGCCAGATTCCTCCTGCCACCCCAATTTTACAGATTTCCTGATGTAATCTGTGCTCTGATTTCCCACTGACACATTGCACACCCAGCAGCTGGCATGGAGAAGATGCCCAGAGAATTAATGTGGCTCATTAACACAAACCCACTAATGAGTTACACCAAAAATTGTTCCCACTGAGCAAACCCTTCCCAGTTCTGTGATGAACACCCAGACTACAGGACCAGGGAAGGGATTAGCAGAGTTTTTCTACCCTTTCAAATAATTTCAAACAGAACTTTGCTGCTTTCAAAACAATCCCTGAATTGCTGCTTTGGGAGTTCAAAAATGAAGGGGAAGAAGAAGAAGAGAATGTTTTGTTTCCTTGTATAAAGGAAACACTTGAGATTTCTTGCACACATTCAAAATTCCACATAATCCTACTGAGCACTGGGGATGGGTGGGAGGAGCAGTTCTGGAGGGTCACAGGGGTCTGTGCAAGGGAAGAACTCAGGCTCAGCAAGGCCCAGCCCAGCTGCACTCCTGGTGTGCAGAAGATGCTGAGCATGAGCTGGCCAAGTTCCCCACCTGCAGTGAAGTGTTGGAGAGGCCACCTCAAAGGAAAGGCTGTCCCAAAACACTGGGAACTGCTCTGGGGTCTGGGTGGGGAGCAGAGAGTCCTGCAGCAGCTGAGGGGCACGAATTTCTCTGGAGGGTTTGGGGTGAGTCCTTCCCACTGTGCTCCATTTGGAACCCCCTGAACCCCACCTGGGATCCCCTGGGCTCCATCTGGGATCCTCTGAACTCTGCTGGGATCTCCCTGTGCTATGCTGGGATGTCCTGAGCTCTTCTGGGATTCCTTGGGCTGCGCCTGGGACCTCGCTGAGCTCTGCTGGGATCCCCTGACTCCACCTGGGCTCCCATGAGCTCCATCTGGGATCCCCCTGTCCTATGCTGGGATCTACTGAACTCCATCTGGGATCCCCTGAGCTCCACTTGGGATCCCCTGAGCTCTGCTGGGATGCCTTGAACTCCATCTGGGATCCCATGAAGTCCATCTGAAATCCCCCTGGTCCTATGCTGGGCTCCCCTGAGCTCCATCTAGGGATTCCCTGAGCTCTGCTGGGATCCCCTGAACTCTGCTGGGATCCCCCTGTCCTATGCTGGGCTCCCCTGAGCTTCATCTAGGACCCCCTGACTCCATCTGGGATCCCCCTGTCCTATGGTAGGATCCCTTGAGCTCTGCTGGGATCCCCTGACTCCATCTGGGATCCCCCATGCCCACCCCACACTCTGGCTCATCCCCAGGGTCTCTGCAGGATCCAATCCCCAGCTGCTGCCCAAGGAAAAGCTCAAAAGGAGAGGCCTGAAGGTACCAAAGTGCCACAAAAACAGGAGGCCCGAGTGAAGAGAGCTCACAGAATCTTATTTTCATGATAATTTTAATAATATTCCTTTTGCAAAATGAAGCTGAGAAACTAGAAATGCATAAATAGGCAATACACAGAGCCATGAAATGATCCCTTGTCACTACCAGTGTCCTATTCACACATCAGCTTTTCCAAAGGCAAAGTTGTTGCTCCTTGTCAATTTAGTATGTTGAAGTGGAATTCCTTTTCCTTTCACATACAAACTGGTAAAAAATAAACTTGAAACAGCACTGTTCATGTCTAAGAAATTTAAAAAAAACAACCAGTTTGAGTTTGAAGTGTAACATTTGAGTGAAGAAGTGAGCTGGAAGTTAAAAACATCTTCAGTCCCCTCATTTATTGCAAGAGAATCCCAAGGTACACAGACCTGGTTCTTATAAAAGAAACCAAATCTGCAGTGATTTGCATAAAAACTGCTGAGAGCATTTCTCCATTTGATATTGTGCTAAAATATTTCTCTTTACCATGATGGCAAAGCATGGACAATGTCACAGGAATTGTTGTGCTGAGCACACCAAACCCCCAGGGATCTCCCACAGAATTGCTGGATCCACACAAACCATGGCAAACTCAGGGTCTGCCATCTCGAGCTCATTGGTTCCATGAATTCTTCAACTTCCTTTAACAAGATCAATCTGAAGGCCAGAAATTGTATTTATTTCTAGGACTGACTTGTGTCAGCAAAGAAAACAACTCCTGGAGCTGTAACTCCTTGTGATTCCATGATTTGTAACCAGGAATGCTGGGATGGAGGCAGTGCAAGGGAAGGCACTGCAGAGGTGCCCCAGGGGTTACTGAGGAATTGGGAAATTGTTCTGTTCTCACTTTTTGACCAAAAACCACTCAAGGCCAAACCCTGTGCAAGTGCTTTGTTCAATGGATGGACAGGCAACCCAAACTCAGACTGATTCCAATCTTCCTGCACATTTCCCTCACAAGCTGCTTCTGAAGAAAGTTCTGAGAAGTACTCTAAGAAAAATAAGACAGAACCTCAAAATGAATGCAATGTTAGAAATAGCATATATTACAAATCTTTTCTTGATAGGAACAATCAATAAGAATACATATTAGCTTAAAAACAGTTCAGCAAATGTTGCTGACCTGCAAGAAATCTCAATTCACTATTTACAAATAAGACAAAGTGAATACAGGAAATTTTACACATTTGGTAGTTAATAGGTTATTGTTTGCCGAGTGGTCTATTAGAAACTGATATTTAGGAAGACTGGAAAAACACCCCAACCAGTTATTACCTCTTCAGTCTATATTTTAAGTACAGAAAAGTAGAGAATGAACACTGGAGAGAACATTCTGCCTCGTCAGGGGGTCAGGGACAGATGACAACGCTGAGACTTCTGCCATGGATGCCATTAAAATGTTCTGGGTACAGGAGTTTAATAAATACACCTTGTCCTACTCAAAGGGGTTGGAGCCACCAGCTTAGCCTTTCATCTGCCTCCCATTGCTGCACTCGCCCATTCAGAACAGTTTAATGATTTTTCTTTCTTCTTCCTTTTGCTAGACATGAAATGGAGTAAAGAAAGCAAAATGTCAACAGTTGGATGGACACAGAAGATCAGTTATTCACAGTCCTGCTTCCATGAGATGATCAAAGCAACGACCAACACACACTTGAGTGGACACAGAGGGGATTTCAGGAGCTCTGCTCACAGTTTACACTGCAGTGGAATGCAAGACACAGTCACTGAGTGGGTCCAGTCCTGCAGGTCGTGTCACTACAGTCTTATCTGTACATGGAACATCTCCTATCAAATCTGCTTCTCTTCAACATTCCTCCACCTCTGTCTGTGAGACCAGCATGAGTGTGTCCCCTCCAGCAGGAAAAGAAAGAATATAGCAAGTAATCAAGGAAAAAAAAAAAATACAAACCACCAAAAATTTACAATACAAGTTTTTTTCCCCTTTTGATGCGAATGTTTTTCTGTACAAGTGTTTTTTGTTATCTAATACTGTTTAAAAAGCTATCAGCTTCTGCAAGATGGCCACTGTAGGCATGATAATATTCCAGGAACACTTAAATAACAGTTTTTACAATAAATTTTAGGTCCATATCATTAGATTACTTTATATGCACTGGTCTCTCATCTGATTTTAGGCGTTTTCTACGTGGTTGTATAAAATCTTCATCGGAGTCCTCAGTTATTTCACCATCATCCTCTTCCTGCTCAAATTCAGGCAAAGGCTGGAAGGTCCTGTCTGAGTAGATCTCTGTAAGTTTATCTTCAAAGTACAATGCAACTGCCTTCCCTGCCTGTGCTACTTCTGAATCAGCCTGTGGATGAAAGAAGACAGGAATATTCACCTGTTGGAAATGCACATCCCTTCACCAAGTGTGCATGGTCTGAAACGCTTACCTTCAAATTAATCTCTTGTGTTTCTGCATAAACTTGAACAACTTTCATCATCTAAAAAGGATACCAGAGTCAAAAAAAATGAAATTATAATCCTTCCTAAAGTTACGAGATCGCACAGGATTGGATGACTAAAGTCAGCCATAACAACAAGACAGTTTGTTATGGTTTGTTAGCTTTAGTTCCCAAACTTAGGCAGCAGGTTTAAAACAGTCTTAGGTGCTAAATAAACCTTCAACAGAACACACAACTTTTGTACAAGTGGCTCCCAGCCATTTTCTACTCATCACTGCTTTCCTCACAATAAACTGGAAATGCCTGGACATGATTGTGGGGAATTCTCCTTTGGAGGGAGGAGCCCCAGGAGATTTCCTGGGGATTGCCCCACTGGGATTTCTGCTTTGGAAAAGCATTTGGCTTAGAGGCACTCGACATGATGCTGCTGTGAGAGGTCAGAGTGACCCAACTTCTGCCATGAGCCAGACAAGCTGAAACACATTTTTTTTCTTTTTAAAAAAAGTTTAAAAAATCACCACATCCTTCAGTCCTTCCTCCCTTGTTGTACTCTGGTCTCTAAGAGCTGCAGCATGTTTTCCTCTAGAGTGGATGCTTCATTAATTCCCCTGATTGAGAAGTTCACATAATTAAATTACCTCATGAACCTCCTCTAATGCAGGGACATAAAGGAGTCAGGGCTGTCAAAATCCCAAATGCTTGAGAGCAGTTCCAGCATCACATCATTGACCCTGATTTTTCCTAGGGAGGTTTTAATTGCAGCTTTGTGCAGTTATTTCAGTTTCCTTCTGCACAGGGCCAGAAATACAGCCCAAACACTGCAAGTCCAGGTTACATTTTGCAGAGAAATAAGAAATATTGGCTGCTTTCTGCATTTTAAGATCAGAAGAAAGTCATTCCTTGTGATGCCTTTTGTCATTCTTGCTTTAAAGCATCTCAAAGATTAGGAACCCCCTTAGCTCCTACACAGTTTCAGCCCAATATCACCTTTTTTTAATTTATATTCAGATTATTTTTTGCTCAGTAACATTCAGGTCATTTATCTCCCCACATCACATTTCAGGTGTAAGAGATATTTCATTATCAGATGGGATCATTGCAAAATTAGTAAAAAATATGACCCCATACCCAAATTATTCACTGAAAACTGATTTTTGTGAGAGCCCTGCTACCAAGGGGCTCAGGCAGGAAGGTTAATAAAAGCCATAAGGGCCACAAAACTTTGTTGAATTCATTTATGTGAGGTACTAAAACCAGAACAACTTCAGAAAGGCAGATTTCTCCCCAGTAGAGGAAGTTTCTCAACAGATTCTACCATGTTCCATGAGTGTAAACCAATTACCTGGGCAGCTTGAGACACTTTTAAGGACTCTTTGGTTGTCTTTATGGCACTTCCTAAGCACTTCTAAAATCAATCTGCTGCACAGTAACCAGGTCACCCTGCTCCTCATTCACAGAGACCACTGAATGCATTTGAATAGTTCCCTCTGCTCTCCCAATTTAATTAAAAATGAGAAGTTATTCTGCAATTGCCTTGAGTTTGGTTGGGTTTTTAAGTGCCTGATTCAGCATCTGCTCCAAAAGCAGAAGTTACAGCTGGAAGCAGAGCTTTTCATGGGAGAAGCTGCACAACCAGGTTGAAATAAATTTTCATTTAAAGGACAGATGGTGCTCAGATTGGAAGTTAACATACTTCATTAAACCTTTCACAGTTCTTGAAGATCAGCCGCACGTCGGCCACGAAGTCCTCGGGGGTCTGGTAGTGTTGGGAATGTTTCTTCTGCAGTTTCTTCTTCACCGTGGATAAATCCATGGGTTTCTTTATGATTTTATAATAGTTTGGTATCTGGAAAAAACCAACAGTGATTTAGCATTGAATGGCTGCAGAGCTCACAGCTGAATTTCCACACTGAAGGTATCAATCCCTTATCTGATCTCATTTCAGGCACGTTCAGAAAAGCAGAACAATTTCCCAATTTCCTTTCCTCAAACTCAACTTTAAAAAGTTCTTTATATGAGTATGGAGTGATAGGACTGGTTTTAAATTGAAGGGGGGTAGATTTAGATTGGATATTGGGGTAAAATCCTTCCCTGTGAGGGTGGGCAAGCTCTGGCACAGCTGTGGCTGCCCCTGGATCCCTGGAAGTGTCTAAGGCCAGGTTGGACAGGGCCTGGAGCAGCCTGGGACAGTGAAGGTGTCCCTGCCATGGCAGATGTGGGATTGGAAGAGCTTTAAGGTCCTTTCCAACCCAAACCACTCTGGGATTCTCTCTAACCTTCAGTGTCTCTCACAGCACCACAAAGCTTTTCATTACTTACTTCTTTTACAGCTGAAAACACAAGAGTCAAAGCAGTTTATTCCCTCCTCTCATTCACAAGTTTGTCCAAAAAGCCCTCCTAATGCATTTTGAGTTTCATGGGTAGCCTGAGACATCTTGTTCCAATTCAATAACTGCTAATTGGAAGTATTTTTAAATATCTGGGTTTGAGACTGGGAGTGAAGCATCTGCCTGGAGCAGCTCCAGAATCAGCTGCTCTCCCTCTCAGCCCCATGAAATGCTGGATGGCTGCCTGAACTTTCAGACAGATCCCAAATCCAGCTCCAGGCTCTCAGGGCTGTTACCCCACACAGAATTCCCCAGGTGTTTGCAGGACACTCACCGAGGCTGGGACTGGCTCCTGGAACTCAATGCTCAGCTCGTGGCAGTACAGGTAAAGCAGGAGGCGTTCACATTTCTTAGAAAGAAACAAACAGGGTCAGATTAATATTCTTAATTTATCCCTAGCCCAGAAATTCATACATCCATACTTTAAACAGGCTTCTAATTTAACAGCATAGCAGAAAATTTAAATGCAACTCCCTCAACTTAATTAGAAAAGGTAAAGTTCTTAGGAGGGCAGAGTTGAGAGGCAGAACCCCATTCACTTTTCACAAATTTCCTCTTTGTTTTCTCCCTCCTAACCAAAAGTTCAGGGCTGAAGTCAAGCATGGAGAGACATGCTCATAAACTGCAAATTTTAAAATAAAATACCAATTACTAGCACTTTTACTGCTTTTGTCCAATCACAACCACATGTACCAGGAAAGGACTGAGCTGCAGACTTTTCCCCACAAGACAAAACTGAACAATCTGAAAGCAGAGCCAGTGTTTCTATAAAATCCCTGTTGAAATATTTTTCCTTGCTTTGCTTGTAATTCCTTTAGAGGAATTTGATTTGATGATACTCCTAACACTACACAGAGGCTGACTGATAAAGCTAAAAATAATTCTGATTGTCAAGATCATTAAAATTCCCCAAGAATGCACCTGAACACTCCCAGCACCTCTCACAGAATGCACCTAACACACCAAGCTCCCAGAAATATTTTATGGAGATGACATCAATGCCAAATGCAAAGGACTTTTAATCAAGTGCATGTTAAATGATGCATTTAAATACAGAATTTGTGTTCATGTTGAATTTTAGCTCCTCAGTGATTACAGTCCCAAGGCACTGGGGCACTCCCACAGTCACCAACACCTGGAGATGTGGCCACAGCAGGAAAAATCTCATTTGGGTTGTTTTACAAAGCCATAACTACATTTAATTTGCTTCAGCCAAAGGAAAAGCATCTCCAGTCAGTGAGGGGGAGCTGATGTGAGAAAGCTTTTTCCTGGGAAGCAGATTCCTGCAGGTTTGACACCCACCCTTTGGTCCACAGGACTCAGGCCTTGTGCTGTCTTGCCCTTCTTGCTGTGCTGGGAATTGTCACAATCATATTCCACTTCAGGTTTGCTCAGGTCTCTGCAGAATGTACATATCCACTCTCCACTAAAGAGAAAAACACAATTATTCCACACATCCAGGGATAAATTCTCATCAGTGATGACTACAAATAGTTTTAATTCATTCTTAAAGATTCACATTCTACTGCAGTGAAGACTTGGATACCCAAAGCCAAGGATTGACCCTTAATGCTCACAATAATTCTGCCAGTCAAGGCCATTTTTCCTGCCCTCATATGATGCTTTAATACTTTATAAAGTATAAACTTTACAGTACACCCTTCTCACCTTGCCTTAAAATGAACTTTACACACCAGAATCGCATTGTGAGACTTTACACAAACAGATAAACAGGACAGGATTCTGTAACCAGATAAACACTGATCAGCTGTGGGGATCTCTAGCAGGTCAGAGAAAAGTTGGAAAGTCTCTTTTCCCTGCCTGGTGTTTGAAGAGAGTCAGAGCTCTTCATTTCTTGGTCTCAAGGTTGTTTATTGTATTTTATCTATAAAATTCTTTTTCCTGTCCAGCCAAGGTGTGCTCAGCAAGACAGTCCAGGCACTCTGCCTGCCCCAGGGCAGTGTTATTTTTTTATACTAAAAACTACCTGTACAATGTTTACAATTACTTCCCAATACCTATCACCTGTGTTACACAGTGAGCTTCTACTCTAAACCAATCCAAAAGTGCCACCATCACAGCAGAAGATGGAGGCCAAGAAGAAGAAGGAG